>OX453299.1:6199325-6766825 GCA_949710035.1 Crambus lathoniellus | reverse complement strand
TGTAGCTACAGCATAATAAAGAAACAAAAAACAAAAGTGAGCGAAAATAAACTAATAAATTCAAGGATAACACAAACTAAAAACATAACAAAACTTAAGCACAATTATTAGGGTTAAAAAAAACTAAATATCTACCTGTCATTAAAGAAAAGCCTACTAATAAGCGTTTTCGCCTTTGGGATACCATTACTAAACACATCCAGATCGCAACAATTTGCAAATTTGTTAGCTTGTTTCATTGCTCTGCGGATAAAACTATTCTGTCTATAATTAGTACTACATAAGTTAGTTCTGATATTAAAATTCAATAAGGTTGAAATTCGAAATTAGTTGTTTCGACCGAACCTACTTCATAATAATTATAAACTTACCCACAGAATTTTATTGTCAACTGTACGAAATCAAACAGTCAAAAGATATACAAATTGCGCAAAATAACTTGGCGTGTGTCAGAGGGCGCTGATCGTCAAAAATAAGCCTTATTCCCATGTCATAATTTAGTTCCAGATATCAACACCCTAAGTTATTTTGCGCGCACTGTACCTATTCAAACAAGATATATACACTAGGTACCTTCTCAATATTATTTTCAATAAAACATATTTTCCCAGATTATGAACAATTAGACTTTTATTAAAAGCAACAATTGAATAAATCCATCCCATCAAATACTCGTATACCTTCAAAAGGAAACGAACGATTTCAAATAATGTGATCACAAATTGTGAAATTGCTAAAACTAAAACGTTCCCCAGCCATCGATATGGAGGTTATAAACTGGCTTCTACGGGTAGCGTCGAATAAATATTAACGGGGAAACACTGGCCACCGCATGAACTTTGCTCTTACAGTTACTTTCCAAGAAATACGAACTTTACGTGGGCAATTCTGCCCGAATAAAACTACACGACGCGGTAACGAGAACAGTAAAACCATTATTACCTGCGTGGGACTTTCGTGGAAAAGCCGTGGAAATACGAGTACGGAGTAGTTAAGCTAACCTTCTCGATAAGTTGCGAAAATAGACCAAAAGTATTAAAAGAAAATTTAGTAGTGATTTTTATGAATTAAAAATTTATTGCGTTTTAAAAAAAGATTTATACTTACCTACATAAGTAAGGTGGGTACCTAATCAATCATTTGTGATTGAGTCTGGGAAAAGGGTAAAATTAGCTAGGTACCTATTCAGTGAAAAAATTCACTGATCTCGTGTCAACCACGACCTTCGGGTACATTTTTTTCCCCCTATGTCATCTCCCTGCGATCAATCGCCAGACTATAATCAGGTATGTTTCGAGGCATAAACGTTTGGCGAAGTAGAGCCACTGCTCTATCTCCCCTTATTAAGGCAGCACATCGGCTCTCTTCAGTCTTACAATGGGGGTTGGCTGCAAGAGTACACTGGATAGCGGGTTTGGGTGATTAGTTAAGCGCCTCTTATTGTTGTCTGAGTATCGTTTTGCTTCGTCCAGAATAGTTGGGATTTCCAGGTACTCGTGGATTTCTGAGTTGCGAGCATACCAAGGGACCGAGGAGACTACCCTAAGAATGTTATTTTGAGCTCTCTGGAGGCACATAAAGTTGGATTTGCTGGCTAACGACCACAGTTGGATTCCATATGTCCAGATTGGTTTTATGATGGAGTAGGTATACCTTTAACTTATTGGATAGGGACAAGACTGACTGTCGACCAACAAGGAGCCAAAGAAGGTTATTGAATCTTAGGTTAATCTCGTTTCTCTTTGTTTTTATGTGGTCTCTCCATGTCATTCTACGGTCTAGGTGAAACCCGAGATACTTGACACAGTTTGATTGTGGCAGTGTATCGTTGCCTAAATTGACTGGTGGGCAAGTTTCGCGTCTTAAAGTAAAAGTGATGTGATGCGATTTTGGGGCACTTTCTTTTATTCGCCACTTGGTTAGCCAAGCATTGGTGGCATTGAGCTGGGTTTGCAGCACTCTGCTCGCTTCAGTCGGGTCACGGTTGCAACTGAGGAAGACCGCATCATCGGCTAAGGTTGCAACAGCTGTTTGAGGTGCCTGAGGCAGGTCGCTAGTGAAGATGTTGTAGAGGAGTGGACCAAGTACAGAGCCTTGAGGTACTCCAGCTCTGCAGCTAAAGAGATAGGATCTTGCGTCACGGAGCTTTACTTGAAACTTCCTGTCGCTGAGATAAGAATCCATCAGAAGGTAGTAAGAGTGAGATAGACGCTTTTTTTAATTTTGCAGAGGAGAGCTTTATGCCATACCCATGGAGATAGACTTAATACTGAGGTAAGTGGAGAGTGCAGTACTAACACTTTTTTGTGATCAAAAATTACACAGTGGCTGTCTTCCGTCTCACCTAGACTTTATAAAAATACGTATGGTCATATGAGACAACTGACAGCCACTACATACTAAATGTCAAATTTGCTGGTATACACTTTTTTATTCAGGGTGGGAACTCCAGTTACCTCAGTATTAAGTCTAGCTCCATGGCCATACCCGATCGAAGGCCTGTTGCACATCGAGAAAAGCAGACGAGCAATATTATTTTCTTTCAAGACACTGTCTTACTTTACGGTAGACTCTATGTACCTGTTCTATGGTTAATTGGTGCTTCCGAAAACCAAATTGGTGGTCAGGAATTACATGATCCATATCTAGGCAAGGGGATAATCTAGCTAGGATGATCTTTTCCCACAATTTCGATAAGATAGACATCAGGCTGATAGGACGATAAGAAGAGACTTCGTTTGGCGATTTACCCGGCTTATGGATCATAATAATTTGGGATGTTTTCCAGAGTGCAGGGAAATGTGAGGTTCTCAGTGTAGCATTAATAAATGATAGTCAAGAAGACAACGCATTTCTTAGGGAGCTCTTTCAGTAGCATTGGGGTAATTAGATCAAAACCAGGTGCTTTCTTGGGGTCCATCTTTGCTATCTCTCTAGCTATCTCTCTTGGTGAAGTAGGACTCAACGGCGGACAAAGTTGCAGATCTTCCTTTAGGACTTCTTCTATTTCTGGGTCTCTAGGGCTATATATTGCAGATTAGAGCTATACATTACAGGTGGACAATATATTGCAGAGAGATTAAGGGGTCCTGATTTATCCTCTACCCTTATCGTTATGTTAGGTTAGCAAGAAAAGAAGGAAAATAGGAAAGAAAAAATACTGAAGACATAATAATCAAAACTAATGAGGAGGCAGTATGGTCTCAGACCTTGGCCTGTACCTTTAGGAATGAATTAAAAAAAAACAACGTCACTGTCAGTGTCAGTGTCAGTAGCTGCTTTTGGCAAAAAAGAAAGATCTGTGATTTAGATTTAGTTCATAAATTCATAATTCTAGTGCAAATTAACTCAAAAACGATTGAAAAATATAAATAAAACTTGGAACTTATACATAACTGAAGAATTGCAACAGTAGCGTCAGTTTTGCGACTACGCTTTAGGTTAGTATCGCTATGTTAAGTGCCCACGTATTGTTGTCCCATTTTCTATGACTTTGACCGCTATCCGCGTGTTTTTTCGTACGATGAGTTCCAAAACCAATTCTTTATTGGTGCCTTCGGGTGTTCGTGGCATGAAAATCTTGGACAAAGCTAAGTTCTTGCGTAACATTCAGGTACCAATTTTGAAGCTGACTGAACAGAATGTCGCAAAAGTTATTCGCCACTGCAAGCCGTTTTTCCTGAAACTCGAAAATTTTAAACCTGTGCAAAGTTTAGATGATGAAAAATACAGGAAATGTGTGTTCTTAAATCCTGAGAAAGTTAAAAAATGGGATGATTTGACTGTGATTCATCAAGCTCTGCAAGTGTGTGATTGCACCAAAGACAATTACGCATCGAAAGAAGTACAACTAGGCTATGATAACTGGAGTTTTGATACTATCTTCAAAGCTGTCCTCCCAGAAGGTGAAGAAATTGTTAGTAGTTACTCAGTGATTGGCCATATCATACACCTCAACTTGCGTGAACACCTGGTGGAATATCGGCAGCTGATTGGCCAAGTGTTGCTCGACAAAATAAAAACATGTCGCACTGTTGTAAACAAGAGCAATATTATTGACAATACTTACCGCAACTTTGAAATGGAAGTGATCGCTGGAGATGAAGATTATCTGGTGACCGTGAAGGAGAACCGTTGCACCTTCCAGTTTGATTTTTCAAAAGTCTACTGGAATCCTCGGCTCGGGAAAGAGCATGAAAGAATACTTAGTTTCATCAAACCTGGTGATGTGCTTTTTGATGTGTTCTGTGGTGTTGGACCGTTTGCAATACCAGCAGCTAAACATAAATGTAAAGTGTTTGCGAATGACCTAAATCCGGATTCATTTAAATGGCTAAACTACAATTCTGAAGCCAACAAAGTGAATAAACTATTCTTTAAGTCGTACAATCAAGATGGAAAAGACTTTATTTGTGACATATTCAAAGATTATTTGTTACAACTTTGCAAAGGAAAAGAAAAAATACATGGAGAAAAGATCCACATTACTATGAACTTGCCAGCAATGGCTGTAGAATTTTTGAAATATTTCAAAGGTCTATTAAAAAGCGAAAAATCTATTTATAAGTTTAATTTCGAAATTCTTGTTTATGTTTACTGTTTTGCAATAGGCAATGATAGTGTAAAAGAAGCTATAAAAATGGTTAATGAAAATATGGGACTTGATTTGTCTCCTTATATTTTAGATATTTTTGATGTAAGAAATATTTCACCGAAAAAAGAAATGATGAGAGTGACTTTTAAACTTACTAGAGAGATACTATTTGATATGTCAACAAATACTATTAACCAATTGGATAATTTGGAGCCGCCCTTAAAAAAACAGTGTATGGAAGACAATATTCAAAACTAATTTTGTTACAATGTATTTGTACATTTTGAATGTTATATTCTTAACATATTGTATAAAGTTAAAGCAGTATAACTGGAAAAGAAACTGTTAAAATTTATCTTGTAAATAAATATCATAAAATCCATTTTGAGTTTAATTTTATAGATATAATTTACCAATATAGTCCAGACAAAGGGGAAAGATTTGCAGGATAGGGTTGGCTGATACCTGGGACTAGAAATATTCTTGCAGGTCAGTTTATCAACCCTCCCACCCAACCCAAACAATGATCAGTAAAGTATGACTTAAAAGTATTTTTCTTTAGAATTCAAATAGAACAATTTTCAACTTGATTAAACATTTGTAGGTTTATTTTATTAATTTTTTTTTTATTTTTAAAGGAGGTTTACAGCTATTAAAAGCACAGTAAGCTACAAACTAACACCTTAAGAGCCAACGCGCACTTGTGATTTTTAGTCGACCGATAGTTTAGTCGGAATCGTAAGACGATCGTGATTAAACTGTCGGGCGATAGTTTAGTTGAATGCAGTGCGCGCGCTCGCAAAGTCCTTCATGCACATTACCGACCGGCCGATAGTTGTGCTGTGCGATAGTTTGATCGAACAACTATCGGCCAATAGTTTGATCGGTCGATTTTTAATCGTCAGTGCGCGCACTGCCATTTCAAAGTCAAAGTCAAATTTGTTTATTCAATTTAGATTGTTCTTTACAATACTTGTGAACGTCATAGAAGCTACGCCATCGGTTCGCAAACCCTACAGCGAGAGACCTTGGAGAAGAACCGGCAATAAACCAAAAATAATAAAAAAACGTGGACTAAAGTTAGACCTGGTTTAAAATTGATGCTAATTCTGTCTTTCATTTGGAAAATGAAAGTGGCAGCACTAGTTTAGTACCAGTTTTAAACCAGGACTATTTTAGTCCACATTTTGTACATGATAAGGTGGCAAGGCTTGTTTTTTTCTCCCTGTTTTATTTCATACAGAGACGTCAAATTGAAAAATGACCTTAACATGGTATGACTTAGGTCAGTTTCCATCACAATTACACAATTACTAATGATCATAGCGGTGAACAATTTTTAATTACTTAGGAACTCTACTTAAAGCAATTAGTTAAAAACAAAAGACAATTCTACTATAAACTGCAATTTAACTCTACATATACCTACTGACTCCGAGAACGATCAATCAATCGTGCGCGTTGGCTCTTACGCTTTACGCTAATCTAATACGACACGTTAGTTATTATTATTATTATTATTATTTATAGGGGGGACGCCAGCGAAGCCGGACGGGTGATCAGTCACCTAGGTCGGGACCATTTCACCCAGTTCCCCAAGTCCCCTAAAAGCTGAAAAAAATCAGGGGGGGAGGCGGGTTATCATTTACCCCACCGGCGTCGGACCCTCGAACGACACGTTAGTTCATAGAGAACTGTAATTCAGTTGCGTTAGTTATTGTCACTATTGCGTTGTACTAGGTTGTACTGTACTCGTATGTGACTGAGGAGTGCTACAAAAAATTAAAATATTTGGCAAGTAACTTAGCCAAAAAGATCAGTCTGTCTGAAAATCTCCCAAGTTTTGAATAGAAAATCCATGTAAAGAACTGCTTAAAGTTATTATTGTAACAGAGTTCTACAGTTCTTTGGTTTTCTTTCATTTTAAATATGTGGTCATGATTTTCCTTTTGATAACGAGCTTTTTGTCGTATGTTTTTATATGTACCTACCAGTATATTTCGTATAAAAACATTTTACCAACTTATGTTACCTTGAACTCATAATGTGCAAACACGATCGTGCACAGACACATGTCGATATAAAACATGGTGCTCTGCTGTTTCAAGATAATTATGCAAATTATTGTTCGGTATAGTTGGATATAGTTTAAAGGTTGGTTTGTTTCAGCGCTTATTTACCGCTATGCCTCAGCCAGGGGACGACCACACGGCCCTCGCTGACTTCAATACAGTTCTACAAGAAGCTGAACAGGTAAACCATTTTGGAACTTTATTAAATTCGGTATCTCTTTTTTTTGTCAAAACGGTATGTCATCGTCATCAATACTCATACATAAGTGAATTCCTGTTTTACAAAGTAATGCTCAATAATATGTTTGTACGTGTCAGTACGATCTAAACAATATGTAATGAATGTCAAATATTTTTGGAGTACCTATTACAGAGAAGTTGGGATAGAATTGAACCTAGGATCGTTTCGCTACGTGGCCGCAATGTATCGCGATATCGCGAAATACCTACCTACAAATAAAATACTTACCTACCTACGTACGTTCGGAAAGAAAATGATTTAAGACATAGTGTTTGTGTTAATGTGTTATCTTCTTATCTACCAATCTTTTTGTAATGATGTTAGGTAAGTATAACTTCCTAATATATTTTACGTAATTTTATTTTTTGTTGTCGTCACGCGTCACGTTATGTTACAGCTATGTCATATGATTATTAATCAATATAATCAATAAAACAGTGAATAATATTTTGTAATATCTTATCAATATTGACGGTAATTAATAAGGATTTGTAATGCCTCAGTGAATCTGCGTTGTAATGATGCAAGCCATTCATTCGAACAGACCTTGAAACGTGAAATCGGTAACTAAAATCTATATGAACTAGCTAAATTGTACCTACTGTTAAACAACCGAAGACTACAGAAGCTAGGTACATACGTAGATTTCTCTTTTTAAACTAAGTTGCTGAGCGTTTTGAACCATAACTAATTCGGAAACTTAAATTAAAACCTAAAGGCTGCTGTACACGTTGGGCCAAGCATCGTACATTGACACTTTTGATCGAACAAGTTTAATAAGGTTCTTTCAAACGTGTCAATGTACGATGCTTGGCCCAATGTGTACAGCGAACTTAACGCTCAAGGACTTACAACAACCTTTATTTTACAGGTCCTCAAACAATGCTTCAAACAGTTTCGATTAGAAGAGGTGTTCCTCTCTTTCAACGGAGGCAAAGACTGCACAGTCCTCCTAGACCTAACCATTAACGTATTACTCGAGACTCTTAGCAGAGAATATGTACAGAACAATATCAAAGTAGTATACATACGAACAAAAGACCCTTTTAGAGAAATAGAAGAATTCGTCAAAGAAATAGAAGCACATTATGGCATCACGCTGAGTGTGGCTGAAGGAGAAATGAAAACGACTTTAAAGCATATTCTTGATCAAGATGGGAAACTTAAGGCTTGTCTGATGGGCACGAGAAGAACAGACCCTTACAGTAAAGACTTGAATTTTATGCAGGTAATTTTTGACCATTTACTGGTTCAATAGATTTCGTTCAATACTAAGTACCTACGAAGAGGGGGGAAAGCATACATTTTCGCTCTGAATAACACTACTCCCTCTTATCCCATTGTTGCTTTGTAAAAGAACACAGCCAAAAGGTAAGATGCGTAGTAACTGTACCTAATCATAACCGCCTAGTTAAGTACGTCTGATAAGATTGGTAACCGTTTTTTCTGATGTTTTTCAACCAAGCATAGCAAAAGCAAAGCCTCCCAATAACTACCAACACAGATTTTCTAACCTTTCGGTTTGTCTTGATGGAGATCGCCTCTGCCACTGATGCTCATCTTATTCTTTGTAATTTCTCAACTGATTGTGTTGTGTAGCGTTGATATCACCCCAGAACTATGATGATATTAAATTAGACACCACCATAACATACCTACATTGTTCCAATACCAAATTATAGTAACTAGAGCGCTAGTTTGAAACAACGACGGGTATTACCACATACATACACCCAGACCCGAGGAAATATTGAAAAGTTAATTTTCATTATTTGCCCGACCGGGAATCGAACCCGGGACCTCTAGAGATAGCGGCACCTTGAAAACCGGTGCGTACACCGGCCACGGAGATTGTCAACTTGGTGATTTACAGTGTGTATCTTTGCAGAAAACAGACTCGAACTGGCCTCAGTTGGTCCGCGTGTCCCCGCTGCTCAACTGGTCGTACCACCAAATATGGAGCTACATCGTCAGGAGGAAAGTGCCTTACTGCAGCCTCTACAATAAAGGGTAATTAGCACATAAATCATTTACATTTTGCCTACAAACGCCCGCGAATTTGATCGGCAACCTGCTTTTCTTTTTGCACGAAAGTATCTTTTTGTTTCTTATATTGATAAAAACAATATTCTAATTGATGATTGATAGGTACTTGCTTTACATAGCCGTCATTAAAGCATTGTAATTTTTTAAGTAGCGTCAAGATTTCTTAAAAAAATACAAAGAACTGTCTGTATTTCATGGAGCTGTACCATTCCCTATCTGTGGTTAGGGTGATTGTGAGAATTACAGGCGACCGATTGTTCTCGGTAATAAAATAGTCTAAATGTATGAAAAATCGTGTAAAGCGTCTGTCGCTAACCACCGGTAGCGTGGGCGGTTGCCCATTTAAACCGAGCGTTAGTGAGTTACTACCGCACTCAGAGACTCAATTAACTTTAATTGATTATTAAATCTCTATCCGTCTCTTTTTTATGTCCAGTATTGAATAAAGTAGGAATGATAATTTAATGCCAATTAAAGTTAATTGACGTCTCTGAGTGCGGCAGTGTATGTATGAAAAATCGTGTACCTAAAGCGTCTCGCTAGCCACCACCGCACCGGTAGCGTGGACGGTTGTCCATTTAAACCGAGCGTTAGTGAGTTAGTGTATTTCCTGTAGTTTTCTTTCATACATTTTATATAAACTCGCCGCACACGTCTGACGCCGCTAGTCGTCACTTATTTCTTCTTCTAGCGTGGCGACGTTTGTGGCTGTCGCGTGTGGCTCGTGTGCTCGACGGTTACACTGTTATTACAATAATAATTAATATTATGTTATAACAGCTGCGAAACGTGACGTCTGTTACATTCATTTTTGCCGTATCTAAATTGGGAATTGAATATGAAAAACGTAATAGTAAAAAACCACGAGCTCTGCAAGTAGCTTTCAGGATTCGAACCCGCGCCTCCGGGAATCCGGTCCGATGCTCTGGACCAACTAAGCTAAGAAACAGCCATTAAATTGAGATTTTTCAATTATTTTTATGCATTCACAATGCAATTCTGTAAGTAAGTATATGAAAGTCATAGCTGAAATAACATAAAAATTCCGATGAATGAATTCGGAGTTTGGATGACCTATCTCACACAGACAAGATACAAAAAACAGAGATCGATTTTTTACGTAAAATTATAACGTGCTCGTGGCTCTATTATTTAACTTAAGCGTGCGTAGCGTACCAAAGGTCATAGATAGCCCGACCCAGCCCTCGACCCGCTCGGTGTTCATTCATTGACAACAGATGGTCCACGTTTGGAAGCCGCTTGGTAAACGTCGCATGGACAACAACGAGTGAACAGTAGAGGGTCTACTACCGCTTTTTCGGTCCGTCTAGACGGATCCGGCGAGACGGTTTATATATTTGTATTGATCGTCTGTCCATTCGAGTCCCAGCGTCCGAGTTTCTTATGCCCCCCTATTCTTAACCCCTCCTTATGCCGTGAAATATCAAAATAGGTTTCATGCGTCGGACCGGAAATGATTGTTTACATACATTTTATTTATAAGTACTTAAGTGTTACTAACATATTTTTGTTTTATTTTTTGAAAAATATAATACTTAGGTATGTATATGAGTGTAGTTAAAGTAGTGTATGAGACTATACATAACTCGGTATTAAAACACTCGTGGAATGCTAGTAAAAAACTCCCACTTGTGTTTTAATACCTCTTATGCGACAGTCACTTAAACTACTATTTCACGATGGCTGGTAGCCCTAGTTTCTATGAGAGAAATCGTATAATTAATAAACAATCGAATATCAATATTGGCAATCCTCACAGATACACATCAATAGGCAGTGCGCACAACACGTGGCCGAACCCCGCGCTGGCGCACACAGACCACGACGGCGTCATCTCGTACCTCCCCGCGTGGCACCTCTCCGATGCTGCGCTGGAACGCGCCGGGCGAACGCCGCCGAACCAGGCCAGCAATGGACATGCAACCAATGGGGACAACGGACACTGCCACTGCACTCATCGCAACGGAGACGTGCTTTAGTAGAGGCTATTGCAATGGGTTATTTAAGGCTGTGCAGTCTGCACACTAGCGCCGCCATTGTAAAAAAAATCATAGTGCCTAAATAAAGACGAATATGTAAATTATCTCTCTGCAGTGCACTCCGAAGAAGCTTTGTGGCACTTTTTTGGTTAGCCTGTCGTTTAATTTAATTCAGTTTTTTTGCGAAAAGTGGCCACTTTTAGCAATAAAACTTAATTAAATTAAACGACAAGCTATAAAATATAGATAAAGCAATAGAAAGTACCACAAAGTTTCTTCGGAGTGCACTACAGAGAGATAATTTACAATTTCGTCATTATTTAAGCACTATGTTTTTTTCCAATGGCGGCGCTAGTGTGCAGAATGCACAGCCCTAAAGTCCATTCCTAACCGATTGTCGTTGCACGTAAACAAATGTGAAGTTAGACAGCTTACTAAAGACTATAGTGACAGACTAGTGATGTTAAAATTCGATAAGTAGTGGATTTCACTCTGAACTCATTCCCCCTTATTCCAAAACGTGGATTAAAAGTTAGACCTGGTTTAAAACTGATGCTAATTGTGTTTAAAATAGGGCTGAAGGTGGAAGCGCAGTTCTTCAGGAACCCTTAACCATTGAGGCACTGGCTATCTCATCTCTAGCTGCCGGACCACAACAATGCTGAAAACATGGTTGCTATAGCGTCAGACTTAGATAAGATGATGGTAACTAAGCCAGCCAGGCGGACTTAGAACAAGTCGTACCCCTGCCACCAACCCACTGGTAATCGAACCCGGGACCTCTAGTTCTGATACTGGTGGTGTGTACCACTAGACCACACAGGCGGTTGAGGCGAACTGATCGAAGTTCTTAAAGTGATGAATTGTAATAATTATAAATATTAACTTTAAGGCGATACTCGGAAAAATTATGCTAAAGCGAGATAGCAATGAGAAAACGACGCGCGCGGGAGCGAGACCGATTTTGCCGATTACGCAAAAAAAACACAAAATCACTTCGTATTCAAAAACTATAGCGATTTTTTAAAAATGCTTCTATACGATCCTAAATATTATTGGTGTCCACTTATTAAACCAATTTTCAATAGTATATGTATCCCCATTTAAGAATAATCTTGATATTTCTAATTTTTTAGAGGTATTTTCTAAAATAAAAAGTGTCGAGCCAAAATCATAAAATCGTGTTTCTGAAACTATACGATTCTAGATAAAGGTATGAAGAAATATACAGGGCATCCCAAAACTATGTCACATGGAGGGAAAGTACCTTAAATACTGAAGATATAAAGTTTTACTGAAAGGAGACTTCATTTTTATTTTAAAAAGAAAACGAACTGCATTCAAATAATTTTAAATAATCGCCTATCTAAACTGGGAATCGAACCCGCTGAATGTAAAAAAAAAAAATCTCTAATTTTATTGTACCGATCGAAAGGCTCGATTATACCTAAACATTTCTTTTAAGTAACATAGCATCTTAAATTAAAGGACGACTACGAAATTTAACATTTAATGTTGAATAACAAGTTTGTGCAGCGTTATTGATAGCCTTTTCTGTGACTGTTGTGCTCAAAACTTTAACATTTCTATGTTTTATTAATGAGAAGTTGATAAACTTATAATGTGATAAGTAACACCACCTCGTTTGCTTTAAAAAGGTTTGAATAATTTGGTGCGGTCTATTCCAACATGTGGCATAGTCGCGTGGGACGCCCCCAGGGCGTCCAATGACTATGCCACATAGACCACATCAAATTATTCAAACCTTTTTAAAGCAATCGAGGTGGTGTTACTTATCACATTAACTATAACTTTATCAAACACTTATGATAGGGAAATTACGTATAATTGCTCCAATCTTCACTCATTAGTAATCTATGTACCTACACAATAAAATGTATCTTGACTTACCCAGTGTAACTTATTCTGTTACAAGGTGAATAAATGATTTGATATTGAATTTTGATTTCATATTCCCTAATTTTTCACCACCACGACGTAAAAAATTTACAAAATTTACTCGTGAATGATTAACCTTGAAATGTTAAAGTTTTAAGCACGGCAGTCACAGAAAAGGCTATCCATCATAACGCTGCCTGCACAAACTCGTTATTCAACATTGAATGTTAAATTTCATAGTCTTTCTTTTATTTAAGATGCTATGTTATTTAGAAGAAATGCTTAGGTATAATCGAGCCTTTCGATCGGTACAATAATATTAAAAGAAATATTTTTTTTCACATTCGGCGGGTTCGATTCCGAGTTTAGATTAGCGATTATTTAAAATTCAGTGAATGCAGTTCGTTTTCTTTTTAAAATAAAAATGAAGTCTCCTTTCAGTAAAATTTTATATCTTCAGTATTTAAGGTACTTTCCCTCCATGTGACATAGTTTTGGGACGCCCTGTATATCTTATTACCAGATTTATAACAACTCTAACCATCCTATAGTTTTATATCAAAGAGTCCATACTTTTTCCGAGTAGCGCCTTTACACGCGCCATAAAATACTATTATAGCTCAAATCAAAAAAGTTAGATTGTATTCCTCTCTTGAATTTTCACATTACCTCATTTTATAATGCAGCAGGATGAAAAACAAGCCAACACGTGCGTGCGAGATACTTTGACATTATATTATTGTAGCGTTTCATTGCGATACATACCTAATCAGTTAGCGTTTCATTGCGATGCATACCTAATCAGTCACTGTAGTCTTTTGGTAGACTAGCAAACTTCATGTTTGTTTACGCGTAGCTACAATAGGTGTGGAATGGACTATAGAAAATATATTTTTTTTATAAAAAAAGTGGAAAATTATTTATTTGATCAATGTTATTTTTAAAATCGTATCA
The DNA here is from genome assembly GCA_949710035.1 of Crambus lathoniellus. Lineage (NCBI taxonomy): Eukaryota > Metazoa > Arthropoda > Insecta > Lepidoptera > Crambidae > Crambus > Crambus lathoniellus. Next base: position 6,753,019 of record OX453299.1, on the reverse strand, counting down.
GAATTAAATTTTTGAAACCATATCGTCAAATGTATATTTTAGTTTTACATAGTAACCTTGCACCTGTTATTTTCAAAATCGTATCAGAATAAAATTTTTGAAACCATATCGTCAAATAGGTATATATTTTACATAGTAACCTTGCACCTATCTAAAGTACAATTCCAAAATTCTGTTAAGAGTTTTTCGACCTCCGTTTATTGCTGTAGAGAATAATTATCAACATTTCTGCGAAGTAACATTTGCTGTATGGTAGGTACTTAGCTTTAAGCTACTTAATTTAATTGTACTTATATTTATTTCGTTTGAAGCTACCGCTTCATTATGACATTTACTTAATTTTTTTTTTTTACAGGCACCAACAATAATAAGTACACCTTTATATAATATAACATTATGTCACATATTCACACAAACAACATTAGTTACAACTGGTTGCTATGATATATTATTGTTTGTGAGTTATTTTTGATTGTACTTATACGTAATTTACCTATGAGTACCAAACTTATTGTGACTTAAGAGCGCGCAGTCTGCACACTAGCGCCGCCATTGCGAAAAGTGGCCACTTTTAGCAATAAAACTTCATTAAATTAGCGGCGCTAGTGTGCAGACTATACGCCCTTAACAAAACAGATAAGTACCTAATATAGAAATAATAAAATGACATTATTGTTATTTACAATTAAATTAATTTGAGCAATTAAATTCTAGATTAAAAAGAAATACCTAAAGAAGTAAGTAAGAATATAACAAAAATTATGTAGTGAAAATACATACCTAGACATAAAATAATTATGACTATATTATCAACTCATTTGAACTGTCTTGCCGCACCATATACTCATTTAATATAACTTGATATTAATAAATCAACTGTTCAGTCTAACAATAACAATTAATTTATTGAGTAATCTCAGTTATAAAATACTTAATTTATTCCGTTTATATTATAAAGTTATTATGTTGATAATTTTGTGTTTGTGTATAAATTATAGAGGCTCAATGCTGAACTATAATAGTGGAGCGTGGCAAAAGGTGTATTTTGCTACGCTCCTCTATTATATAGTTAAGGGTTAACCAGGGTTACAGTTGAAAGTCTACCTGTTTTGTTTGTACGTGTGTTTATGAGGTCTGAATACAGGTTGATCTTCGATTTATTGTTTCTTGTGCCTGTTCCACAAACATTTCTGGGGGGTCACCTCCATCTTTTTTAGCTGGTAGCCCCCCTGACCCCTACGCCAATAGCAATATAAAAATATCGAAATAGCTGTCAGCTGTAAAAAAAACTTTCTAGTTCCAAGTCTGACCACCAAAGATATGTTAGTGGCACTGTACACTTTTATTTCGATAACAATATCGATCTCTCTTCAGACCCTGTCATGGTCCCTAAACAAGAAATTTATGATTGTGGTATATCTACTTAATGTCAGATAAAAGATCTCAGCGAGATTAACAATCTACGTGACGATAAATCGTACGTATTAATTGATTGCAAAATATGTATAAATAAATAAAGAAATATACAACCTTTTATTGTTATGTCGCTGGTGCAATGTGCTGCTTTATATGAAACAAAGCTCTGGAGAAGTATTCATGTTATTTTCTTGTAAGGGTCAGCGCAGACAGTACAGAGAAATCCTCGCGGAAATTTTTGAGGTCATTGAAAAATGGACCATGTCAATTTTGTATTTTAGGCTATGGTGACATGGTTCATTTTTCAATGACCTCAAAAATTTCCGCGAGAATTTTTCCGTTCTGTCTGCGCCGACCCTAACGCGTAGAAATAAGTTATTATATGGGGGGTAAAAACTGAATTTGTATCGCAGATGTCGCCACTGTCTACACATCCTGCTACTTTTATCTATCGATCACTCTTAAAATATTGGAACTGTTGAATGTGTACCTATATTTCTGTTATAATCCCTGTTGTCCGAAAAAGAAATAAAAAATATAAATCTATAATAATACAGTACACAGTCAAATGTGTAGCCATCTTTTATTTAGTCGAGTGTTTAATCCTATTGAAATACTATTCTGAATTAAAATTAATTAAAGTTTCGCTGCTTTGATGACTTACAGTTTGAGAATTCATTATTTGAATGCAAAAATAATTAAATTAATGATTCAAATGTCAATTATCTATCATTCAGAAACATCAAACTGTGAAATTAAACATCTTCAGGTCGACTTTATTTGGAACAAGTTTGTTTTTTTCACTCTTTTTGTAAAAGGTTGTGTCAGCACTTTGTTAAAAATAAAAATCTTTTACTGCATTTATTGTTTTATTAAATACCTACTATTTACATTAGTTTCGCATGGCAATGGTAGTTTTGTGTTACGTATTGTTATCCGTGTTGTTAGGTTTCACGTGTTTTCTGATGAAGTCTTGAAACATGGCCACATCTTCTGGTTTGTCATCTGAAAAATTGGAAATATTTTAGTTTTGTTAATACATAAAGTAGTATATCGGCAACGCGCTCCATATAAGTAAATATGACTAACTATTTAAGTGCCTGTTTCACAATATTCGATTAAGAGATATTTTCCAGTATTGACGGATTTGAATGAACTACTAGCTTTCCGCCCACGGCTTCGCCCACGTGGACTACACGACGTTATCCCGCGAGAATGTGATACTGTTCCGGGATAAAAAGTAGCCTATGTTCCTCTCCAGGCTACAAAGTATCTGTGTTCCGAATTTCAGCCAAATCCGTTCAGCCGTTTTGGCGTGATTGAGTAACAAACATACTAACATCTAAACTTACACATTTATAATATTGTAGTGTCAGTCAAATAAGACCGCTAATGAGAACTTACTTAGACATTGTGAAACAGGCCCTCTGTTGTAAGCTTTCTAAAAGCTCGGTTACACGGGCAACTAAAATAGCGCAATTCCTGTCAATCCCCGCCAAATATGACGTCACGACCACATCAAACAATTAAGGGCGATGGCAAAATGTCAAAATGTAGCAACCTGTTGCTGAGATCCGGCCACACAATAACACTAAATATGGAGCAACATCGCTCCAGTTAATTGCTCCAGATTAATCGATTACAGTTGCCAGGCAATAATTGCCAAAAAAATGCCCGTGTTCGCGCGCCTTTAGACGAGCCGTAATTCATAATGTTATTAAGGCGCTACTCGGAAAAAGTATGGACTCTTTGATATATAAAAATTAAGTTCAAAAACTAAAACCCGACTACTGAAAAATCTCCCTCTAAAAAGTATGAAACAAGAAAATATTCTCATCTGAAATTGCCGTGGTCGTATGCCACTTTTCCCTAGAATGAAAATATTGTTTTGTATGTTAGTATTAGTATTATATGATCTGAGGTTAGTATGGTATGGGGCATACGACCACGGCAATTTCAGATGAGAATATTTTCTTGTTTCATACTTTTTAGAGCGAGATTTTTCAGTAGTCGGGTTTTAGTTTTTGAACTTAATTTTTATTTATATTATTTTGGGGACATAAAAAGAATAGCACTACCCTCTCTCTTCTCGTGGGTGTCTTAAGAGGCAAAAGAGGAAAACCTGCATCAGGAGATGGGCAGCAGCGTCTCCATGTAACAGCAGGCCATACTGCGATCGCCAACACTTGGCAGGCCAAGCGTGGTGATTATGGCAACCCCTCCCTCCCAAAATGGCTTTACACCAAAAAATCAGCCCCACTCCACGGCGACCCGGCGGCTGCGGTAACGGCGGGGAAGGGGGTTCTGAGAATCCCCGGGTAAGTTGACCCAGCAACCTACAATACGAGCATATTGCGGACTGACTCGAAGCTCATAGAGTTAGAAGAGGCTGTTAGTAAGTTACACTGGGACATCATTGGATTATCTGAAGTCTGAAGAGAGGGGAAGGACTCGATTATCCTGCAATCCGGTAACTTACTATGCCACCGAGAGGGCGAACAACAGTCCCTAGGTGGTGTCGGGTTCATCGTCCTTGTAGACGGGACTTGTGTCCCTAGTCAACAGTGTGATCACCATCGGAAGCGTGTCGCGCAGGGCAGCGTACCTGATACTCAGAATATCGAAACGGTATTCGCTAAATATCATACAAGTATGCGATCCGACCTAAACACGTGACGATGACGAAGTGCAGGCTATGCATGAGGAGGTTTCAAAACCCATGCATAGCTATAGAACACACTACACGGTTGTGATGGGAGATTCCAATGCTAAGTTGGGGCAACGTTGCGGTGATGAGTTGAGAGTGAGGCAATTTGGATTTGGGCAACGAACCGACAGAAGCCAGATGCTGGCAGACTTCATGGAGAGGAAGAACAAGCTGGGTTCCAAAAAGGCTATAGCACCAAAGACCACATTCATACGCTGCGGCAAGTTACAACTTGCCACTTTGCTGGGCGTTCGTGGACTATGAGAGAGCCTTTGATTCGATCGAGACCTGTGGGCGGTGCTGCAGTCTCTACAGAGGTGCCAAGTAGACTACAGGTACATGAAACGATGTGCTGAGGTACTTATACCAAAATGCCACCATCTCAGTCTGATTACAGAACCGGAGCTCTAATCCTATCCAACTACAGCGAGGTGTGAGACAGTGAGACGTCATCTCTCCAAAACTGTTCACAGTTGCGTTGGAGGATATTTTTTAAGCTTCTAGATTAGAAAGGATGCGGCATCAACATCAATGGCGAGCACCTAACACACCTACGGTTTGACAAGACCTTGGAAGACCGGAACACAATGCTCGAAGATCTCAGTAATGCTTCTCAAAGAGTGGGTCTTAAGATGAACATGGATAAGACGAAAATCACGTCTAATGCCCATGTTGCACCCGCTCCAGTTAATGTTGGGAACATTACACTCGAAGTTGTTGAGCACTTTGTTTACCTAGGGCAAACGGTCCAGTTAGTTAAGTCCAACTCCCTCAAAAGGATCTCTCGATGAATCCAGCTCGGAATTCGGATGGGCAGTGTTCGGAAAGCTCCGGCATATATTCGCGTCCGAAATACCTCAATGTCACAAGACGAAAGTCAGGTGTGTGTTGCCAGTAATGGACGTGAGACTGACCTATAGAAGTCAGACGTGGTCTTATAATATTTATTATTTATTTATTATTATTGTTGTGGAGTTCCTTGGGGGAGGCCTATGACCAGCAGTGGGCGTCGTTCGGCTGATATGATGAACTAAATTATTACTTAATTAATGTAAATATTCTACCTACCTATTGTCGTCAAACAATGCTGGGGCGAACTATGGAATGCCATAAATATAATATTATACAAGGGCCTAATCATGTAGGATAATATTTGCTAGGGGAAATAGTCTTAGTTCGCTGTCCCTGTAAAGATGTCAAAATTCGATTTATGCAAGCAAAGCCGCAAGCAACAATCAATAAAATATATATTTTTGAAACGAGCTCACCAAGAGCTTTCATTTGATACCAAACACGATATTCTATTTAAAAAAAAGTTTTTTAGTTCACAACTTTATGTCGTCTAGAGGGCGCCATATTCAATTTCATGTGACGTGACATAGCCTATAACCAGCAGACAATCGAGACGCTTCCAACGATACCTGAATTGTGAATATATGATCACCAGTTTAGAAGTTATGCGGGAACAGATGAACATACATACAAACATACATACATACATACATACCGGTCAAACTCATAACCCTCCTTTTTTTGCTTTGCCGTAGTCGGGTAAAAACTATAGGACGGTTAGAGTTGTTATAAATCTGGTTATAAGATATATATTTCTTCATACCTTTATCTTTTCAGAAACATTTTATGATTTTGGCTCGACACTTTTTATTTTCGAAAATACCTCTAAAAAATAAGAAATATCAATATTATTCTTAAATGGGGATACATATACTATTGAAAATTGGTTTAATTAGTGCACACCAATAATATTTAGGATCGTATAGAAGCATTTTTTTAAAAATCGCTATAGTTTTTGAATACGAAGTGATTTTGTGTTTTTTTTGCGTAATCGGCAAAATCGGTCTCGCTCTCGCGCGCGTCGTTTTCTCATTGCTATCTGGCTTTAGCATAATTTTTCCGAGTATCGCCTTAATATTACTTACTTATATGTAGGTATTGTATTATATGTGTTATTGTTGATCGAAGATTGAACAACAAAAAATACAAAGCTAGCACCAAAATACTGAAATGCACACAGTAACAACACTAATTATTTTAGCTTGATTTCGATACTCTAACCTGTGGTGTGCTTTGTATAATCTGTAGATATAATACAGGTGCAATTATTGTATCCCAAAGATTCAAGCAAACACTTTTTGGACTTTTTTTTTTGCGAAATTTGGCCGCCATTTTGAAATTTTGATAGATGCGCCATTTTGTCGAAAATCTTTGGGCAGACGAGTAAATCATGTAAATGAATGAATGTTTACCCATCTGTGGCGACGCCTCCTCGCCCTCGTCGTCGCTAGAACTGTCGTTGGCGGGGTGCTTCAGATACACGTCTCTGATCTAAATATTGGCATATGAACAACAGTCCGACCCTATAATGTAAATGAATGAATGTTTACCCATCTGCGGCGATGCCTCCTCGCCCTCGTCGTCGCTGGAGCTGTCGTTGGCGGGGTGTTTTAGATACACGTCGCTGATCTAAATAGTGACTTATCACTAACAGTCCGACCCCATATTGTAACTGAATGAATGTTTACCCATCTGTGGCGACGCCTCCTCGCCCTCGTCGTCGCTGGAGCTGTCGTTGGCGGGGTGCTTCAGATACACGTCGCTGATCTCGCGCCCGCCACACACAGACTCTATGAGACTCTTTTTTTCCAACACCGTGTCTTTATCATCTGAAAATTGATTTTTCTATAAGTACTAATATTGTAAAGAGAAAAGATTTGATCGTTTCTTTGTTTGAATTGAATAGGTTCAGAAAATTGTTTGACCATAAGAAAGCTTCATTCTTTCCGAGTGACATAGGCTATATTTTATCTCGATATTCCCACGGAAACGGGTAGGTACCACGCGGGTAAAACCGCGAGGATCTGCTAGTAATCTATAAGCTACAGATTCTTATCTTAATTTACACTGTTATGTAAATAAATTATCTTATTATATCTAACTTTCAGGAAAAAGGGGATTTTACCATGTTTAAATTTGTATAGGCGTAGCCGAAACTACTTGTACTAAGGCACGCCGAAATATCGGGACCTCAAAAACATTAAAAACCTGGTAATAATCCCGTTTTTTTATCAAAAAATTAAAGTGATAATTACAATGTAAGTTGAAAATTTTATGTTTATTATTTACTAAACGTAAATATAATATAACCTATTTTTCCAGACTTTATTTCCTCTTCATTTCGTTTTTGCTCTTCCAACTTTTCAGCTCGCATTTTCAACCAATCGGCTTTGTATTCCCTGTAATCAATAAAAATAATTACATAAATGTTGAACTTATTATTATTTCTGTTGGAGAGCTTACCACAGGTAGGTACTTACTTTTCATATTCTTCTGCAGCTTCATCAACTAATTTGAAGAATTCATCTAAACCCTGAAATACAGAATTTATCTATTACTATTAATTTATCTCTTTTTTTTCTTAACAACTTAGTAAGGAACAAAATCAACTTTAAATTTGTCATAAAAATAAAGATGTGTTGCTACTGGTGGATCATCACTTTCTTCTTTTTGGCACTGTTAGGTCTTTTATAACATTGTTAACTGTATGTAATGTGAAAAAGCACCACCCATTGGAGTGTTGATGCAAATTAAACTCACTAGCACCGTAACTTGACAAATATGAAATTTTCATACAAACATGCGCATTTTAGCGTCTCATAGATGGGAAATTAAAATTATCATCTTGGGTCTCTGCAATGTTTTTTGGTCGATAAAGAGGTCTAAGGCCTAATTGCCGAATCACTCTGTCAGTTTATGATGTTTGGATCCCATTTGGTTCCTCATCCACTCCGCTACGTATCAGTAACAAATACCAAGCACTTACAGCTCCAGTATGTGCGCTAACGCCGCAGCACTTCAGATCGGAGTTGAACATTTCGAGAGCCAGCACCATGGAGCGCGTCAAGTTGCCAATGTACGAGTTGCCACCCTCCCCGTCCACCTCTGCGTCTAACGCGTCTTGAAATGACATCTACTATGTTAGTGATGTAAAAAATACCGAGTACTTACAGCTCCAGTATGCGCGCTAACGCCGCATCACTTCAGATCGGAGTAGAACGTGTCGAGAGCCAGCGCCATGGAACGAGACAAGTTTCCAGTATACGAGTTGCCACCCTCCCCGTCCACCTCTGCGTCTAACGCGTCTTAAAATGACATCTACTATGTTAGTGATGTAAAAAATACCGAGTACTTGCAGCTCCAGTATGCGTGCTGACGCCGCAGCACTTCAGATCGGAGTAGAACGCGTCGAGAGCCAGCGCCATTAAGCTCATTAAGTTGTCGATGTAAGAGTTGCCAGCCTCCCCGTCTCGCTCTGCGCGTCTTGAAATGGCATCTACTATTTTTGTGATGTAACAAATACCGCATACTCACAGCTCCAGTATGCGCGCTGACGCCACAGCACTTCAGATCGGAGTAGAACGTGTCGAGAGCCAGCGCCATAGAGCGCGTCAAGTTGCCGATGTACGAGTTGCCACCCTCCCCGTCTCCCTCTGCATCTAAGCGTTCGTTCAAGGAGAGGTGGCGTCGCGCGGCGTGGGTGAATTGTGCATCAGTTGGTGTGTCATATTGACTTATTCGATTAGACGTCTGTCGCGAGCGCGCAATTATAGTACAATTTTCCCGCGCCGCCTCTAGCTAAACGAGCCCTAACGCGCCTTGGAATGACATCTACTATGTTAGTGATGTAACAAATACCGCGTACTTACAGCTCTAGTATGCGCGCTGACGCCGCAGCGCAGCACTTCAGTTTGGAGTAAAACGTGTCGAGAGCCAGCGCCATAGAGCGCGTCAAGTTGCCGATGTACGAGTTGCCACCCTCCCCGTCCCCTTTTGCGTCTAACGCGACTTGGAATGACATTACTATGTTAGTGATGTAAAAAACACAGAGTACTTACAGCTCCAGTATGCGCGCTGACGCCGCAGCACTTCAGATCGGAGTAAAACGTGTCGAGAGCCAGCGCCATGGAGCGCGTCAAGTTGCCAATGTACGAGTTGCCACCCTCCCCGTCCCCCTCTGCATCTAAAGCATCTTGGAATGCCTCGAAGTCTCTCATCCACTCCACTGCATATGCATTGTCTACCACATCAGTCTAAAACAGTAGAAAGAACATTAAATTATATCCTAAACCTTTCTATATAATAACAATATGTTGTATTATATACAATTGTTAAAATACCCACAGCAACTTTGAAACCATGTAAAATAGCTGAACCATAAAATTGAAATACTAAATAATCAATAACACAGATAATATAATACTATTCTATAAGAACAGAGAGGAATAAGATCTTTTTTTATTATAAGTAATAAATATTTAATCTCTGAATCTTAAATTTTAAAAGCTTTGAAGTCAAGATTTGTCAAATATCTACATCTTTAAATAATTATTATTATACTAGTAAGTTCACTGGATACAGACATTTACCAGTTTTATCAACTGTCTGTTTTATAATAATAATAAATAAATAAAAATATCTTAAATTATTCTCACCTTATTCATTACAACAATAAATGGCAATCTTGTCTTGTAAAGTATAGAGCAAGCATACAGCATATTGGACATGAATGTCACAGGGGATACACTGCGCACTGTGTCCATAACATACACAACAACTGTGGGGCAGGAGGAAGCTAAAGTTTCAGTTACTATAGTACCAGAGGCTGACCATGTGAAAACTTCAATTTGACCTGAAGACAAACACATATAAACATAGTAAATTGTCAGAATGTTAACATAAAATAACATGTCACTGTACTGTAGTCATGTTTTGCAGTATATACAGTATACTATACACCATGGTATTCTAGTAGAACTTACTTTCAATAGGTTATTAATAATTTAACCATTCCAGCCATGACATTTTGAACACAATCAAATTTTTATTGAAAATATATTACAAAAAAAATCACTCATCCTGCAAGTTGTTTTTTTCTAATACTTATTTCATTTTCACTAGCAAATGTTGCATTGTGAATGCAAAAAAATAAAAGTAATTACATTTATGTCGCATTCTCATTGTTTTTCTTTAAATATATTAAAGGACAATGGGTAACAGTGTACACAAACAAGAAAATAGTTGTAGCATTATGGGTTATAATATTGGGTGTTGATGCCCTCAAAGGACACTAATAATTCAAAGAAAGTAAGGCTGTATTCAATAGGAGAAACAAAGAAATAATAATTGAAAGTTTTATAAAAACATATTTCTTTCATACATTTATGTTAAATTTTCAATACTCATATCTTTTATCTCCAAATGTATTTAGACCTGCTTCTTAGAGTGATTAAACAACACTATAGATGCTACAGTCGAATTTTTTTGGGTACGAAGTCCATACAACATTACCCATTGTCCTTTAAGTTGCAAAATCCAGTTGCACGGTTGCATAAGAGCCCTTGGGGTTTGAGTGATTAATATATTAATAAAAATATCTGTATTATTTATATTTTGCAGTGGTGGTGGTAGGTGGTGGTAGTAGAGCAAATGATAATTTTGTTACCTGGGGTGTCAATAATACAGTACTTATGTTTCTTGCCAGCCTTCTCAATCAACTCTACAACCTGTCCAAACTTTGTGGAAAATAAATTCAGCGCCGTGACAATCCCACCATTAGGTCCCAAGCCATATTGCTTCATGACTTCTTTGTAATCAACTGTATCTCTTATATCTGAAAACAAAAGGCAACAAGACCTTAAATAATATTCTTGCAGCAAAGACTAGTTGGAACAATATACTCTTAAATCTTTTCCTAAGGTATTGACTACAAAAATGATACTTTTATACACATCCTTACCTATATTTGCAGGATATGGTACTTCCCTGCACGCTGGATCCAAATTGATTAAATATGGCCTTGAACCCTCAACAACTTTGCTTGCTAGTCTCCTGGTGAATGATGTTTTGCCGGCTCCAGCCATGCCTCAAAAAAAAGTGAATTTTTGTTAATTTCACCATGCTTGTATCCTAAGACGCACTATTAGGCCCCGCTCTGCTTGCATCTACAGGATTACAGAAACTTTCACCATACCACTATGAAGCCAATGTAAGATGTAAGAATTAATATAAAGCTTTTTTAATTCTTAAATTTTAATTATTTTCTTAAAACCATTTTCATTTATTACTTTTCAATAACATTAAATACCTTTTGTAATGTAAAGTTACTAACCTAATACAATCAGACATACAGGTTTCCTTGCATGTTCCTCCGTCATTTTAGGCTTTACTTCTTCAGCAGCCATTTCAGATTTTCAAAAAATATTGTTATTCTCTGCTTGCGATGGATACAGGTGGGATACAGAATTTTATATACCCACTTTTGTGTGCGCTTTTTGTTATTTGTTTGGTTTTCTTTCGTTGGTTTTTTGAGGTTATTTCAAATGTCACTGTCATGTCATGTCATGTGTCAAGTGTCAACTTGTCATGATGTTTTTTTTTGTAACCTTGAGGAAAAGGTGGAGGTCAAACAGCATACTGCCTAATTGTAAGTTTTCTTTGCTCCACAAATAGTTGGTGTTTTAATAAAAAAAACGTAATAAGTTTTTTTCTAAATTCATTTTGAATATATTATTATACAGTGCCCGGTGATAAATATTGCACATCAACCTTTGAAAAAATACAATAAGCTAATTTCGGCTTCATAGAGCCTTCTCTGTCACATGCAAGAAAGTATGTTGTTTCCATGGTCGCATGCTACCTATGTGACGTTTTGGCCTTTGTTCCCGTTGTGTCACACCATTCTGTGTTACACTGTAACACATTGGGAAAAAAAATACACTGTTACTCAAAGCCACGTTTTTTTCCCTGTGAGTGACACTGTAACTCAACAGAACTATTGCGTTCCCGTTAACTAGCCCCTATTTGGTAAAATAATTTACTTAATACATCTAAACATGCAACGATAATCCCTGGTACAGGTATCTCTAAATTAATCGTGAGCAATGCACATTGGCTTAATCTATCTTACTGAAATGGCAGCGGCGACGCGTAACTGCGCGCGCAGCCGCGCACCTTTTCGGTCATTTCAAACAATACTCGTCTTTTTACATACCTATGCATATGAATAATGAGTCACACCAACACATCAAAATATGACTATAAAAATTACTGCATTTAATGCGCGTACTCGTGCAAGTAATGACAGTTTTTGTTTCATCGAAATCTGGCCAGGATTTCCAAAGTTACAGCGTTGTAAAGTTTCACCAGCTTTTGTGATTTGCTTTCCTTGCGCGTGCTTGCGCGCTATTGCGATGACATCATGTCGCAATGACATCTCCGATTGCGGCTGCTACGGGTGATTTCTGTCCAACTGTACCTACATAGAGTCCGTCCATGCGCAATCTGCGCGCAACTGGTGCATTTTTGCCGCTAGTTACAGTACATTTTCTTTGTTCTAAGGATAAGGTAAAAGATTAGTATTCGATTTCGACCGCGCGCAGACGCGCTCTTAAACTGTCACCTACTGTCAATACCGAAAGACATTTCTATCCCACAAACTTATATGACCCAGTGGTGGAGGCGCCACTAGCTGTAAAAAAATTATCGAAATGGCTGTCAGTTTTTGGTTCCATATTTTGACCACCAAGTCAGTTAAGGTTGTAAGTACAATTTGTTTTGGCAGTTGCTATATTGACAGAATACCGCCCGCCATTACGAGTTGATTTAATTTATTATTTCATAACACGAAAATAACATGTATTTGAAGGTGTTTTTTCACTGGAGTTGGTAGACATGGGCTTAACCATTTCATTGATCGACTATAAGAAAAATAAATTTTATTACGAAACCGTGAGAGCGCAACTATATAGCCAAAGGATTCTATGTAGGTCGGAAATGCGACGTGACGTCACACGTTAATGCCATTGGTTCACCCGAATTTTCCACGGAGGCCGTACTTTAAAGTTTAATATCTCAGTCATTTTTGAAGATAGGAAAAAAATAAAAACAGGTTCTTTTTTCTCAAGTTACATATTTTTTAGATATGCTGATAACAAAAATCGTTGGTGTGACTCATTATTGACTATTTGCATTTTGAGCACAAATAATTTGTGCTAAATTAACTAATTATCCTAAATCATCATATCAGCCGAACGACGCCCACTGCTGGGCATAGGCCTTCCCCAAGGATCTCTACAACGATCGGTCCTGCGCTGCCCGCATCCCGCGACCTTGACCAGATCGTCGGTCCACCTTGTAGAGGGCCTGCCCACGGAACGTCTCGTCCGGTAAGCGTCCGAAATAGTTAAATCCTAAATAGTTATACTTAATAAAGGTGTTGGGTTTTGTTTTCCAGTTTTATTTAATCTTTAATTGGACATTAAGGTGTATCGATGAGCTCAGTGGCGCCGCCAATGGAAATAAATCAATTGCATTTTATTAAAGGCTTGGATTAAAAGTTTCGGTTATTTCGCGCAGGTGAAAGAGTGGAATGCATTTTATAAATATACTTTTGAGAACTCAAACTTACGCAATAAGTCGTGAATCTCAATAGTGCCAAAAGTGGCCACATTTGGCAATATCGAGATCCATAACTTGGTGCTCATATTTGAGGCCATGAAAAAACAATTAAAAATTGCATTTTGCTCTTCTATTAGCGCGAAATAACCGAAACTTTTAATCCAAGCCTTTAATAAAATGCAATTGATTTATTTCCATTGGCGGCGCCACTGAGCTCATCGATACACCTTAAGCTCTTTAGGACTTTTTTGTTAGGTACTTTTACAATGTATAATAACGGGAAAAAAACGTGGCTTTGAGTAACAGTGTTACTTATCGTGAAATTGTTGCTCAATGTGTAACAGTGTAAATTAACGGGAAAAAAATCGTAGCTTTGAGTAACAGTGTTACTTATCGGGATTTTTTTTCCCAATGTGTTACAGTGTAACACAAAATGGTGTGACGCAACGGGAACAAAGGCGTTTTGTCAGTCGTTCGTTGTTCAAGTGCTTTGAGCATGGCTTTGACTTCAAGTGCGACAGAAATAACGCTCTACGAAGCTATTAAAATTAGCCGGTTGTCCCTTTCCAAAGGTCGGCACTACGCAATATACAGAATGGAAAAAAAATTATGGGCCCTGCCCTTGTACCGGAAAAATTGCAGTTTCCTTCCAGGGCACATAATTTTTACCAGCCTGTATAACGACGGGTAAGGAATTCACGAACATAAGCTAGGTAGGTATTTTTCACTGTTGTTTGAAGCACAACATATCTATTGTTAATCTAAATAATGTCTGCTTACTTCGCGCAATGTGCTCAAGAGGAACACACCATTAATTAAGTATGCCACAAATAAAAAAGTATCAACTTTATTGTTTTCACTTACACAATATTTACATTTTATTTTTTACATAACTTTCATATTCACAGTCTATTGAGCATCTTTTTCTAGGTTGAGGAACATGATTGGGTAGAGATGGCCCAGCCTTGATATTCTCTTCTGTATGATGAGTCTCAATGTGTCGGTGTAAGTAGCGGGCGGCTTGCATGTCGAGGGATCTCGCCAATGTAGACCTGAAGAAACAAATAAAAACCACATATTTTTCACTGTTTATTTTATTTTTCCAACATATTATGACGGATGATTCAGAATAAGTGTCCGAATACTCTCAGTTTTATTTATGTCACTTTATTTTATAAATGAACCAGCTTTTCACCCACGGCTTCGTCCGCGTGGACAACACGACCTTATCCCGTGGGAATGAATAAATGTATGTATGTAAATCGATGTTTTTCCGGGATAAAAAAAAGTCTATGTCACTCTAGCTCCTACACTATCCCCATACAAAAATCACGTCGTTCCGTTTTGACATGAAAGACGGACAAACAAACAAACATACTTCACATTTATAATATTATTAGTATGGATGGATGATATAATATTACCTGAAGCATCACAATTAAATAGCGCTGGCGAAGGCACGTGGTCACGCGTGTAGTTCCATAGACAATCTCTAAGGACTTGCACAGTCTGTAATAGAAGAATTTTTTTTATGAATTTGAGCGAGTCCTTTTGGCATGATAAACGTCTTATATCGATGAACGATGGATGCATGCAAGGAAAAGCCAGCCGACCCGCAAAAAATTGCATGTTTTTTGCGTGCGGGCGGGCGGTGCATCTTGCATGAGCACATGGCTCAGCGGGTGCGCCAACAGTTGGCCCGATGTCATCGTGGCCAGGATTGTATTAACACACTGTATAGACCAACCTCGCTCGCCGTGAGTTCCGGGGCCAACTCCAGCACATGGCTCAGCGGGTGCGCCAACAGTTGGCCCAATGTCATCGTGGCCAGGATTGTATTAACACACTGTATAGACCAACCTCGCTCGCCGTGAGTTCCGGGGCCAACTCCAGCACATGGCTCAGCGGGTGCGCCAACAGTTGGCCCAATGTCATCGTGGCCAGGATTGTATTAACACACTGTATAGACCAACCTCGCTCGCCGTGAGTTCCGGGGCCAACTCCAGCACATGGCTCAGCGGGTGCGCCAACAGTTGGCCCAATGTCATCGCGGCCAGGATTGTATTAACACACTGTATAGACCAACCTCGCTCGCCGTGAGTTCCGGGGCCAACTCCAGCACATGGCTCAGCGGGTGCGCCAACAGTTGGCCCAATGTCATCGTGGCCAGGATTGTATTAACACACTGTATAGACCAACCTCGCTCGCCGTGAGTTCCGGGGCCAACTCCAGCACATGGCTCAGCGGGTGCGCCAACAGTTGGCCCAATGTCATCGTGGCCAGGATTGTATTAACACACTGTATAGACCAACCTCGCTCGCCGTGAGGTCCGGGGCCAACTCCAGCACATGGCTCAGCGGGTGCGCCAACAGTTGGCCCAATGTCATCGTGGCCAGGATTGTATTAACACACTGTATAGACCAACCTCGCTCGCCGTGAGGTCCGGGGCCAACTCCAGCACATGGCTCAGCGGGTGCGCCAACAGTTGGCCCAATGTCATCGTGGCCAGGATTGTATTAACACACTGTATAGACCAACCTCGCTCGCCGTGAGGTCCGGGGCCAACTCCAGCACATGGCTCAGCGGGTGCGCCAACAGTTGGCCCAATGTCATCGTGGCTAGGCTTGTATTAACACACTGTATAGACCAACCTCGCTCGCCTTGAGGTCCGGGGCCAACTCCGGCATATGGCTCAGCGGGTGCGCCAACAGTTGGCCCAATGTCATCGTGGCCAGGCTTGTATTAACACACTGTATAGACCAACCTCGCTCCTCGCCGTGAGGTCCGGGGCCAACTCCAGCACATGGCTCAGCGGGTGCGCCAACAGTTGGCCCAATGTCATCGTGGCCAGGATTGTATTAACACACTGTATAGACCAACCTCGCTCGCCGTGAGGTCCGGGGCCAACTCCAGCACATGGCTCAGCGGGTGCGCCAACAGTTGGCCCAATGTCATCGCGGCCAGGATTGTATTAACACACTGTATAGACCAACCTCGCTCGCCGTGAGTTCCGGGGCCAACTCCAGCACATGGCTCAGCGGGTGCGCCAACAGTTGGCCCAATGTCATCGTGGCCAGGCTTGTATTAACACACTGTATAGACCAACCTCGCTCCTCGCCGTGAGGTCCGGGGCCAACTCCAGCACATGGCTCAGCGGGTGCGCCAACAGTTGGCCCAATGTCATCGTGGCCAGGATTGTATTAACACACTGTATAGACCAACCTCGCTCGCCGTGAGGTCCGGGGCCAACTCCAGCACATGGCTCAGCGGGTGCGCCAACAGTTGGCCCAATGTCATCGTGGCCAGGATTGTATTAACACACTGTATAGACCAACCTCGCTCGCCGTGAGGTCCGGGGCCAACTCCAGCACATGGCTCAGCGGGTGCGCCAACAGTTGGCCCAATGTCATCGTGGCCAGGATTGTATTAACACACTGTATAGACCAACCTCGCTCGCCGTGAGGTCCGGGGCCAACTCCAGCACATGGCTCAGCGGGTGCGCCAACAGTTGGCCCAATGTCATCGTGGCTAGGCTTGTATTAACACACTGTATAGACCAACCTCGCTCGCCGTGAGGTCCGGGGCCAACTCCAGCACATGGCTCAGCGGGTGCGCCAACAGTTGGCCCAATGTCATCGTGGCTAGGCTTGTATTAACACACTGTATAGACCAACCTCGCTCGCCTTGAGGTCCGGGGCCAACTCCGGCATATGGCTCAGCGGGTGCGCCAACAGTTGGCCCAATGTCATCGTGGCCAGGCTTGTATTAACACACTGTATAGACCAACCTCGCTCCTCGCCGTGAGGTCCGGGGCCAACTCCGGCATATGGCTCAGCGGGTGCGCCAACAGTTGGCCCAATGTCATCGTGGCCAGGCTTGTATTAACACACTGTATAGACCAACCTCGCTCGCCGTGAGGTCCGGGGCCAACTCCAGCACATGGCTCAGCGGGTGCGCCAACAGTTGGCCCAATGTCATCGTGGCCAGGATTGTATTAACACACTGTATAGACCAACCTCGCTCGCCGTGAGGTCCGGGGCCAACTCCAGCACATGGCTCAGCGGGTGCGCCAACAGTTGGCCCAATGTCATCGTGGCTAGGCTTGTATTAACACACTGTATAGACCAACCTCGCTCGCCTTGAGGTCCGGGGCCAACTCCGGCATATGGCTCAGCGGGTGCGCCAACAGTTGGCCCAATGTCATCGTGGCCAGGCTTGTATTAACACACTGTATAGACCAACCTCGCTCCTCGCCGTGAGGTCCGGGGCCAACTCCGGCATATGGCTCAGCGGGTGCGCCAACAGTTGGCCCAATGTCATCGTGGCCAGGATTGTATTAACACACTGTATAGACCAACCTCGCTCGCCGTGAGGTCCGGGGCCAACTCCAGCACATGGCTCAGCGGGTGCGCCAACAGTTGGCCCAATGTCATCGTGGCTAGGCTTGTATTAACACACTGTATAGACCAACCTCGCTCGCCTTGAGGTCCGGGGCCAACTCCGGCATATGGCTCAGCGGGTGCGCCAACAGTTGGCCCAATGTCATCGTGGCCAGGCTTGTATTAACACACTGTATAGACCAACCTCGCTCCTCGCCGTGAGGTCCGGGGCCAACTCCGGCATATGGCTCAGCGGGTGCGCCAACAGTTGGCCCAATGTCATCGTGGCCAGGCTTGTATTAACACACTGTATAGACCAACCTCGCTCGCCGTGAGGTCCGGGGCCAACTCCAGCACATGGCTCAGCGGGTGCGCCAACAGTTGGCCCAATGTCATCGTGGCCAGGATTGTATTAACACACTGTATAGACCAACCTCGCTCGCCGTGAGGTCCGGGGCCAACTCCAGCACATGGCTCAGCGGGTGCGCCAACAGTTGGCCCAATGTCATCGTGGCTAGGCTTGTATTAACACACTGTATAGACCAACCTCGCTCCTCGCCGTGAGGTCCGGGGCCAACTCCGGCATATGGCTCAGCGGGTGCGCCAACAGTTGGCCCAATGTCATCGTGGCCAGGCTTGTATTAACACACTGTATAGAGCAACCTCGCTCCTCGCCGTGAGGTCCGGGGCCAACTCCGGCATATGGCTCAGCGGGTGCGCCAACAGTTGGCCCAATGTCATCGTGGCCAGGCTTGTATTAACACACTGTATAGACCAACCTCGCTCCTCGCCGTGAGGTCCGGGGCCAACTCCGGCATATGGCTCAGCGGGTGCGCCAACAGTTGGCCCAATGTCATCGTGGCCAGGATTGTATTAACACACTGTATAGACCAACCTCGCTCGCCGTGAGGTCCGGGGCCAACTCCAGCACATGGCTCAGCGGGTGCGCCAACAGTTGGCCCAATGTCATCGCGGCCAGGATTGTATTAACACACTGTATAGACCAACCTCGCTCGCCGTGAGTTCCGGGGCCAACTCCAGCACATGGCTCAGCGGGTGCGCCAACAGTTGGCCCAATGTCATCGTGGCCAGGATTGTATTAACACACTGTATAGACCAACCTCGCTCGCCGTGAGGTCCGGGGCCAACTCCAGCACATGGCTCAGCGGGTGCGCCAACAGTTGGCCCAATGTCATCGTGGCTAGGCTTGTATTAACACACTGTATAGACCAACCTCGCTCGCCGTGAGGTCCGGGGCCAACTCCAGCACATGGCTCAGCGGGTGCGCCAACAGTTGGCCCAATGTCATCGTGGCTAGGCTTGTATTAACACACTGTATAGAGCAACCTCGCTCCTCGCCGTGAGGTCCGGGGCCAACTCCAGCACATGGCTCAGCGGGTGCGCCAACAGTTGGCCCAATGTCATCGTGGCCAGGATTGTATTAACACACTGT
This sequence comes from Crambus lathoniellus, assembly GCA_949710035.1. Taxonomy (NCBI): domain Eukaryota; kingdom Metazoa; phylum Arthropoda; class Insecta; order Lepidoptera; family Crambidae; genus Crambus; species Crambus lathoniellus. The sequence goes on along the minus strand of OX453299.1, from coordinate 6,733,593 downwards.
ATAGACCAACCTCGCTCGCCGTGAGGTCCGGGGCCAACTCCAGAACATGGCTCAGCGGGTGCGGCAACAGTTGGCCCAATGTCATCGTGGCCAGGAGTTCTACCAACGCTGCCCTTTCGCGCATCATTTCTGCAGATTGGGAGTGGCGGTCTGTGGTGAGAACGGTGTTCAGACAATAAGTTAAATATTTGGAAACTACTTTGACAACCATTGTCACTTATCAGTGATAAACAAAGATATTATAATATAACAAGATTGTGCACTATGAAAATAAAAGCAATGTCAATTCGATTCTATGCAGTTACAATAAGGTTTATTTTCGTATGACATTACGATAAACGGAAAAACGAGCCGAGCGAGAGGCTCCTAAATAGGATTGCATCCCTGTCTACTGGGCTGCCACCATGAAACATTTTTGGTTGTAGTAGAACTTAATTCGAATTAATATTTCCTGTTCTCGAGAATTTTCAAAATATTAATTAATTAAAAGGAATGTTATGCTGATAATAATAAAGTCTATATCATTTGTATTATTTAAAACCATGAAAAACTACTTGTTTAATGTAAGAGTCGGTGTTATGGTAGTTTTAATTATAATCAATTTGCAACACTTTGCGTCTGGACAATTTTAATAAAAATAAAAACATCATCAATATGGCGACGGCAAATTAATTTATGTGTGTAAAGTTAGTGTGTGGATCTTAATTATCATTTTAAAATTACGTTTAAATCAATAAAAATGGTTCTCACTTGATGTGTGAAAGGATGCAAAAGCGCATCATATAAACGTAGCGGTGTATCTTTTCATAGGTAAGTATTTAGCCAAAGTTTTATTCTTGCGTATAGTAGGGTGTCCATTTCGTTTGTAATCTATAGACTGGAATTTACTTTCTTACTTAACCCAAACATTAATTTTCATTGTTTCAGATTTCCTAAAGATGAAGAAATTAAAAAAGGTTGGCTTAACGTCATACCTGAAAAAATTACACAATACTCAGCAGAAGAAGAAAAAGAAGAAGAACTTTATCAGACAATAGGCATGAAACAGAACTTATTAAATGAATTATAAAATCTGTATTTTAATTTAAGGTTAAAAAAAGTAGGTAGGTACGCAAAAAACGAATCTTTAAAATTAATTGGACACAAAGCCTCCATGCGTCAAAAGATCCGAAAGACAATTTTGTTTAGCAATGTATAGTCTAATTAATAAACAGATTTTCATTACTGTACGTGGACTTTTTATTTCTATCCATTTTAGCAAAATACGCCTATCAGAAATACAGACATAGGTACATTTCATATAAGTACCTACATACAGGTCAAACTGACAACCTCCTTTTTTGAAGTCGGTTCAAAAGTAAGTATGCTTATAAAGCATATGTGTATGTGTCGATTGTCACATTATTGCCTCATAAGTGATGCAAAGTACCCTCTATGCTTTGCCTCGCGGAGTCCTCATCTTAACTAATATTATAAATAGAAAGTGAGTTCGGATGTTTAAATGTATGTTTGTTTTAGCTACAAGAGCTCCCTAGGAAGCGTGGTGTTCGAATCCTACGTGAGCCAAGTCTGGTTAACTATAAATTGTCCTCGAAAAAACCAAATCGTGTAGTCACTCACGTCTCACTCATTAGAGAGGGATGCACACCATAATAGGGCTATCTCGCTCGGCTCGGCTGTAGCTCATGAGTGCGCAATCTTGTTATATTATTAATATCTTTGGTGATAAATCATAGATAGGTACATGGTGAAGGTCGGATGCAATAAATGCGATCAATTGGTGACTATCTGTGTCACATACCCAGTAGCGCTCGATGCCGGTGCAGCAGCGTGGCGGCCGTAGCGCGCAGCAGCGCCGACGCCAAGCAGAGCGCGGGCCGAGCGCCGGCCGCCCGCCGCAGCGCCGCGCGCGCTACTGCGCAATTTTCCAGCGCTCGCCGCATATATAGCTCGCGTTCGATGCTCACTTGCTAAGAACAAAAGACGGTAGAATTTAAATGCCACTCATTGGTCTAACATTGGCTAATGCATCATACATTGACACTTTTCAAAGATCCTTTTTATCTTTTTATACTTGTGCTTTCAAAAGTGTCAATGTAGGTATAGTCCGTTCGGTTAGATAGTGTCGGTACACCCGCACGGCATTGTGGCAGAGCGACACTATCTAAGCGAATGGACTATACGATGTATTGGCTTGGCCAATGTTTGGGCCAAAACGTGTGGAGCCAGCATAATTGAAGGGTACAGGGGCAAATCAAGGAATGTCACAAAAACAGGTTTCAATCCACTATTAATAATAATAACACTTTCAAAAATATTATAAAATTCGATAAACATTGTGAATCGAAAAGAGCTACCAAAATTGATTGAAATCTAAAGAACTACTCGAAGGACCAAATTCTCAAAAACGAATACAGCAGTTTGTTTGCTCAACAAACAACCGTGGGTACAGTTTATTTAAGACTGATTAAAAATAGAATTTACAATAATTATTGAACACTATCGGCCTTATTAATAAACAAAGAGTAAGTTTACACGTCCTGAATTAACCAAAAATATTGCTTAGCAATATTACTCCTTACGTTTGACGTTTCAAAGCGTCATATTTCTTAGCAAACTTTTTGGTAAAACTAGGTCTAAACTTACTCTTCGTTTATTAGTAAGGGGGAGTATGATTAATGTTGTAACTCACCTTTGTGAAATCTTCATCCGGCCAAGGCAGCCCATTGTACATGACGTCCGGCGACACTAGTTCTACTAGAAGCAACGACACTGATGTCGCTCCCTCTACTACTCCGCTGTTGCCATCCTGAAAGACAATACGAACTTATGGTTTCATTCACAGAAAAAGTTATACTATAGAAGAGAGAGGTTATACAACGTGTTAATGAATAAGCGCAAAACCTCTTAACCTCTTTTCGGAGATATTGGAGCATCAAACTTTCTTATTAGACAAGGCAGCGCTACCAACTTGTGACGTCACAAGTTAGTAGGTCCATACTCCCGCCATATGAAATATCGCTTTAGAAAGAGATAGCTAAAGTCAGTCTGGCGCGCAAGGGCGTCTCAGAAAAACCTACACGGACCAAATAGTGGGTTTAATACAAAAAGGCTGGTGTACGCGGTGACAAAAATCGCCGGGCATGTATGAAAAGGTTGGTGGATGTGAATGAAGCGAAAAAGTGTGAAAGGATCGTAGCAGGTAGCAATCCAGTCTCTTTCTACCCCAATAGGAAACAGGCGTGAGTATATGTTTGTATGTATGTATAGCTAGAGTCACATCGGTCACAATTCAGCAGCTATTACTAAAACAGATTTTTTTCTTCCCCAATGAAACAAAAATTCGTCCTGTGTGCGTCGTCGGCCGGCGACTCGGCCAAAACCAGGAGGCGCAATCTTCATACATTCAAATGGCAACTACTAAGCAAAAAAATCGAAAGTTGTTATAGTCAGGCCTTAGGTCTCACTTTTTTATCACTATATAATGTGTTTATGTGTGTGTTTATATACCAAAAGCTGCTTGCACCAGACAACAGATAGCGCTAGTTATGCACTTTTAATAAAGGGGCCCAAGAATTGGTCTTTATTTTCTTTAAATAAAAAGTTGCTCTATGGTGTGCATGTACATTGACACACAAAAGCGCGGTTCACCCACACAAGCGTGGCTCACCTGCGCTCGTGAGATAACATCTGTAATTGTATTATGAACCTTACCATGCAAGACATAAGGGCCGCCATTAGCAGTTCGTTGTTGGTGGTGAGTATTGAGAGGTGACGTTGCCGTTTCCATCGCCGTTCTGTTTCCGACAGAGCTGTAATTCCGGAAAGGATACAGTAACGTGTCAATTGTATTATGAACCTTACCATGCAAGACATAAGGGCCGCCATTAGCAGTTCGTTGTTGGTAGTGAGTATAAGCGGGATGTCGTTGCCGTTTCCATCGCCGTTCTGTTTCCGCCAGAGCTGAAAATCCCGAAAAGAATACAGTAACGTGTCAATAGTATTATGAACCTTACCATGCAAGACATAAGGGCCGCCATTAGCAGTTCGTTGTTAGTGGTGAGTATAGGCGGGATGTCGTTGCCGTTTCCATCGCCGTTCTGTTTTCGTACACCCTTGCCGATGATACCGGCGTGGAATACCGAGGTGTGGCTCTGTGTCAGCTGCGTTATAGGACCCTGAATGATAAGAATAATAATAATTATTATGTTATTAAAATGGCTGCCACCGACGACGACGTCAAAAAGGTAGGATATAAAAAGATATTATATTTTTCCTGTTAAGTCGAGTACTTTTTGAAGTTCGTTCATACAGGTCAAACTGATAACCTCCTTCTTTTTGAAGTCGGAAAAAGTGACCATGAAAGTGAAATCTTTCTTTTTTTTATTTTTTTTTAGTAAAATCTTATTACAATTACAATGCTTCAAAGAAAAGTCCAGCCTGTACACTTACACAGGCCAAATGTACCTCAGTCAAAGATAAAAACTTTGTATCGCGTCATTGCCCAATTCGATGGCTAAATGGGTATTATGTCACTCACATGTTTCTGGTTCATTTGTATCAACAGCTCCTCGTTAGCCCAGTCCCTGCTCGAAGTCACAGTGTTACGATACGACTACGCTTACGACCCGAGTGCGAAGAATTTACTGCCCAATTCGATGGCTTTTATGGGTAATATGTGACTCACATGTTTCTGGTTCATTTGTATCAACAGCTCCTCGTTAGCCCAGTCCCTGCTCGAAGTCGCAGTGTTGGCGACCACGCTGCGGCTTCCAAAGGCCTTTTCTTCCCTGAACATGGCTGTTTCTAGAAGATCCCGTAAGGCGATGGCGCGCGCCAACTTGCTATGGATGCACAGTTTGCGTAATAGGCGACAGGCGGTTTGAATGCCGCGGAGTTTGTCCATGATGTCTGTGGAGAAGAAAAGGAATATATAGGAAAAATGTGATAGTAAAAAACCACGAGCCCTATAAGTAGCTTTCAGGCGGGATAGACTTATAGGGCTCGTGGTTTTTTACTATCACATTTTTCCTATACTTACAAAAATTGCATTGTGAATGCATAAAAATAATTTAAAATCTTAAAAGGAATATATTTAAAACTAGCGGATCCTCGCGGTTTCACCCGCGTGGTACCCGTTCCCGTAGGAATTTCGGGATAAAATATAGCCTATGTCACTCGGGAAGAATGTAGCTTGCTAATGGTGAAAGAATTTTCTAAATCAGCCCAGTAGTTTTGGTTTTGGATGCAAACAAACAAACAATCAAATCTTTCCACTTTATAATATTAGTATGTAGACTATCTTTCTGCCCCCGCGTTTGCCCGTGTCGACTATTCGATGTTATCCCGCGGGAATGTGATATTTTCCGGGATAAAAAGTAGCCTATGTTCCTCTCCAGGCTACAAAGTATCTGTGTCCCAAATATCAGGCAAATTCGTTCGGCCGTTCAATCAATCACATTTATAATATTAGTAGGAAGTAGGATAAAGTATATATTGAAACTGAAGTATAAGAAAAAGTTCGACCCGTCTCACAACTAGCTCCGATGGGACTCGAACCCACGACCTTTCACTGTCCGGGTGAATGCTCTAACCACTGAGCTACGGAGTCGCTGGGAGAAGCGTCGAATTTATCCAATACTTCTAACGCGCTGTTGGCCAGCGTTCATTTCAGCATTGAAAAGGAATAATTTAATGTCAAAAAATAATTATATCAACAATGGATTTATTTTATTTTATTTTTTATTTAGTTTGTATGTATGTATTAAGTAACTGGTGGGAGAAATACTGGTTCAACTTAATGAAGATCTGTTGTACTTGAATTATGTAACAAATGTATATGTTATGTCTTTGACAAAGGGGAACAAATTAAGAATTACAAACCTTTTTCATGAAGACATCGGAAGAAATATTTAACTGTAGCCTGAACTACTTTGAAAATCACCTCCACACTGGGAGGCGGCGCTTTCGTTCCCGACATGTCCACTCTATCCAAGACCTGAATGAAAAGAAAATAAAAATATAATATCTTTGTAAATATTAAATTCTCTAATCTCTTGGATTATAACAGCTATTCATTGGAGTGGTAAGCGCGCTCAGTTTGCGACCGTAGTTGTTAAACAACTTTCATAACGGACCGGTACTGCATTTACCAATGCGCATTGGGCCAGCGTGGTGGGTCATTCCACTTATCCAGCCATAATTTAAAGCATGTGCCCCACCAATGGGGAAATTAAAATGACTGATGATGACGATTGCATAGTCTTGTGTTTCGGTGGGTTAAGTTTATATTTTATTTATGATTATTTCGAACACCGTCTCACCGATGTCGAAACTAAGATCGCTACCATATCCAGCATGCAAACATAATTATGTCGATAATTTAAAAGAAACCATCGACAATCTGCAACATGATAATTATTTACGAGAGCAGTTCGCTAGACTTAACAACATAGAAATATCTGGAATCCCGTTGACGAGCGGTGAAAACTTACCCAATATTTTACATTCTATTTGCAACAAGGTAGGCGTGCCATTAGAGGACGGCGAGATCGATTCAATAGTTCGAGTACGACGCTTCGTAAACAACGAAGGAAAAACTGGCGGCCGGGGGTCGTAGGCATCTCGGGCAGCGACGCCATAGTGCACTCCGGCCGCACTCGTAGCAGCGACGCGTAGTCCTGTAGCGCGCCGATGCGGTACAGACTCGCCCTATGTGTGCTACATCTATCCTAGACAGACAGCCCTAACAACTATACCTCAGCGAGCGCGTGGCAAGTAGGCATCTCGGGCAGCGACGCCATAGTGCACTCCGGCCGCACTCGTAGCAGCGACGCGTAGTCCTGTAGCGCGCCGATGCGGTACAGACTCGCCCTATGTGTGCTACATCTATCCTAGACAGACAGCCCTAACAACTATACCTCAGCGAGCGCGTGGCAAGTAGGCATCTCGGGCAGCGACGCCATAGTGCACTCCGGCCGCACTCGTAGCAGCGACGCGTAGTCCTGTAGCGCGCCGATGCGGTACAGACTCGCCCTATGTGTGCTACATCTATCCTAGACAGACTGCCCTAACAACTATACCTCAGCGAGCGCGTGGCAAGTAGGCATCTCGGGCAGCGACGCCATAGTGCACTCCGGCCGCACTCGTAGCAGCGACGCATAGTCCTGTAGTGCGCCGCCGATGCGGTATAAACTTGCTTCAACCGCTCGGCCTATAGGTCGCGTACGTAAGTGTGCCACGCGATTGGAGTTTTCCCATCTGTGAAAAAAGCCTCAATTTAGTACTTTCCTTACAATTATGTTAATAATGTTAATAAAAAAAAATATTATAAAATGCCAGGCGTCTGTCACTCGATGTACTTGCGCGCAACTCACGCCCGCACCGCCGGCGGTGCAAATTCATAGAAATTAGGTCCGCTAAAGAGCTAGAATATACTTATGCGATAGAAAAAAATGCAACGAGTGGTCGTTCGTAATTTGCGCCGAACAAGCTGAATTCCACTTTATTGCGTTATAGCACAGTCTACTTACTACATACAGTCAGTCATCGCGTTTGACATTGGCGAAAATGCCGCCGATGTCCAGACAGTTGTAAAACTGTAAGGGTTGTCTTGTCACGCGTATAGTTGTAAGACTCCGCCGAAAAAAAGGAGTTACATTTTTACATTCTTGACTAACTTACTAAAAAGGTATAAAGAAATATGGCGAAGTTCACAGGTTTATATTGTGACTAGCCTTCCGCCCGCGGTTTCGACCACGTAGACTGCACGAGAACGAGACGTTATCCTATGGGGAATAATATTTTATGATGGCGGCCAACTTTTTTGTTTGTGGGCCGATTTTAATAAATTTATCATTTATTAAATGATAAATTAATGATATTAATTTATCATTTACGCAATTTTATCATTGCGTTTACAGCAACGCAATGATAAAATTTTTGAAAAATCAAGATGGCGGCCAACTTTTTTGTTTGTGGGCTGATTCTGATGAAACTCGGTTTCTGGTACTATTTTGTCAAGAGAACAGCATCGCAATGTTAAAAATATTAAAAATCCAAGATGGCGGCCAACTTTTAAGTTTTTGGGCCAATTTTGATGAAACTCGGTTTCTGGTACTATTTTGACAAGAAAACAGCAACGCAATGTAAAACATATTAAAAATCCAAGATGGCGGCCAACTTTTTTGTTTGTGGGCCGATTTTGATGAAACTCGGTTTTTGGTATTATTTTGACAAGAAAATAGCAACGCAATTTCAAAAATGTGAAAAAATTAAAGATGGCGCCCAAATTTTTGTTTGTTGGCCGATTTTGATGAAACTCGGTTTCTGGTACTATTTCGACAAGAAAACAGCAAAGCAATTTTAAAAATGTAAGAAATCCAAAATGGCGCCCAACTTCTTTGTTTGTGGGCCGATTTTGATGAAATTTGGTTTTTGGTACTATTTGGACAAGAAAACAGCAACGCAATGTTAAAAATATACTAAATCCAAAATGGCAGCCAAATTTTTTAGTTTTTGGGCCGATATTGATGAAACTCGGTTTTTGGTACAATTTTGACCAGAAAACAGCAACGCAATGTTAAAAATATAAAAAATCCAAGATGGCGGCCAATTTTTAAGTTTTTAGTCCAATTTTGATGAAACTCGGTTTCTGATACTATTTTGACAAGAAAACAGCAACGCAATGTAAAACATATTAAAATCCAAGATGGCGGCCAACTTTTTTGTTTGTGGGCCGATTTTGATGAAACTCGGGTTTTGGTACTATTTTGACAAGAAAATAGCAACGCAATGTCAAAAATGACACCAATATCACAAAACTGAAAAAAAGTGCGGCCGCCATCTTGGATTCCAAAACTCACATCAAAATCGAGCTTAGCACCCCTAAAAACCCCTTACGTGACACCAATATCACAAAACTGAAAAAAAGCGCGGCCGCCATCTTGGATTCCAAAACATACATCAAAATCGAGCTTAGCATCCCTAAAAACCCCTTACATGACACCAATATCACAAAACTGTAAAAAAGCGCGGCCGCCATCTTGGATTCCAAACATACATCAAAATCGAGCTTAGCATCCCTAAAAACCCTTTACATGACACCAATATCACAAAACTGTAAAAAAGCGCGGCCGCCATCTTGGATTCCAAACATACATCAAAATCGAGCTTAGCATCCCTAAAAACCCTTTACATGACACCAATATCACAAAACTGAAAAAAAAAGCGCGGCCGCCATCTTGGATTCCAAAACATACATCAAAATCGAGCTTAGCATCCCTAAAAACCCCTTACATGACACCAATATCACAAAACTGTAAAAAAGCGCGGCCGCCATCTTGGATTCCAAACCGTACATCAAAATCGAGCTTAGCATCCCTAAAAACCCTTTACATGACACCAATATCACAAAACTGAAAAAAGTGCGGCCGCCATCTTGGATTCCAAAACTCACATCAAAATCGAGCTTAGCTTCCCTAAAAACCCTTTACATGACACCAATATCACAAAACTGAAAAAAGTGCGGCCGCCATCTTGGATTCCAAAACATACATCAAAATCGAGCTTAACATCCCTAAAAACCCTTTATATGACACCAATATCACAAATTTGAAAAAAAGCGCGGCCGCCATCTTGGATTCCAAAACGCACATCAAAATCGAGCTTAGCATCCCTAAAAACCCCTTACATGACACCAATATCACAAAACTGAAAAAAAAGCGCGGCCGCCATCTTGGATTCCAAAACATACATCAAAATCGAGCTTAGCATCCCTAAAAACCCTTTATATGACACCAATATCACAAAACTGAAAAAAAGTGCGGCCGCCAACTTGGATTCCAAAACTCACATCAAAATCGAGCTTAGAACCCCTAAAAACCCCTTACATGACACCAATATCACAAAACTGAAAAAAAGTCCGGCCGCCATCTCGGATTACAAAACTCACATCAAAATCGAGCATAGCATCCCTAAAAACCCCTTACATAACACCAATATCACAAAATTGAAAAAATTACGCGGCCGCCATCTTGATTTCCAAAAATCGTAATAAACACACTTAAAACCCCCTACATAAAACCAATATAAAAGAAACCAAATATTATTTTTCCAATTCAATATTTGAAATCAAATGCGAAAGCCCTGTCGCAAAGCTCCCATCTAGCTAACAAAATTTTGTATGGTAGATGGGAAGGACCCTCTCCCCTCCTGCCCCGCGTACCCCGCACGATTGCTCTGTCTAGACGCCTCCGATGAACGACTGTATGTAGTAAGTAGACTGTGGTTATAGTTAGAGTTGCTATTTATTTATATGGCTTAGCGGAGTGCAGTATCTGTTAAGTAGTAACTATTTAGTAATCTGTGATAATGCTAACAGTACATCGGTGCTGAATACATAATAAAGAAACTCGCAGTGTGATACTTCGTGTAAAATATAATATGTAGTGGTATACAAGGATTAAAAAGGTACAAAAGTTAACCTACGAATTAAATGTCATACATAATGAAATTGGTCCTTCGGGACATTATCTTCAATGAAGCACCTCTTGATCTTCGTATCCGATATCATGGCGTCTGTTAGCGCGTATTCCACGCCCGTCTTAATAAAGCTCTGTGGCAGTTCAGTATCCATGTTCACGTCTAGAGTATCATTTGGTATGTGCATGGAAATGGTGCCGGATATTATATGTAAAACTTTGTCATGACGTTGACACATCACAAAAAAATGTGTTCCGTCAGCTGGAGAGACCTTACTCTTTTCTATCATAGAATTAAATGAAAATCAAAAAGTTCTTACCTCAACAACTTGATGATATTCAAGCAGTAGTAATGCAAAAAAGTTTTCTGGTCCTTCGGGACATTATCTTCAATGAAGCACCTCTTGATCTCCGTATCCGATATCATGGCATCCCTTAACGCATATTCCACGCCCGTCTTAATGAAGTTCTGGTACCGTTCGGTATCCATGTTCACGTCTGGAGTATCGTTCGGTATGTGCATGGATATAGTGCCGCATATTATGTCAAACTTTGACATGATGTGGACGTAACACAAAAAAATTGTGTTCCACTTCTTTCAGCTTGAGCAAATTGCTTTTTCCTACAATAAATAAAAATAACAGTCGAAAAATTCTTACCTCAACAGCTTGATGATATTCAAGCAGTAGTAATGCAAAAAAGTTTTCTGGTCCTTCGGGACATTATCTTCAATGAAGCACCTCTTGATTTCCGTATCCGATATCATGGCATCCCTTAATGCGTATTCCACGCCCGTCTTAATGAAGTTCTGGTACCGTTCGGTATCCATGTTCACGTCTGGAGTATCGTTTGGTATGTGCATGGATATGGTGCCGGATATTATGCGGACTAAGATGGCGAGTGTGACGTCATCTCGGGCGTGTTGGAGGAGGTAGCTAATGGTGCTTACGAACTCTGAAGGGAGATTGTAACCTGCGGAAATTAGTTGGCAAGTTGATCATAGCCTGAATACAGTTGATAAAAAACATAAAAATAAAACAAACTTTCACGTTAAAGGAGGAAACGTTACGTAATAGTAGATTGTACAACAAGTGCATAAAACCAGTGGCGTGCATTGCTTTTCAGAATAGGTAGGCACTATACGCCGCGTGGTGTCTAACCTATAGGCAAGGCAGAAATGTAAAAAAAAAATTTTTGAATATTCAAACTTTCAAAGAATTTTCTTACGAACTATCTATGTGATGTGGCGTGTGCCTTAGTCAGTGTTTAAAACCACCAACGATTCCAACGAAGTATAACGGCAATGTATACTGTACAACAATTAAATTAAGGACAACAGGAGGTAGGTAGCAAAATATGTAAATAGAGTAAACAAAGTATCACCGCCATGTAGGAACATACAGAGCCATCTTTGGACAAAAAACAAAACTAAAAATAAACACCGCCGGTGCTTTTGTAGGCATACCTACTTAAGGGTGATAAATTGCGAAGGTCGAACGTCAGTGTATTACGCGTGGGAAGTACGACATTTTTATTTCGTCGTATTCATTTAAATAAAAAATATTAATGCCAGTGATAGTAAATTGTATAGGATTCAAGTAGGCAGCCGGGCAACTGCCTACTGTCGCGCACTGCGCGTTTTTTATGAAGGAAGTTTTTGTTTTATGCACGAATAAATAGAGGTCAGTGGTTATAAGTAATAAAAATTAGGTAAGTATCATAATTTAGTAAGCTCAACCAATAATAATTGGGGAGCACGGATACTAAAATTTAATGATAATTTTTTCGATTTTGCAAGGTAGGCACTGCTTAAATGCCTATATGCAATGCACGCCACTGCATAAAACGTACCATTTTACCCGAGACGTATATATCCACCCGAGCCGTAGGCGAGGGTGGATAGTCAATTCGAGGGTAAAATGGGTTTTATGTACGAGTTATACACTCTGCTTTTCACTTCGAGTGTGAGGAAAATAAATAACAATATTGCAAAAAAAGAAAAATAAAGACCGCCATATTGGCGGGAATACTTTCTTTTTCTTTTTTTTATATGTGGCAGTGGCAGCACAGTGACTTTAGCATAGATCGTAATTCGTAGTCCATAATGCTCATGAAATACTTATTTCTTAGAAAACTCATTAATTTTGCCTAGTTTTTTTAATTTAATAATTTAACATGGATTATGTACAAAATTTTGTATGTAGTTTATTCAGTTTATGTAATTTATTTAACGAAGTTTAATTGCGTGTGTGACTGTTTACCTGACGACCTTTGTCTTAGAGTCTGAGACTTAGACGAAGATTTTACTTTATGCACTAGAGCATAAAAAGTGATTTTATGCAGCCTATACCCAACATAAACACGAAATTTACGAGCAAGAGAAGTGAAAATAGTAGATTGTACAACAAGTGCATAAAACGTACTATTTTACCCGAGATGTATATATCCATCTGAGCCGTAGGCGAGGGTGGATAGTCAATTCGAGGGTAAAATGGGTTTTATGTACAAGTTATACACTCTGCTTTTCACTTAGAGTGTGAGGAAAATAAATACCAATATTGCAAAAAAGAAAAAATAAAGACTTCGCCATATTGGCGGGAAGACTTTCTTTTTCTTTTTTTATACGTGGCATTGGTAGCACAGTGACTTTAGCATTAGATCGTAGTCCATAATGCTCTTGAAATACTTATTTCTTAGAAAACTCATTAATTTTGCCTAGTTTTATTAATTTAGTAATTTAACATGGATTATGTACAAAATTGAAGAAACAGAATGAAATAAGTAATAAGTTTATTTTACGAAGTTTAATTGCGTGTGTGGCTGTTTACCTGACGATTTTTGTCTTAAAGTCTGAGACTTAGACGAAGATTTTACTTTATGCACTAGAGCATAAAAAGCGATTTTATGCAGCCTATACCCAACATAAACACGGACTTTACGAGCATGAGAAGTGAAAAGGATTTTTAGTTTGTTCCGGCGTAACCTTTTCGTGCTGAAACGTCGGAAAACCTAAATATCCTTTAAAAAGCATAACCAATAAATAACCAACTAAATGTGTTAAATAAAGCGTGATAGTATCCGTGACAGATTGTTTTATTTAAATGAACAGTTCGTGCACAAATCTAAGATGTGCTTAGTACATAGATTTATTTTCCTATTAAAAGTATATAAAACCAATATTGCTCACAAATTAAATAGTAAATTCTTAAAAAAAATACTTAATACAACACTTAAGTTCTTTACAAGTCATCATGGGACATTATTTTTAAAGACCATTATTGCTTACCGACTAATACAAGTACCCTAGCAAGTGAGTACCGTTCGAGTTGGTTTCCCGTGAGAAGCTTCTCTCGCACTATGCTGCTCTCTTCTGCTGCACTTGTTAGTAGTGGGATAGTTTTCTCAGGGAACAAGGTTTCATATTCCAGTTTCTGAAGAAGGTATTCTGCAACAATGTATAAGTGGTAAGATGATTATGTTCTGAGAGTAGATAATTTATTTGTATTATTGTGTATTTTCTACACGTGTAAAGTCTACCGGAAATAGTAGATTTCATTACAAGTGCGGAAAGCCTGTCATTGCAAAGAGTTCCGACAAATGTCTACCCGAGCCGAGGCGCAGCCGAAGGTGAGGGTTGACAGTCGGAACAAGTTGCAATGACGGTTCCGCACGTGTACTGAACAACTATTTTTAATACAGTTGCGAAAAAATTAAGCAATTTAATAAAATAATAAAACACAAATAAACTCGACTAACTAATCGTAAAAGAAATAAGAATATAAGCAGAGACTTTTTTTTTGTTTTCTTCACCCATTCTGGGTTGGCAAAGGAAACTATGATCATACAGCCAAGGCTTCAGTAGAATTTTTTTATTGATATGAAATGAAAATTAAATTAAATGAGATGAAATGAAATGAAACCTAATGCCCCCAGTACACGATGGCCGATCATGGTCGGCGACCATCGTACATTGACACTTTTGAAAAAACCTTTTTAAACTTGTTCGTTCAAAAGTGTCAATGTACGGTCGCCAGCACGTCGAGTTACTACAAAATGTCAAAATTTATTAATTGAAACTGACCTCTATTCGTTGGACATAAGGTTGAATTTTATTTAAAGAAATTTGACATTTTGTAGTAACCTGACGTGCTGGCGACTGTACGATGTATTGGTCATGGTCGCCGACCATGATCGGCCATCGTGTACTGGGGGCATAACAAAAGCAATCCGAATCCTATAGGAGCGCCTTTCCTGATTTCTCTCTTTTACCACATCGTTTTCCATTAAAGCCACATTATTGCACTAATTCCACCATACTAAGTACCTACCACAATAAAAACCAGAAAAAACGAATTTAGAAAATTAAGAAATAAGGTCCCTCATTTTCTTTTCACTTACTTGCGCAAACTCCTATAAGCAGATACTATGGTAAATAGTGCACGTCATACCATATTTAGTAATCTGTGGTCATACAACTAATTTTATGTATTTTTTATATTCATAAATTTAATTTGGCCGATACTAATATTAATTTAATGTATAATTAAAATTACTTTTAAATCTGTTATTGAAACAAATTAGAAGCTTCTTTTTAGAAATATTTGCATGAATCATAAAAACTTCTATGATTTTTTTAGTAAAAACTTCGTGGTTGGTTTTTTCTTTTTAATAGACAATATTTTGACAGTTGGGAAAGAAAACGCACGAGTTCGGGAATGGTAAAGAAAAAGCTCGAGTGTGTAATAGCCCACATCCCGAACGCTATACGTCCCTGCAATACGCCTGCAATATCAGATTTAAAAGAACTTAATTTTAATTATACATTAAATTAATATTAGTATCGGCCAAATTAAATTTATGAATATATAAAATTGGCTGTATGACCACAGACAGATTACTCAATATGGTATGACGTGCACTATTTACCATAGTATCTGCTTATAGGAGTTTGCGCAAGTGAAAAGAAAATGAGGGACCTTATTTCTTAATTTTCTAAATTAGTTTTTCTGGTTTTTATTGTGGTAGGTACTTAGTATGGTGGAATTAGTGCAATAATGTGGCTTTAATGGAAAACGATGTGGTAAAAGAGAGAAATAATGAAAGGCGCTCCTGTAGCATTCGGATTGCTTTTGTTAGGTTTCATTTAATTTCATCTCATTTAATTTAATTTTCATTTCATATCAATAAAAAAAATCTACTGAAGCCTTGGCTGTATGATCATAGTTTCCTTTGCCAACCCAGAATGGGTGAAGAAAACAAAAAAAAGTCTCTGCTTATATTCTTTTACGATTAGTTAGTTGAGTTTATTGTGTTTTAATATTTTATTAAATTGCTTCATTTTTTCGCAACTGTATTAAAAATAGTTGTTCAGTACACGTGCGGAACCGTCATTGCAACTTGTTCCGACTGTCAACCCTCACCTTCGGCTGCGCCTCGGCTCGGGTAGACATTTGTCGGAACTCTTTGCAATGACAGGCTTTCCGCACTTGTAATGAAATAGTAGATTTCATTACAAGTGCAGAGCCGAGGCGTTCGACGGCGTTCGACGAGTTCGAGCCGAGGCGCAGCCGAAGGTGAGGAAGGAACAAGTTGCAATGACGGTTCCGCACGTGTACTGAACAACTATTTTTAATACAGTTGCGAAAAAATGAAGCAATTTAATAAAATAATTAAACACAATAAACTCAACTAACTAATCGTAAAAGAATATAAGCATTATTAAGCAGATACTTTTTTTTTTGGTTTTCTTCACCCATTCTGGGTTGGCAAAGGAAACTATGATCATACAGCCAAGGCTTCAGTAGATTTTTTAAATTTTATGAAATGAAAATAAAATTAAACGAGATGAAATGAAATGAAACCTAACAAAAGCAATCCGAATCCTACAGGAGCGCCTTTCCTTATTTTTCTCTTTTACCACATCGTTTTCCATTAAAGCCACATTATTGCACTAATTTCACCTTCCTAAGTACCTACCACATTAAAAACCAGAAAAAACTAATAAGAAAATTAAGAAATAAGGTCCCTCATTTTCTTTTCACTTACTTTCGCAAATTCCTGTATGCAGATACTATGGTAAATAGTGCACGTCATACCATATTTAGTAATCTGTGGTCATACAGCCAATTTTATATATTTTTTATATTCATAAATTTAATTTGGCCGATAATAATATTAATTTAATGTATAATTAAAATTACTTTTAAATCTGATATTGAAACAAATTAGTAGCTTCTTTTTAGAAATATTTGCATGAATCATTAAAAACTTCTATGATTTTTTTTTTATAAAAACTTCGTGGTTTGTTTTTTCATTTTAATAGACAATATTTTGACAGTTGGGAAAGAAAACGCACGAGTTCGGGAAAGGTAAAGAAAAAGTTCGAGTGTGTAATAGCCCACATCCCGAACGCTATACGTCCCTGCAATACGCCACTTTTTGAGCAACTGTATTAAAATATACTATATCAGTTTCGTTGAGAATTCCCACACATTTAAAATAGCGCTAAAGTTCAGATCTGAATAACATTTCATTAACGCTTGCACTATGTGACAAAGACATTAATATGTGTACAGTATACTTAGTATATACACTATGAATTATGAACTTTCATAAAACCTTACCGATCAGCATACAAAGAATTTTAAAACGAAAGGTGATAAAGCAATTTTTGGTCGAGTTTACCAATGTCGACAGTCAATTAAGACTATAATAAGTAGTTAGAACTCGTGAAAAAAATGAAGGTTCTCCCAGCCATAAATTGATTCTAAATTTTACTCTATTCAGATTGTACAATGTTTGCTCTATATCAAAACCTCATAACTTACTGTTAATTTCATAACAGATTGCTAGTTGTCACACATACCTAGCAGCTGGCGGCAGTATAGATACCGCAGTAACAGCGCCACTAAGGCTGCGGGGCTACACCTTCCCACGCGGGCAGAGAGTAACAGTTACTGGTCACACATACCCAGCAGCTGGCGGCAGTATAGATACCGCTGCGCGCAGGCGAGCAGCAGCAGCAGACAGCGCACGTCGGAGCGCAGTAACAGCGCCACTAAAGCTGCGGGCCCTACGCCTTCCCACGCGGGCAGAGAGTAACAGTTACTGGTCACACATACCCAGCAGCTGGCGGCAGTATAGATACCGCTGCGCGCAGGCGAGCAGCAGCAGCAGACAGCGCACGTCGGAACGCAGTAACAGCGCTACTAAGACTGCTGGGCCCTACGCCTTCCCACGCGGGCAATGTTACTGGTCACACATACCCAGCAGCTGGCGGCAGTATAGATACCGCAGTAAAAGCGCCACTAAAGCTGGGGCTACGCCTTCCTACGCGGGCAGAGAGTAACAGTTACTGGTCACACATACCCAACAGCTGACGGCAGTATAGATACCGCAGTAACAGCGCCACTAAAGCTGGGGCTACGCCTTCCCACGCGGGCAGAGAGTAACAGTTACTGGTCACACATACCCAGCAGCTGGCGGCAGTATAGATACCGCTGCGCGCAGGCGAGCAGCAGCAGCAGACAGCGCACGTCGGAGCGCAGTAGCAGCGCCACTAAGGCTGCGGGCCCTACGCCTTCCCACGCGGGCGAGTGCCGCTGGGACACGCATACTGCGCACACGCGCTCCATCACCTCGGGAGTCACTGTAGAGACGGTAACAATATATCATCAGGGAAGATGATCGAATAAGATTTTAAGAAAAAGACGACTTCAAAAACTTTGTCCCTTTTGAAGTTGGTTTGATTTTTTAAATGACTTTTGTATTAATAATTTTTAAGTGTTGATTGTACCATAATTATACCAACTACTGAACCGAGTTTTATGAAATTTGGACTGTTCCCTTAGTTAAAATACACCAAATTTAAGTCAAAAAAGAATAATCTCGATATGGGTTATAGTTTTCGAGAAATTCGTAGCACACATACTTGGAAACCTAAATAGAACGCTATTTTACTCAAATATTATCCAATTCTAACTATATCACATACATACAGGTCAAACTGATAACCAACAAAAAAGAAAACTTTTGAAGTCGGTTAAAAATGTAAGTACTAACTATCTATTTCTACTTCTATTCAAAATTTAGAAAAGTTCAAACAAGACAAGCATCCGTATAGAATGGACATGTCCAAACTTTCAAGAACAATAATGCAACATTATTTCTTTTTTTTTCATCTTCATTGTCTTGTGTATGTTATGGTATAAAAGAAAACCACGTATTTGGCTTTATAAATGGAAAAATAAGAAAAGAAATGTAAACCAATGAGGAATACTCACGAGTCAGCTCAATGTCTTGTATAAGAGCCTTCAGGACTATGTCAGATTTGGATGCCAAATTGAGTAAGTAAGGTATTACTTCACGTCTCTTTTCTGGTTTGCTATCCTCCTTTATTGCTTCCTAAAATAAAGAATTTACACTGCATTGTTTGAACACAAATCTTGTAGTATTTGACTACTATTTTAAGAATCAAATCAAGCTATAGAAACAGATGGTAACTTTCGATTGGATAATGTAATACTTACATGGAACATGTCTACCAACGCAGCGCGTACATGTGCAAGCGCCGGTGGATGGTTGGCTAAATGAGCGAACACCGCTCGCGCCGCATCGGCCGGCAGCGCCAGCGCTCGGGGCGCTACTAGCGCGGGCTCCGCGCGTCCCACCCACCCCACCGCCCAGGAACACTGCCAGGAACCTAACATACATCATGATAAAGTTTTAATGACCCTATTTCCTAAATAGCGAGGTGAGCGATCACCGCTCGCGCCGTATCGGCCGGCAGCGCCAGCGCCCGGGGCGCTACTAGCCCGGGTTTCGCGCTTCCCACCCACCCCACCGCCCAGGAACACTGCCAGGAACCTAACACACATCATCATAAAGTTTTGATGACCCTATTTCCTAAATAGCGAGGTGAGCGATCACTCCTCGCGCCATATCGGCCGGCAGCGCCAGCGCCCGGGGCGCTACTAGCGCGGGCTACGCGCGTCCCACCCACCCCACCGCCCAGGAACACTGCCAGGAACCTAACATACATCATCATAAAGTTTTAATGAGTGAAGCACTATGAGGGTGGCATTTCCATATGGAAAAAACTCTCCATAAAAAATAAAAGAATTAAAAAAAAAAAGTTTTAATGACCCTATTTCCTAAATAGCGAGGTGAGCGATCACCGCTCGCGCCGTATCGGCCGGCAGCGCTAGCGCCCGGGGCGCTACTAGCGCGGGCTCCGCGCGTTCCACTCACCCCACCGCCCAGGAAGACTGCCAGGAACCTAACATACATCATCATAAAGTTTTAATGTCCCTAGTTTCTAAATAGCGAGGTGAGCGATCACCGCTCGCGCCCCATCGGCCGGCAGCGCCAGCGCTCGGGACGCTACTAGCGCGGGCTCCGCGCTACCCACCCATCGGCCCAGAAACACTGCCAGGAACCTAACACACATCATCATAAAGTTTTAATGCCCCTTATCCCTAAGGTATCCCTTATCCCAATAGTACGGCAAGTTGTCTTGCTTACCCCGCTAAGGTGTAAGCAAGACGGCATGCCGTACCATATCATATCGCGTGATAAAAGCCGCTCATGCTAGGCCGGCAGGGCTCGGGGCGCTACTAGCGCGGGCTCCGCGCGACTCACCCACCCCACCGCCCAGGAACACTGCCAGGAACCTAACACACATCATCATAAAGTTTAAATGTCCCTAGTTCCTAAATAGCGAGGTGAGCGATCACTGCTCGCGCCCCATCGGCCGGCAGCGCCAGCGCTCGGGGCGCTACTAGCGCGGGCTCGCGCTACCCACCCATCGGCCCAGAAACACTGCCAGGAGCCTAACACACATCATCAATTCATAAAGTTTTAATGTCCCTAGTTCCTAAATAGCGAGGTGAGCGATCACTGCTCGCGCCCCATCGGCCGGCAGCGCCAGCGCTCGGGGCGCCACTAGCGCGGGCTCCGCGCGACCCACCCACCCCACCAAATTTTACCTATTTGGTTACTTACTTAGTGTATGTATGTTGGATGACGCTTCACACCATGTGCAAGCATTAAATTTTAATCAAGCCATTAACTTAACCAACAGTTGGTGAACAGGGGCTTTAGTGTGAGAAAGCATAAATTATAAGGTAATGCAAACTTAGGAACACTCATTAATATACAGACAGAAAGTAATTACATGGGCACCCAACAAAAGTATTTTGTAGTATGTTCAAAACAAGACTAGATTCACATATAAAATACTGAATAAATAAATATAAAAAGTATGGCTTACCTAGCATCATATCAATACATTTTGCTCTTTCATCAGAATTGAGTAATGTTAAGTTCTGTGTAGTCATATCCAAGAGTACTCTTACTGGTTCTGTACTTTGTAAAGTTGCATCTGAAACAAAATTACAATCACATGTATCTTATTGCATAGTGATCTTACTTATTCTCAACATAATAATTAATTTAGAATAACACTTACTTGGAATATTAGATTTTTTTGTAGCAATGTCCATTACCAAACTAATGCACCAAGGGGCAATGAAGGGCGCCCATGACTGGCCTAGGCTTGACAATTCCGGGCCAATCATACTCACACTCTCTAGGGAACCATTTGTGCTTATATCGGCCTAAAATAATTACATTTTAATAATTAAATAATAGTAAAAAGTAGGAAGGATCGGCTTATTAATAATATCAAGCAACAATAAGAATCTCACTTATTGGCCGAGTGGTGTATGCACTGGTTTCAAGGTGTCACTATCTCTAAAGGTCCCGGGTTTGTTTAAATGTTGATAACAAATTTTTCAATATTTCCTTGGGTCTGCGTGTATGTGGTACTACCCGTTGTTGTTTCCAATTTCCATAATACTAGTGCTTCAGCTACTAACAATGTATGTGATGTGATGATGTCCAATATTTATGGTAAGGTAAATTTATGAAGAATATGTCAATTTTATTAGTGTTGTTCTAGTATCAATACTGATAGTCTGGGTAATTAAGTAATTAATTTGTGTTTTTGTAGGGTAAGTAATTAACTTGTATTTTTGTTTGTAATTAATAAATAATTACAAAACTACTGGACTAATTTTGAAAATTCTATAACCACTCAATGGTTCCTTGCCTCCCAGAGGCAAGTATTTTTACCCGCCCCAATGGTTCCTTGCCTCCTGGAGGCAAGCTGACAGCTAATTAAAATACTTTAATTAATTATGTCAAATTACTCTCTGTTCCTATCCAACTTATACCAATCTTAATCTAGACACCTTATTTTAATCGTGGAACAAGAAATTAGTCCAATTTAATAAAAATTTGCCGGATTATATTCGATTGAAGTTCGCCGACTTGCTTGCCTCCAGGAGGCAAGGAACCATTGCGTGATTTAGGCAATGTTAGCTAAGTATGGAAAAATAAAATATAAAAATATAATTAAATATATTGTACTAAATATGTTGTAATACATTAATATATACTTGTTATGCCCTCAATACCCATAAAAAGTATATATTTAAAATTTATCTACTTACAAAAAAGAAGTCGATACGAAATCGATCCATACTTTTGTAGCCCGTAAGGGTGATTCTTTACTTACATTTTTATATCTTTAATTAAACAATATTTTTCTAAAAGAGTTATATTTTTTTTACTTTTATCTAATAACAACATC
Organism: Crambus lathoniellus; assembly: GCA_949710035.1. NCBI lineage: Eukaryota > Metazoa > Arthropoda > Insecta > Lepidoptera > Crambidae > Crambus > Crambus lathoniellus. The sequence continues at coordinate 6,711,459 of OX453299.1, read as the reverse complement.
GTAAACTATTATTTAAACACAAATTGGTCTGTAATAATTGTTTATTTATTAGTATTTATTGCATGTTTTAAAAATAAATCGGTAAAACATTTCCTTTTCTGCAACTTCAACTCGCTGTTTCTAATTAAATCGTAATAAAAATCCATCTACAAATCATACAATCTTATTGCAAATTTAACTAGCATTATAAATCAATAATTAGTTTTTATTAAATCCTTCTAGTTTTTGAGTAAAACTTAATTTAAAGCCGAGCGAGCGAAGCGGAGCGGAGCGGAGCTGTGCTGAGGAACCATTGCCCCGTAAGCATATTTAAGCGTGCGTAACCATTGAGTGGATAACCAATAGAAAGCTACATTATTCCCGAGTGACACAGGCTATATTTTATCCCCAATATTTCCACGATAACGGGTACCACGCGGGTAAAACCGCGAAGAGCCACTAGTCTAATATGTGGTTAGAAATATTTGTATTCATTCAATTACCTCATACTCCGATTGGTTAATGGAAACGTTGACTGCGTCATGAAATACCAAAGCAAAATACTCCAGAACCGCATCTCTTGCTGCAGGAAAATTCTTGAGGAGATTGATTCCTATCTTAGTCAATTCGGGTGCATTTTGTGCATTCATTCGAGACACTCCATATATAAAGTTATTCAAGTCGGCTGACAAAGATGTAGATTTGCTTTGGGGATTCATTGTTAAATCGCACTCCTGGCGTTACTTTGCCGTTCTAATCTAATAAAAAAATTAGCCGAATATTAGTTACGCCAACTAAACCAAACCAAAACACCGAATAAATACCTAACTAAAATAACCAAACAAAATTTGACATTGACACAGTAGTAGTAGTAGTAAAAATTCGTCCTTTTTTTTTGTGGACAGGCGAAGACATCATGCCATACTGCCAGGTCTTTAGTATTATTTTTTTTGAATTTATATTGTTCGTCAAATCTCAGGTCTCTAAACTTGTCTTGGTAAGATAAAAGGCTAGGAGCCAAATCTTGAGTTCTTGTCTTTTCTTTGTAATATAACATAATAGGCATAAAGCCAAATCTTGTATTCTTGTCTTGTCTTGGTAAAATAAGTCAAAAGGCTAAAAGCCAAATCTTGAATGAGAGTTTCGTCTTGATAATATCGTCATTTTCTATTTAAGTCTTTTCCGAGGGATGGTCTTTTCCGAGGTATGGTCTTTTCCGAGAGATAGTCATTTCCGTGAGTTTGTCAAGTTAAATTTCTCCAACTGTGGAGCTAATATAATCATAAATAGCAATAAAATTTTCTGAGCATGCTAGAATGTCCTGTAGTGATGGCGGGATATCTTTGTGTGTTTCCATCAACCGATCTATAAGGAGCAAACGCTGTATGTTAAATACTGGGCAAGTAAAGAAAATATGTTCCAGTGTTTGGTCTTCTCCTATGGTACATTCTGTACATTCAGGGGATGATATTAAATGCATGCGATGCAAATGAGCTTTAAACCTGCAGTGTCCAAATCTTAGTCTATTGATCTGCGTGTAAAATCTTCTTTGTAAATAATTTCTAGATGTAGCGAACCAGGGTTTTCGGCCAACTTCTTTATTAACACCGGAATACCATGCTCCTTTTGATTGAGTAATTGCTGTTCTTTCTTCTATCCATTGCTCGTTGATCTTTCTACGATATTCGGGTAAAAGATCTTGCCAAGGAGTAGAAAAGTTTTTAATATTGCCAGTTGCCACCCAGTGAATTTGTTAGTCTGGCAAGATAATCGGCATTTTCATTGCCTGTCACACCGACATGTGCTGGAGTCCAAACAAATTTAACGGTCTTGCAATAATTGTAAAATTTCCTTTATTTCATATATTAAATAGTGGACTATGAGAAAACCTGGTTTTTCTAGTGCTTGCAGCACTGACATGCTGTCAGAGGCTATTAGAAAGTGTCTTTTGTCAAAACACATGGAATCTGATTGTATATATTTTAAGGCTAATAAAATTGCAATTGCTTCTGCCGAGAATATACTGAACTTTAATGGTAAGCGATAACCTTTGCCGTACTTAATATCTTTATGGTAAAACGCCGCTGAGACTCCAGTTTCACTTTTCGAGCCATCTGTGTATATCACATGGTATTCAGGCCAAGTTGCTAATTTTTCATACACTGCCTCTTTATTTCGCAAGTCATGATCAATGTTTATTTCTAAGAGAGGAAATTTACTTTCGTAAGAATCACAATAGCAAGCCCAGTGATCTCTACAATTTATATTACTGTTTTTAACATATGCTGATATTTCTATAAAATCATGAAGGATATATGGGCATTTACAGTTTGATGCTGATGTATGTACAATATGAACACTATTGTTATTTAGTTCATTTAAAAGATTATTATCATTTAAGCTATGTAACTTAAGAATAAATTTAAATTTTAAATATTTGAATCTCAGCATTAATGGAGGTATATTGCATTCTACTTGCATTGATACAATAGGGGTAGAGTTCATTGCTCCTGTGATAAGCCTAAGGTTTTTATTTTGTATTTTTTCTAGTTTATTTACAAGTGCCGCATTGGAAGAATAACAAAGAAAACTATATTCAAAATGAGAACGAACAATGGATTTATACAGCATAAGCAAAATTTTCGGGTCAGCTCCCCAATATGTTCGAGCTAATGATTTCAAGATATTATAAGCTCGTAATGCTTTGTCTGTCAAGCCAGAAACATGTTTAGCCCATGAAAGGTTACGTGTAAAAGTGACACCTAGAAATTTGGCTTCATCGTCCACCGGCAGTAAATTGTTATCATAGAATATATTAGTAAGTAGCCTCTTTCTTTTACTAAAAATTACAACTTTAGTTTTATTTAAATTTACATCTAATTTTAAATAATCAAAATAACTTTTAAGATTAGTCAAAGCACTATTAAGTTTTTGCTCAACTTGAAGCATGTTATTGCCAGAGCAATATAGTGTGAGATCATCAGCATATTGTAGATTTTTTGTGCTATTTCCTAGTATGTTATTTAACCTATGTATGTATAATATGAACAATAAGGGACTAAATATCCCACCTTGACAGACACCTTTACTGGATGACTGTGGACCAAATAAATTATTTTTAAGTTTAACATAAACATCTCTATTATTTAAGAAGTTAAAGATCCATTTTATAAATTTTTCAGGTAATCCCAGTGAAAACAGCTCATCAGCTAGAACATTATGATTAACATTATTGAAGGCACCTGTTATATCAAAGAAGATGCAAACCAAGAAACTGCCACTTGACAAAGCCTCATGAATATCTAAATACAAATGATTCAAGCTTTCTACTGCTGAACGACCTCTTCTAAAACCAAATTGATTATAAGGCAATAAATGGTTATGTTCTAAAAAGTACTCCAGTCTTTGTTTCACTAATTGTTCAAATAATTTTGCTGCACAAGATGTTAATGCTATGGGTCTATATGAGTCGTGATGATTTTTGTCTTTACCAGGTTTAAGTAAAGGGATAAGACAATCAACTTTCCATGACTTTGGAATTATTTGCTGGTGCCATAATGAGTTAAATATTTGAAGCACTATATTGCAGCCAGATTTACTAAGATTTTTGAACATTTTATAGGATATGTGATCTAAACCAAAAGCAGTGTCTCTACGTGAATTTATGGCAGCTAATAATTCAGTGATAGTAAAAGGTTTCATAAAAAACTGTTCTGTATTAGGACTGTGATCAGAATAATCGCTTAATGGTTGGGATTGTGCATTTAAAGTATACTTATCTAAGAACAGTTGAATCCAATTATTGGAATGGTGACTATTACTAGGACTGGAGTATGACTTATTGAATTTTCTAATATTAGTCCATATGATAGATAAAGGTGTCTGGCGGTTGAATGAATTGCATAGTTCTACCCAGGCATTCTGCCTTTCCCTTTTGATTATTAATTTCTTTTGTGCTTGTTTCTTTTTAAATAATAAGTATTTTTCTTCAACAGGGTTTTGCTTAAATTCTATATAAGCTGTTTTGCAATTTACTACAGCTTGTGTGCATTTATCATTCCACCAAGGAAGTTTTAATTTATTTTTTCTTTGACCATGTCTTTGCTGATGTGCTAAAGATTTTTTAACAGTATTTGCTTCAGATACACATTCTAGTAAGATTTTGGAAAGTAAGTTATAGCACATTTCGGAGTTGGTTAGATCAAAATTAGAATGGCACAACATTATATCTGTCAGTTCTTTATATTTTTTCCAGTCGACAGTTTTATAATTTGGTTTTGAATAATTTGCAGCCACATTACTGTTATCATCAATGTTTGAAGGATTGCATAATAAATTTGTAAGAACAGGAAAATGATAACTGCATAGTGAGTCATCATGTACTTGCCAGTTACATCTTAAGGCCAAACTGGGAGAGACTATAGTGAGGTCAAGGGCATTAGACCGCCAGTTATGTGAACCGATGGTTGTTACAGAGCCATCATTTAACAGACATAAATTATTATTATTTATAACATTTAAAAGTGTTGACCCACGGATGTCAGTGGTTGCACAACCCCACATGGTGTGGTGTGCATTGAAATCACCAGCTAGAATTAAAGGTTTGGGTAATGATTTTATTAAATTATCTAGGTATATGAATTCAAAGTTGCTAGGTATAGCTGAAGTGGGGCTATAAAAGCTAACTAAGGATAGAGTTTCATTGTTAATATTTAATGTTATAGCTATGTTTTGCAGAGAATCATCATAATAGGTTTGAAATTTTTGGTAATGTAAATAATCTCTAATAAGAATAGCAACACCATTGTGTTTGGAACCTGTATCTAATCTTTCTATCTTATAACCTTTGATATTTATAGTTTTTGTGCATTGGAGCCAAGTTTCCGAAATGAGACCAATATGAATGTCATTCTGATATAGATATTGTGTGAAGACATGTTTGTGACTTAATAAACTCTGAGCATTCCATTGAACTATGTTAAGCTGATCCATTATTTTTTTCTAACAGCTGTATTTGGTTTACTGGAATTGAATGTTTCTAATAAAACCGATTTAATAGTCTCCGATGTTATAGGAGATGACTGGTCTGGTGATGATTTTTGTGAATATAATTTTAGGATTGTAGATATAATTAGATTAAGGACAACATCTGATTTAAGTAAATTTTGTAATTGGTTTTCAGGTTTAACAGATAACTCTGGAAAATTTTTATTATTAAAAACATCAGCATAAGATCTTTTTTTGTATTTTAAATTATGTTTTTCAATTTCCTCCCTTTTCTTTGGACATTCTGAAGAAATGGAAATATGGTTTCCTTTGCAGTGAATACAAACAGCGTCTTTTAAAGCTTTGTCGCATTGTTTATAATGGTGATTCTCACCACAAATCGAACACTTCTGAGCATTTTTACAGTATTTGCCAATATGTCCAAATCGAAGGCAGCGCAGACATTGGCTCACAGGAGGAACGTACGGGCTTACCTCGAAAAACCAGCAGTTTATATCGACGCTATCAGGAAGGGTAGGGCAAGAGAATGTAATGGCTACGGTCTGGGTGGGAATCAGGATGAGGTTCTGGTCTTCATCTCGTCCACGGCGCATCAGTCGGCGTACAGACACGACGTCCTTTGAACTGGAAATTCCGTTATAAATGTTATAGTTGGACATGTAAGAGGGAACGCCTCGAATTACGCCTGTGATTTCGGTTAGGTTTGCTGGTATGGTGCATTTTACTTGAAGTTCTACCAAAGACTTAGTATTATTTAGGGCCATATTGGCTAACCCTGGCCGCTCAAAAATTGCTCCTATTTTGTAACGATTTATCCTCTTGAACCTTTTGATTCCTTTATTATGCCGTTTAAGTACAGCGCCTAAGGACATTAGGTCCCTGTCTCCTATGGGTTTCCCCTCAATAAGACTTTCGTAAATGACTAAATATTCAAAATTTCCCCCGTCCTCAGGGTACTGTCTGGTGTAATTTTCAATTTTGTATGGTTTATACTTATTTTCGTCCCCGTTATCATCCGAGGAACAGTCGGATTCGGCTGGAACTGGGTCCCCATCTAATTTATGTTTTTTCCGTTTCCCCATGACTAAAAGAGCTTCTAGGCTACTTTTAGCCTAATACTTATTATTCAATAACTATTTAAACACTTTTCTATAAAGAAAATAGCAAAAATATTTCAAAAGTTTCAAAAACGCGCCTTTCACTTTCGAAGGTTTTCCCGCCAATCCTCTGACATTGACACATTCGATTTGACGTGTTTGACGTATAGCAGTTCCTTTATCAGAGCGAGAGATCAGATTTATACAGCCTAATAACTTTTCGAAGTATTCTATTACAACTTACAACAGGAAAATAAGGACCATATTACTCTTTGCTATGGACTTTAATATTACCAAAACTTTTTGTAAATAATCGTCTACACTCAAAATTTATAATATTTTAAAGTCAACGACACATAAAGCTCATGAATGTTGCCTTCAAGCGATCACATACGTTTTATGAGCGGTTTTCGTACTTTGATATTCTGTCGTCTATATAGCATACTAGTGGCTCACCGCGGTTTTGCCCGCGGTGAGCCACTAGTATGCTATATAGACGACAGAATATCAAGAATATCACGGGAACGGGCCCGTGGGAATATCGGGACAAAATAGCCTATGTTACTCGGGAACTCGGGATGAATGTAGAATTTTAGTGGTGATATTTATAAAATCAGTCCAGTAGTTACGTAGGTACATAAATAATTTTTGAATTTATTCGTTAGAAACAAATAAAGTACAAATCTTTTCTCCATAATAATTTTAGTATGGAGTATGGAATTAGCACAGTTTAAGTGGAATTAGTATGGATTAGAAATTAAGGTGCATAAAGGTACAACCGGCTATGTATGGCAATGTCTAATAAACTTGCTAAGTAGGTACTTACATAAATCTGTAGGCGCTAATCTATACGTAAATTAATTTATCTGATATACTTACCTACATACCTAGATCTTGTATTATTCCTGTGCTTATTTAGGTAATAAAAAAACAGTAAATTTTCTACAGATTAACAAAACTACTTTAGGCACAAATTATAATTCATGCTCTCTGTAACATTGGCTTCGAGCAACGCAGGCTTTCAAGCTTTTTGGTTACAAACAGCATTGAATCGGATTTCCAAGGGTGCGGGTTCAAAACTTGCAGGACTGGGTGGTTATATTTCCATTTCAATTTTTCAATTTCCTACTTACAGTGTACACGTCCTACGTACGAGTATGTACACGCGGCAGCACATCAAGTTAAACAGTTGAACTGCGATAACAGCTTTTATTACGTAGGGATAAGGCGATCTCAAGGTCAATATGTATAGTCTGATGTGCCGCCGTGTGTAGGTACATTGTGAATGCATAAAATTAATAAAAAAAAAACATAATTTAATTATTTTAGCTTTACTCATCAGCAGAGTTTAGTCGCATATAGTTAAGTAAGTACCTACTACTTACGTAGTAACTATTTAGTAATCTGTGGTACTACTTACATAAGTAAGTACTTATAGAATATACTTAGGTATACCTACAGAAAAAAACTTTACGACACTAAAGTTTATGTAAGCATACGGAAGACTCAATCAAGACGGTGACATCATAATACCTAACTCTTTTATAATTTCGTAAGTTAAAATTCACTCGATATAGTAACAACTATTTAGTAATCCTGTGCCGATATGCAATAGTCAAGTCTTTAAATTACTTACCTAAAATTTCATAACAGTCGGTCGGTCTATGATCGATCGAATACAACATAGGTACATACATACACCCAGATAGAGGGATGAAATGCGTGGGGTACAACAAAATCAATACATATGCGCACGCGATTGGCGCAAGCGGAGCCGAGGAGGGCTCGCGACGCTGCTCGTCCATGTCCGGGTAATGTACCTTACAACCTATTAATAGACAAAAAAAATATAGGTACAACCTGCCTAGATATAGAAGAAATACTGATATTGGAAATGGTAGCCAACCTTTGAAAACAACGCATGGGCATGTGCATCTTCGAAGGTTGTTACTATTGTATTGTGTTTGGTGTTACCAAGAAAGTTACATAAAAAAACTTATCGTTCTGCTTGGTCAGGGCCTACGTACGTAGATACCGCTATTTCCTATTCATGCAATAAAGATTAAAACGAGGAGCCCGTGGCGCAGTGGTAAGCGCGCTCGGCCTGCGATGTCACGGGATGGGGGACCAAGCACTTTCATCTCGAGTTCGAGCTCGAGCTCGAGCTTTCAAATTGTTGCTGCCTCGGATCGGAAGGCACATTAAGCCTTTGGTCCCGGCCACAGTATAAATAATAGTAGGTACATTGTACCTGTAATGCAGCCGGGATACTTATCCTGGCATGGCCAATTCTTCATATTCATCCTTAAGGAATGCCAGTGCCCCAGCAGTGGGGACATCAAATGCTGAGACGGGATTTTTGTTGGCTCACACACACACCTTAGCGTTATTTTCTTGTTTAGTAATTTTATAGTTAAAGTTTATTTTTAGTTTTTTTTTCTCTTAGGTAATTATTATTTGTTTGATTGTTTCTTTTATAAGTGTGTGTGTCCAATAAATGCTTTTCTTTCTTTCTTTTCTTTCAAATGGGTGATGATTAGTGATGAACGGATCGGATCAAATCAACAGACATAAATTACAGGCTGGAATAACAGTTAGGAATACTTATATTCCCACGGGAACGGAAAACACGCGGGATACGCGGGCGTTCGCTAGTAAATAATAATATAAACTACTAGTAGGTCACATAGAAAACACACACAGCAACGAAGAAAAATAGGCATGTTCATATCACTACATCACTACATAGTATAAAACAAAGTCGCTTTCTCTGTCCCTATGTCCCTTTGTATGCTTAAATCTTTGAAACTACGCAACAGATTTTGATGCGTTTTTTTTTAATAGATAGAGTGATTCAAGAGGAAGGTTTATATGTACTTTTTATCCCGATATTCCCACGGGAACGGGAACCACGCGGGTGAAACCGCGGGCGGCCGCTAGTTGTTTATATGCAGACAAATATTTGCCTTGTGCGGGTATCGAACCCGAGACCTCTGGCGCAGAAGCAGGTATGTGCCCTGCGCCAAATCTGTCATCAAGAAACTCGAAAAAGGGTTTCACTTTTTCCTCAAGGTTGTCTAATATTAACTATCAATAGAAGGCAGAACTTTAACGATCCGGGGGCCAATTCTGCTAACGTTAATCATAATCGTGTCTCAATCGTGTTTCAATTGTAGGTCAATTGTAGTGCTTTTTTACACCCTAGTTACAAGAAATGTGTACTTTTTTCACCATACTACTGATGGTCACACCACACACTACATTTACATCACATCATTTCGTAGGTAGGTAGGTACTTAGTGCAACTGAAAAACTGTCTACATCTACCATCGTTACATCTACACTCCTATTTTGTTTTGCAATAAATAAGTTCAGTAGGGTATTATGTTTTGAACTGACTAGCGTTCCGGCCGCGACTTCGTGTGTGTACAGTAATTTTTGTTTTTCTTCAGAGTAGTCTTCGGAGTAAAATACTGACCGCGCGGAATGAACGGTCTGTACCGTAGGTAAGCTCTATACCAATTCATCAAAAGTAGTTTAGTGCTTGAGGTTTGAAAAAGACATATACAGACAGTTAATATGAGTAGGGCTAGTATTTAGAAAACAAGATCTGCCTGCTAGTTAGTTATTACTTTGGTACTAGATGAAGGCTCATGAACTAAATCAAAACTTTTTATGGCTGAGAAAAAAGGTTAAGTAATTTATTACGACCTTATGTCATAAACTCATAAATGACAGGAACTTATATACGCATACGGCATAAGTGGCTCAGTGGGCCATTGAGTTATAATGCAGTGGGCGCATATTTTCTCAGCCGTGTTTGTCTCTCCAACTATAATGTAAGTAGGCTAGACCTACTTAGTTATTATTGTTGATCGAAGTCTGCCTTGCCTGCCGCTTGTATGCTTGTTTGTCGGGTAAAACTTATATAATCAATACCAATGACTTTAAATATTTCAATGATATTAACTCTCGAAAAACATAACCCTTCTCCTGTCGCCGTCGGGTAAAAACTGCTTATTCATTATATTTCAAATTTTAAAACCATTAATTGATGATAGTTGCGCTCTTTCGGTAATAATGAATCAAATAGGATGTCTTTGTTGTCGGCGCGTCATTTCGAACAATACCTATCTAGCTACATAGCAGTTGGTAAGGAATTTCTCCGTATTGCGCGTGAACAGGGTGCTGCGGCAGGGCGGGCGCCGCCGGCAACGCACCCCTCCGGCCGCGGCCGGACGACGGCGCAGGCGCGCTCTCCGGCGTGGATCGATCAGATAAACGCGCAACCCCGCTTTTGGCGTTAAATCAATACGAATTCTATCGATTCTCGTAGCCGCAGCCGCCGCACACCCAGCCCGAGGATCGCAAGCGGTGGTTGCGCGCACTACTTCGATACGCAGTTGTGGATTTAAAATTTTAGTTTGCAAACAAAATTATTTGAAAAATCGTGGAGAACATCCGGCTAGACTTTCAAAGTTCGCGGGTCAGGTAAAATAAATAATTGCACTCACAAACACAAAATAATGTTTCATCCGGTTATTTTAATTTTTTTATTGAAAGTATTCTTGCATGCTATTTATTTTATTTCCGCTTCCTTTACCTAATTTATTCTCTATGGTCACTTCCGTAACAATTTGAGAAGTATGACTTATTTTATATTTTTCAATATTTTGTTTAGTGTTCTATTACTTCCACAAAATGCTTGATTTTTTCTAATGATGTTTTCATATTTAATAATTGCGATTTTAATTAAAAATATTGCGAGATTTGTGACTGATTAGGACGCGCGCAACGACGACGCTTCTGTCGCGCGCGCGTGGCAAATGTCAATTGTCAACATACAATACAAACAAACAAAACAAAACAGCAAAACAGTTTGGTTATTGTGTCGAAGATGGAGGTTATAAATTTGTTTATCGGTGTTTTACAGAAGTAAATTAGTGAAAATGACGAGAGAAGTGTGACTATCGTGAAAATGACGTCCACGGACACATACCAGTTAAAATGGCATTCGCACAGCTCGCATCTGAACGGCTCGGTGGCTGCTTTGTTGCGGTCAGAGCGGTTCACGGATGTGGTGCTGTGTACGATGGACGGGTCCCAAATACCTGCTCACAAGTTCATATTGAGCTCGTGCAGCGTGTACCTAAGCAGCCTGTTCGAAGGGCAACGCTCGGTGACGCGAATGGGCGGTATGCTCTATGTTGTCCTGCCGTCCGAAATCTCAACCAAGGCTTTGAAGATCCTCGTTGAGTATATGTACAAAGGTAAACTGTTCAAGCTAATAATCGATACTAGAAGAGTGCAAGCTTTTAATCTTACTTCAGATTTGTTAATTATTGAATCAAAATAACATTACACTTGGCTGTAGCACATGAATTACTTGAATATGAATTCAGATAAGGATAGAAAGATATTTTACTACAATTTTTAACTGTCTTACAGGTGAAACAACAGTTTCAAATGAGGTATTAGATACAGTTTTAAAAGCAGGGGAAGTGTTAAAAATCCGTGGTTTGTGGAGACAAACGGATGAAGCTGGCGGTGATGCTATTCCAGCTGAAAAGAGCACTACTGTTGCTACAGTGCCTAGTGTTAAAACCATAGTTGCTAAGAAACCTGAAGATATTCAACCTAAGCTAGCTGTAAAGAAAGATGACAAGCTGCTCAAAACGTTTACCCCTGTTCAACAACAAGGGGGGGTCACAAGGTAATTTACCATTCTTTCATTTATATTTCCAACATGTAACTAAAAGAAATACAGTAGGTATAATAGAGTCAGTGGTAGAGTTCACTGATTGTTTGTACTATAGACCTAACATTTTTAGCTGTGGCAAATTGACAAATTTGCCTCCCCTGTTACTTACTCTTTTTTGATGATCTGTGGACTGTTTCATAATAACACCATGTTTTCTTGAAAATAGTATAATTATTAAAAATATTGAATAATTATTAAAATTGCATTGTGACTGCAAAAAAGTTAAAATAATCTGAAATAGTAACTATAGTTGTAATATTGCGCATGTCACGTACCTTAGTTGAAACTATATTTTTTCATTTCTGTTTGAATTCCCGTTTGTTTCTAACAGTTTAATCTATGGATTGAATTTAAAAGCATTCACCGATAAATTACCCAAACCTTGAACAGGTTTTTAAGCGAATATTAATATGAGAAAATAATTAAGAACCCTGGTCTCAGATATTTCTACAGAGTATAAAGTTTCAAATCCAAAGGCCCATAACTTCTAAGATTTATTACTTCCCATTCTAAAAAAAATACTTCAAGCAATATGGCTTATGTAAACAAGTCACAGTGACCTTTTATTCATCACACAGCGTGCTCCGATTTCAGGGGCCCCATAGGGTGTGCTGTCAATCGGTTGTTTCAAATTGTTGCTGGCATACTGAGCAGTTTCGAGCTTGTATTTGTGATGTCAACATTGTTACCTTTTTAAGAAATGGTTCACTAGTTTCAGATTATTTCTCTACAAAGTGCTAACAATAAGATGTAGTGATTAAATATCATTTTTATTATTTGCTTTACCAGGCCTATGTTTATTGGGCCACCCAAGTTAGTATTCATCAAGACTTCTGATGGTACAACACAAGCTACACTACGATCGGGCGGTCCAAAAGGTCAGACCATTCTGGTTGCTCCAGCGCCAACATCAGATGCTCCTACAATAGCCACCATCTCAGCTCCAACAACTACCACAACATCGACAATCGCTATGGCAACCACAACTATAGCTGATGACTCGCCCGATGAAGCCCCACCTCCTAGAATACTAAGAAGACACGCTGCTGAGAGAAAATATGGCAAGAAACAGAAAAATACTACAGATAATGAAGAAACAAAAGATGATGATAATGCTTCAGTAACTTCAAGTATGTTTCGCTTATTAATTTGTCTTTAGTTTTCATACAACTCTAAGTATTATTATTCTTTTAAATGTATTTCTGTTTGCAGAAAAATCATCCCAAAGCAACACAGATGTATTAAATGAAGTACAAATTAAAGATGAGCCAGAGTGGGATGCAAGTAGCATAGAAGAAGAGGAAAGATCTATAGCTGAAATGTTTCAAGCAGAGATGAGTGTCAAAACTGAGCCTTTAGACGAAATGGATATTGAAGAAGAAAGTTTGGTATGTTTTCGTTTTGCCTTAAATTTTGTCAAAAAGCAAAATTGGTATTCAGAATTGTTATCTATATATATAAAAATGAATCCCTATTTCCCTTGGTCACGACATCACGCGTGAACGGCTGGACCGATTTGGCTAATTTTGGTCTTGAAATGTTCGTGGAAGTCCAAGGAAGGATATAGGGGTAGAGTAGGGGTAGGGTAAGGTAGGGGTAGGGGTAGGGTAGGGTTGGGTAGGGGTAGAGTAGGGGTAGGGTAGGGTAGGGTAGGGGTAGAGTACGGGTAGGGTAGGGTGGAGTAGGGGGTAGGGTAGGGGTAGGGTAGGGTAGGGGTAGAGTAGGGGTAGGGGTAGAATACGGGTAGGGTAGGGTGGAGTAGGGGGTAGGGCCACGGGAACGAAGTCGCGCTGGGTCAGCTAGTGTAATTATAATAATCCTCTTAACATGTTAAGGCTTTGTTTGTACTAACTTTCTATAAAAATACAGACAAAAATGCAAGAAGTATTAGCTCTTCTTAGATAATAAAATATAGTGTTTAATTAGTATGACAACAGAACTATTATAGTCTATTCAGCAAAAGATTTTACCTAACTAAACAATCTTGATGTGTCTTATAATATCAAATGCAATAATAAAAATATAAAACACTTATTCAAAGTAACTCCATGTTTTCAAATTATAAAATGGATAATGTATGTAAAACTACATCTTTCTTATTTTTAAATGCATTTCTTAGATAAAGAGACATTACAAGATTGTTAATAAAAAAATCTTTTGCTTCGCTGAATGGAGTGTAGGCAGTCAAATTGAGTTTATCATGCCACTCTGATTTGAACCTAGCTAGGTTTGCTAGGCCTTGCTACATTCATAACATACAAATGCAGTGGGATAATAGTCATAAGGCAGTTAACAGCATGATCCATGATCACAGACTGCACAATGACTGGACTCCACAAGAAACTCCTTTTTTTGAGCAATATGTTACATTCTTTTTTTAATCTTTATTTATTTTGGAGCTTTTGTCTCATGACATGCCAGCTTCATCAAGACAAAATTACACTACGAGTCTTATCTATATCTATACTAATATTATAAAGAGGAAAAAATTTATTGTTTGTTTGTTTGTTTGCATCGAATAGGCTCCGAAATTACTGGACTGATTTAGAAAATTCTTTCACCATTAGAAAGCTACATTCTTCCCAAGTGACATAGGCTATATTTTATCTCGATATTCCCACGGGAACGGGTACCACGCGGGTGAAATCGCGAGGATCCGCTAGTAGTCTGTCTAAACTATAATTATTAATATACAAAGCTCTGTCCTTTCCTTCTGTAGTCTAAAGTAAGGCAATAGGCCAAAGCAACCTCAGATTCAGGGTTGCTCAGAATGCTCTTAAGCGATCCCTATACTACATCCAGCCTATTTAGTTTAAATTAACTTAAAACTTGTTGTCTTTGTACTTGGTTCCGATAACAAAAATTGTTGTTGATTTGTTGCACAGATCTACAGTCCCCTGGCATGCGAGCTTTGTGCAGAGGTGTTTACGGTTCCGGCCGCGTGGGTGCGCCACGTGCAGGGCCACGCCTCCGACCAGCCGCACTCGCGCAAGAGGAAACACCGCTCCGCTGTAAGTATAGGGCGAACTGGGATAAGCCTACAGCCACGGATAAATAAATATAAATAAAATAATAAATAAATATTTTCTTACAATCACACCAATTATCTAAGCCCGTAGTTAATTTCTTAAGAAACTGTGTCTACGTGAACTTGATAAAGGATAAATATATACTTAAATACTTTTTGTTTGTAAAAAAAACCACTGACCACTGACCAAGACAAATAGACATGTTCATGCACACAAATATTTGTCTTGTTCGGGAATCGAACCCGAGACCTCTGGCGCAGAAGGCAGGTAGTTTACCCCTGCGCCAAATCGGTCGTCAAAAATGAATGTAATTCGCGTGTCCGAACCCCGATCAAACGTCAATGTTGGTCGCCGCTAACTTACAGTTTGCGCGCGTGTGTGTTTGTGTGTTGAAGGCCGCAAAAAAGTAAAAAAGTATCTCGTTGGGTGACACGAACAAACGCGCAAAATTAGAATTAGGTCTATGCTCTTTAACTGACTGGTGAAACTGGGCAAGCACACCAGCAGGGCTAGCATGACGGCAACGACATAGTTTGTCGCGTTACTTTCGACCAATCAGATCGCTCGTAGATAGCGCGTGACTTAGGCGAACGTGCCGATTGGTTCGAAGGAGCGCGACAAACTTGTCGTTGCCGTCATGCTAGCCCTGCAGTACCCGTAGCACAAAACCTGTGGTTATGGTAATTTAAAGAAAATCCATCAAAAACTGCTGTTTTCAAAATATATCTAAGTACCTATTGAATTTTTGTTATACAGGGTATTAGTTTATAAACAAGGGACATACTCCAGGGGGTGAAAGTACCCATCAATGCCAACAACTTTTACTATAGGACAAAGTGCGATATCGCTAAAAAAAAAAAACAGCTGTTCCATACATTTTGGCCCATTCGGTATTGCACTTTTGTATGAAACAGCCGATTTTTTTTCGCGATATCGCACTTGTCCTATAGTAAAAGTTGTTTGTATTAATGGGTAGTTTCACCCCCTGAAGTATGTCCCTTGTTTAAACTAACACCCTGTATATACCATCGAAAGAGGCGCTGCTCTGGTTGTCATACAAAATAATACTATCACATTAGCGTCGCTAACTTAGCGATAGTTTTGCGTGCTAAGGGTACTGTAGTAAACTCTAGCATCTTGTCTATTGGCTTGCTTACCTTAATAACTTATTTCTAAACAGAGTGACGACACCGAAGAAACGATGGCCCTGTTGCGATGCGATCTCTGCCAGAAACACTTCCCGAACCCCGCCGAGTGGGTGCGCCACATACAGAGCACGCACACTGAATCAGGTTAGTGTACATACAACCATACAACGTGTTAAAGTCACTTTTCAATTTGACGACTCTGTATGAAATATGACAGGGAGAAAAAAAAGCCCTTGGCGAGTTTCTTGTCGGTTCTTCTCGTTACAAGGCCTCCCGCCGTAGGATTTGCGAACCGATAGCGTAGCTTCATTGACGTTCATAAGTGCTGTATCAGCCTAAAATGAATAAATAATTTTGATTTTTCCTTATCCAATGCAAACATAAGGGCCTGTACCCCATTCGTGACACATTAAACATGCATGACTGATGTGATAAATGAATGAATTTATTATATGCGAAAAAAATTGTTCTACATCAAGAAAACATGTCTAGTTATGTTTATTGATACGTACTTAATTATATGATTCCGAAAAATTGAGTACAGAAATTAGATATATTTTATTGGGCCTATGCCCAGCAGTGGTGTGTTGTCCAGCATGTTTACTTAAAAATATAGTATTGTAATAATATTAACTGTTTGTTATAATAACAACTAATGAAATATTAACTTATAGAATAATGACAATTAATCTTATTTTAACATTACTAACATAGCTGAAATCTGATTGTTATGTATGTGGCTAATTCTCGACAGACGAACATCGAGTCACAATTTTTTTCTATCGCTTTTTTATCTTTTTAACAAAACCTTTTTTTTCCATGCCGTGTTTTTAATGTTTTATTTTGTTTTTACACTTCACAAGTTTTGCTACACCCATGATAATCACTTCAGTTATGTTCTTGAAAATTGATCCTAGAATGCTTTGTTTACCACTTTCCAAATTGGAGTATTGCACGAAAATTACACTGGCTTCAAATTACTTGCGATAAAAATAAAATAAAAAAAGTTATATAAAAGCAAAGCATTCTGTCATGTGATTGTCTTCCAAATCTGTTGTGACTGAACCCTATTCTAAAGTCGTACGATGTCGGTTGTCTAGAATTGGCCATATCAAACAACAGTGCCCCACCAAAACGTCACAATCGTTTCACAGAGGGCGCGCAAAACAAGACTTGCTCGCACTGCAAGAAAATATTCCCGTCGCATGCGTCTATGCTCATACACATGCGTACACACACAGGTACGTACGATGAAAATAACTTTTTTTTAAATATTTTTCACTTCTCATGCTCGTAAAGTTCGTGTTTATGTTGGGCATGGGCTGCATAAAATCGCTTTTTATGCTCTAGTGCATAAAGTAAAATCTTCGTCTAAGTCTCAGACTTTAAGACAAAGATCGTCAGGTAAACAGCCACACACGCAATTAAACTTCGTTAAATAAACTAATTATTTAATTCTGTTTCTTCAATTTTGTACATAATCCATGTTAAATTACTAAATTAATAAAACTAGGCAAAATTAATAAGTTTTCTAAGAAATAAATATTTCATGAGCATTATGGACTACGATCTAATGCTAAAGTAACTGTGCTACCAATGCCACGTATAAAAAAAAAGAGAAAGAAAGTCTTCCCGCCAATATGGCGAAGTCTTTATTTTTTATTTTTTGCAATATTGTTATTTATTTTCCTCGCACTCTAAGTGAAAAGCAGAGTGTATAACTTGTACATAAAACCCATTTTACCCTCGCCTACGGCTCGGATGGATATATACAACTCGGGTAAAATAGTACGTTTTATGCACTTGTTGTACAATCTACTATTATTTTACTGTACGGTCGCCAGCACGTCTGGTTACTACAAAATGTCAAAATTTATTAATTGAAACTGAACTCTATTTGTTGGACATAAGGTTGTATATTATTTAAAGAAATCAGTTTGTAGTAACCTGACGTGCTGGCGACTGTACCTAATTTAAATACTGACATAGTAAGTTTTATTGTTATTATTTATTTTATTAACCTTTATTTATGTAGTTTATTTATTAATATGCTATTCAATCCTAATTTCAAAGTGCAGTGCAAAAACATATATTACAGGTTCTTCTCGTTAGAAGGTCTCCTGCCGTAGGATTTGCGAACTAATGACGTAGCTTCATTGACATTCATAAGTGTTGTTATATCAACTTAAATTGAATTTTGAAAGGCGGTCGTTACCCTTCACCACCACACCACCTCTCTAACTCGAAAGATCTCTAAATTGTGTTGCGCATCGCCAAAAACTTAGAATCGGACTGTACAGATAACAGTTACAGTTGATTGCGGGATTTTGTCATCTTTCAGTTTTTGTTAAATTGAAAAAAAAACTTATAAATAAAATGAGCCATCTACTATAAAAATGTTTCTTACCTATGTTTGATGGTAAAAGTTACCTTGGCAATGGCAACCTTGTCTCTGACTGATATACAGGGCGTTCGTTTAAAGATGGGACATACTTCATACTGAAAGTACCCATCAATAAGTACAAAAAACTTATACAATGGGACCAAGTGTCACATTGTAAAAAAAAATGGTGTTACATACATTTTGGCCCATTCGGTATTGCATTTTTGATCACGTGATCGATTTCTTTTAGGCGCATTTGGTCCAATTCGCAATTGGTCCAATGTTCAAAAAAATTTCCAATTCGCACTTAGTCCAATTCGCAACTGGTCAAATTCTCAGTTTGTCCAATACGCCGTTTGTCCAGTTCGCAGTTGGGCCAATTCGCGGTTAGGCCAAGATGGATAATGTTTCCCAAGTTATAGAACCGAATCTATAACGTGGCTAAGGTCCCGCCCGGTAGGTAAAAAGTGTATATTTATATAATATATTATAATTATCTATCATACGTTTGATCAAATATGCATGGTTATATTTCTTTCTACCTTATCACAATACACTTTATATTGGACCAATCGCGAATTGGACCAACCGCGAATTGGACCAACTGCGAATTGGACCAACTGCGAATTAGGCCAACTGCGAATTGGACCAACTGAGAATTGGACCAACCACGAATAATGTGAATTGAACAAATCGCGAATTGGGCCAAATGCGCCTAAAGGATCGAATTATTATGGGAAGTCTTTTGTCTATGAAGATTTTTGTCGTATTTCGACCCATGTTTCTAGAAGAAAGTTGTTCTTTTACCGATTCTGAGTCGATCTTAAAAATTTGGCCAGTGGTTTCAAAATAACCCTGAATTTATATTTTATCAAGTCATTATTGTACGGTCGGGTTACTACAAAATGTCAATTGAAACTGAACTCTATCTGAAATGTCAAACTTTATTAATTGAAACTGAACTCTATCTGTTGGACATAAGGTTGAATTTTATTTGAAGAAATTTGACAGTTTGTAGTAACCTGACGTGCTGGCTACTGTACAATGAATTGATACTATAAACATAGAAAGATTGTACTTAAATATCTCTTTTGCTGGGGTTTCACCTGCGTGACGCATAATGGCGTAAATAACGGCATGCGCGTTTAGCGCGCTAATTGAAGCAAATTAGTGCGCTAAGACAGGCTACACCTGCGTATTATATCAAATAGCGCGCTAATTAATGGCATTAGACGCAGGTGAAGATCAAGTATTTGAAAAAATAGCCTAACTGCCAACCAACTTTAACTTTAAAAAAATTGGATTTTTCATTAAAAAATTAAATATTGCTATGAAACAACAGGCGAGCGACCATTCGTCTGCGGGCTATGCAACAAGGGTTTCAACGTGAAGTCGAACCTGCTACGGCATCTGCGCACTCTGCACGACCAGATCATCAGCCCCGCCGCCGTCGACGACGACGAGCCCGGGCCCTCGGAAGTCAAGCACGAGTCCTGAGCCAGAGGGGGGGGAGCAGGTATACCACACTACTGCACATAAACATACATACATGTTACACGATCACACTACTGCATACAGACATACATACATGTTACACGACCACACTACTGTATACAAACATACATACATGTTACACGACCACACTGCTGCACACAAACATACATACATGTTACACGACCACACTACTGCACACAAACATACATACATGTTACACGACCACAGCTGCACACAAACATACATACATGTTACACGACCACACTACAGCACACAAACATACATACATGTTACACGACCACACCATCAGACGAGCCCGGGCCCTCCGAGGTACAAAGCAAACATACATACATGTTACACGCCCGTCTCACCATCAGACGAGCCCGGGCCCTCCGAGGTACAAAGCAAACATACATACATGTTACACGCCCGTCTCACCATCAGACGAGCCCGGGCTCTCCGAGGTACAAAACAAACATACATACATGTTACACGTGCCCGCTTTTCTGCAAAGGGGTTTATAAATCACTAGCTTTCCGCCCGCGGCTTCGCCCGCGTGGACTACACGATGTTATCCCGCGGGAATGTGATACTTTTCCGGGATAAAAAGTAGCCTATGTTCCTCTCCAGGCTACAAAGTATCCTTGTGCCAAATTTCAGCCAAATCCGTTCAGCCGTTTTGGCGTGATTGAGTAACAAACATCCAAACATCTAAACTTTCACATTTATAATATTAGTAGGATTCTAAGACCAACAGCCTAAACATGGTACAAATCAGAGGAGCATTAAATTTTATATTCATCACTTTTGACAGTATTATCATTTATCTTATTTCGTCACCACTAAATTTTAATTAGTAGGTACTTACGGAATTGCGAAAAAAAACACCTGTTCCATACAAAAGCACAACATCGACTCGACTGTAATGTATAACAGCTGATTCTTTTTTCGCGATACCGTGGTTGGCCCCATAGTAAAAATTGTTCATATTGATGGACACTATCATCCCCTAAAATCTTTGTACACTCGACAGCACCTCAGGTTAAACATTGTGAAAAATAAATATATGTAGCTTTCTTCCGCAAATAATCACAAAACTTGCACCTTCACCGATCACACTACTCTACACTTGTTTCGCCCCAACCCGGGGCATCCTCAGGAGATGTTTGTCCGTATGCAATCCAGCACCGAATTGAATTTCGGTTATTTTTAAAGCTAGAGTGAATAGGCTGCTTCTGGGTAAGCTCGCCCCATCTTAGGCTTCTTCTCAACCCTAAGGTTCAGTATGAAGCCAAGAGCAAGCCCATACTATATATAAAAAAAAAAAAAAAGTGCCGCCGTGTGTACTAACTAAAATTTAGAGGTGTATATTTTTTACTTTCGCCTATTTTGTATATCATACGAATAGTTAAATAAATAAATGAAATTAAGAAATTAATGTAAGTACAAATATTTGCAGGAAGAGGCCGGGGCCGTAGGTCAACGTACCAGACGGCCATGGCGCAAGCCAACCGCCTCGCCAACGAGAAGAAGAAGCAATCGGAATCCGCCATTCCGCCGCGCAAACAGAGCTACTCGCTCTTCCTGAAACAGCGCGCCGTTCTCTTCTCCGCCAAGAAGTGGAAACAGTGATATGCTCCCCATCACGACTCGCTACGAAGTTCAACTTTCAGTTCACGGCACTGACCTCTATTATTATAACACACTGGACAGGCTGTCTCCATTCAAACGACAGCTAATTTTGTGGCAATTTGAAGCGCCACTACGAGTGTCCCGAGAACTAATTTTGACATAATCATTACCACAGTCGATTAAGAACATCGCTAATTTTAGTTACATGGACACTCGTATCTGCCTACAGCTTGGCCTACAGCGCCAAAATGACGATACTCAAATAGGCACAAAATGTTTTATGACAGCCAGTCAAACCTGCCTAGCATGACCATCATTATATCACGCGATATGATTTAGCACGTCATGCTGTCTTGCTTACACCTTAGTGGGGTAAGCAAGACAGCATGACGTGCTATCGCGTGATATAATGATGGTCATGCTAGGCCGGCAGTGTGTAAAAATAGAGGTCAGTGGTTCACGGTCATTTGTTTCGTTCATTTGTTCGTCTCAAAAAACTGTAGCGACGTCGAGAAGGTTCGTTCACTTCTATTCCTGCTCTACCCTCCCTTAGTAATTTTAATTATATATTAATTTTATCACCCTAGTTATTTAGTCATTCCTTTATTTATCTATTGAATTCCTTAGGTATAAGTTGGCATTAATATATTTTATGTGATTTTAGATTTTGTGCTATTTTAAATTTTATAAACTTGGATAAAGACAACAATAGCTGTGTGTAAATAAATGTATAATTATTAAGGTATAGACATAATTATTAGAGATTGTGGTTTAATTTGAATGTGAGGCAAGAATTCAAAGATTATGTTTTTAATTGCTTCAAATATGTATTTCTTTAAATAAACTGAATTTGTATTGTTTTAGCTTTAAGATAAGTTGGCATTCCATTTGTTTAAAAGCACATTTTGATTTATTTTGGTATGTTGATACCTAGTTTTTAAATATTGACATATTCAATACTCATGTGAAACATGATAATTTTCTACTATTCTGTAATAGTAAATGTGGAAGTAATAAAACTATAAGCAAATTAAGTTGTTTTCTTAATCTATAGGTACATGCAATGATTTTTTGGGATAAACTAAATACTGGAACGATTTTGAAAATTCTTTCATCAGTATAGCTGCAATATTCTGGAGTGATATCTGATATTCCCATGGGAATGGGTACTAGTAAAAAGATGTAATCATTATAAAGTATGTTTATTTAGTTTGTTTACATAATTCTTATCCATTATTAAAGATACACACAGTGTACAGAACATGAAAGAGATGAAAAAGAAATTTAACATTATTTTGAAATTTTACCAAAAAGTTAAAACTATGTTCAACTATCTTCTTCTTCAATTTTGGGAGCCAAGTAGTACCGAATGTGGCCGATGTCTTGGATACGGTACTCTACGACCAACGGGACGTCCGCAGACATCGACAGCTGGACCTGTGGACAATGGACATAATTACTTTTACTTTTTTGCATTCACAATGCAATTTTTATTCGAAATTCAATCTTTTTTATTCAATCATTTTTTGTTGAGGTAACAACACTTATGAACGTCAAAGAAGCTACGCCATCGGTTCGCAAATTCTACGGCGGCGGCGGGAGACCTTGCGAGAAGAACCGGCAAGAAACTCGTCAAGGGCAATCTTTTCACCCTGTTTTATTCCATACAGAGTCGTCAAATTGAAAAATGACCTTCACACATTAGTAAGGTCATTTTCCATCACAATAGAGATTATTATTGAAAAATTAGCTTTCCGCCCGCAGCTTCGCCCGCGTGGACTACACGACGTTATCCCGCGGGAATGTGATATTTTTCTGGAGTAAAAAGTAGCCTATGTTTCTTTCCAGGCTACAAAGTACCTGTGTCTCAAATTTCAGCCAAATCCGTTCAGCCGTTTTGGCGTGATTGAGTAACAAATATCCAAACATCTAAATCTAAACTTTCACATTTATAATATTAGTAGGATGAAATATTAGAAAAAAAACGACCCATCATCATAGACTCCATAGCTCACTGGTCAGGGCATTCGCCTGGACAGTGAAAGGTCCTGGGTTCAAATCCTGGTGGAGCTACTTGGATGATGGATTGTTTTTTTTCTAATATTAATTTTTTTTATGGCCATAAAACTCGATATCATATAAATATTTAACCAACTGGAAGGTTAGTCAATAGACAAAAAATATAAAAACTCCCAAAAGTCAATAGTACTACCAAAATATACAAAACACAACTGGAGCTATCAACAATATTGTAGTAAGCTACTTTTAATTTTCAAGTGAAACTGCATCGATTCAGCAGTGCCCTAATTTCCGATTTGCATGAAAAAAATCAGCATATAGGCTGCATTTTTGCCATCCAGGCAAAAAAAGACTTATTTTCCCCCTCTGGATCCAAAAATAATCGGGATTCTTTGTGGCGCGGCCAGTTCGACGCCGATTTGGCAGCGCCATTTCTCCCATATCTCAATAATTAGATAAACTATTAAGAAATCTGATTACACACAGATTTTTGCCTATTTTCCCTATTTCACACAAGTTAACTTGAACTCGTGAATGCCCACAGGTTCAGGAGTAATGTTAGGTCATTTGGGGCGCCCCGGCCGAATCTCAGCAATTCGTTTACTGGCTGGAATCAGTGTGCAATTGTGCATACATAATTTATATGATCGAAGATTAAAACATTAATTAAAGGTGTTTCAGCGAAAATTTATCCACGACAACATGTAGATATTCTATTTTTGCTGTGCCGGTTATGATAAAGGGCGAAATTATGTACGCAAACTGATTCCAGTAAAAAAATCGAATTGCTGAGATTTGGCCGACCAAATGAAATATGATTACTCCTGAACACGGGGGTATTCAGAAATGGAAGTTAGTTCGTGTGAAATAGGGAAAACAGGCAAAGATCTGTATGAAATCAGATTTCTTATAGCTTTTCTATTTATTGAGTAGTGGCGCTGCCGAATCGACGTCAATCTGGCCGCGCCACAAAGAATCCCGATAATTTTCTGATCCAGAGGGGGCGAAAATAAGTCTATTTTTGCCTGAAAAAAAAAATGCGGACTATATGCTGATTTATTTCATGCAAATTGGAAATTAGGGTGCTGCTAAATCAATGCACACATTGATTGCTACATAGATTAAATATTCAGTATTGCAATAATGGGAAATTAAATGTTACCTGTGGGCTTAATGACGTGGCTTTAGTAAAGTAGTTGAGATACTGGCAAGCAAATGTGAGGGTCACGGGTTCATCCATTTCTATGACAACAGCTTCCTCTTCCTTATCAACTGATGCAGTCTGAGCCAGTTTGATGTTGGCTGATCCAATATCTCCACTTGCTGAGAATTTTACTCCTGAAAGTAATCATTATTTGTCTTGGTAAATGGCTTTACTTATATTTTATTAACAAAATTTTAAAATGTCACAAATGCAAGGTGAAATGATAGCACAACAGGAAACTAACCTTCTTTAGTGCAAGAAATAACCATGGATTCTCCAAATTGTGAAAGATCACGGCAGATTCTTGCAAATTCTGAACTCGGAAGGCGGATTGTACAACTGTATTCAGTCTCTGGAATACCTGTGGAACATGTTTCTATTATTTATATGTCCAATAGACATCAACACCAGTAATTTGTATTATCATATTCCTTAGAGATCTGTAAAAGGATTGATAACTAGAAACTTTTGCAAATATTTTAATTTCTTTACCTAAGTGTTCAAGGTCCAAGTTCATGAGCTTCATCTCGTAATCGGACACTTTCTCTTGGTTTGGGCTTTCAAAAACGAATGTGACTGTATCAGCGTTATCCTGCGCTTTCATGGTCACTGTGTCTTTGTCTCCAGCACATTTCAAAATCTTGGACATACTGTAAGGAAGCATTTCTGGTATATTAACTTATATTGGTCAAAGTTTTTTTTTTAAGATCAAGTTATGTACAGAATCATATTTATTAATCAGTGTAAGATTTCAGATGCATATTTAGTAAAAGGGTCGGGGTCACTCACCTCCCTAAATTCATCCCCATTGAGATGTTCCGGTCACACCTATATTTATCAAAGCCATCAGCGCGCAAAGTGAGAGAAACGAGCGACACGTGAGAGTTATCCATAGCCTAAAATGGAATATTGAATAGTAAGTTATATGATAAATCAAGGTCTTCAGATAAGTATCTCATTTTATGATATCTTTACCTGTAGTTGAATTCCATTGTCATCGCAATCAAATGTGGCTTGTGTAAGAAGATCTTTGATAGCTTCCAACACTTTTTTGAGGATGGAGCTACGGAGGAGACGAGCTTCAAACATTGCCTGGAAAATCGAAGTTCAAGGTTACTTCAAACAAATGTTCGTTTAGATTAGATAACTACAAATCAAATAGTTATCCTACCTATTTTAAATGTAGAGATTCTTAGTAAAATAAACCAAAGAAAGCGACATGTAACACAAAGGTACTGAACTGAAAACTAACGGTATGTTTATATAGGTTTGACTGGGCTAAAAGTAAATCACCAGTAATCCAACGTTGTCTCAGGACAAGAATATGACCAAATTCTTTACAAAATTATCGAATTACTTACGATTTTATTTCTAATTTTTATAACGCACAAGGTAAAGGGGCACAACCGGCAATTAATTATTGAACGTCAAACAA
Organism: Crambus lathoniellus; assembly: GCA_949710035.1. NCBI lineage: Eukaryota > Metazoa > Arthropoda > Insecta > Lepidoptera > Crambidae > Crambus > Crambus lathoniellus. Next base: position 6,685,271 of record OX453299.1, on the reverse strand, counting down.
TGACATTGACAGTACAAACAGCGGGAAAATTGGGCGCGCAAAAAGATTTGTGGTTAAGGGGGGGGGAGTGTCCATCCCACAGAACATTATATGGTCCATCGATATTAGTAGTGGGAGTTTTCGTGGTGTTTTCGTGCACGGGAAGCGAGAAGAAAAGGACGGGCTGCATTTCAATTTTCTAAATTCTTTTTGTGGTGCTTTTATTGTATTTAATAATTTAATGTGCCAATTAGTGAAGAACAAATACAAATCATTTATTCGTAAGAATGCAGTGTTACAAAAGAAATTGTGTTAGAAGGTTAGTAAGTTACAAGTCCATGATGCATTCTACCTTATCAAGGCGTACAAATATTCAAATTTAATTCAAGTTAAACAATGATAAAAATAAAACTTTACATGTCAGAAAATGCATTATTTATTGAAATATCACTATTAGGACTGTAGTAAAATAATTAAATGTCAGAAAGAAAACGTATAAAATAATGAAATGTCAAAAGTGCTAAAAAACGAATTAAATTATTTAAATTTTTACTTTTTTGCATTCACAATGCAATTAATATCATAGAAAAATGGAAAATAAAGTAATTAGAAAAAATCGACTCGTCTCACAACTAGCTCCGATGGGACTCGAACCCACGACCTTTCGCTATCCGGGCGACTGCTCTAACCACTGAGCTACGGAGTCGCTACGAGAAGCGTCGAATTTATCAAATACTTCTTACACGCTGTATAGCCAGCGTTAATTTCATCAATGTGAGGATATTAACACGCGAAAGAAATACCTTTCCAGATATTTGGCAATCGCTAAAGAAGAAATTACTATGGCAAGTTATTTAAATTTTTACTTTTTTGCATTCACAATGCAATTTTTATCATAGAAAAATGGAAAATAAAGTATTTAGAAAAAATCGACCCGTCTCACAACCAGCTCTGATGGGACTCGAACCCACGACCTTTCGCTATCCGGGCGACTGCTCTAACCACTGAGCTACGGAGTCGCTCAAGAAGCGTCGAATTTATCAAATACTTCTTACACGCTGTATAGCCAGCGTTAATTTCATCAATGTGAGGATATTACTATCCCCACATTTTTCTATGATAAAAACGTTGACAGAAGAGCAAAAATCTATCAAGATGAGGAATTCAAATGACAGTTGAAGCCCATACCCATATCCATATTTCTTAGCCGGTAGCCCCCCTGAAGACACAACTCAAGCAAGACTGATGAGTAAGCTGTATGGGCATTGATCCCTTTGCCTACCCAGAATGGGAAACTAAGAAAAAACGTGGTTTGTTGTTTTGTTTGTGAGTTTTGCGCGGGAGGGAAGCGAGATTGAACGCGCACTTGTGATTTTTAATCGGGCGATAGTTTAGTCGGAATCGTAAAACCCCCAGTATAGGATGGGCGATCATGTTGGCCGACCATGATGGGCCAACGTATACAGGGCCCGTTTGCGTGTGATTGCCGTTTGCGAGCAACGCAAACTGTCCCTGTACTCGATGGCCTATCATGGTCGGCCAACATGATCGGCTATCCTGGGGGCTTAAGACGATCGTGATCAAACTGTCGGCCGATAGTTTGGTTATGAGAGCCTGCGCGCACTTTTGATTTTTAGTTGACCTATAGTTGGTCGATAGTTTAGTTGAATCCGGGCGCGTGCTCACATAGTCCTTCATGCACAGGCCGATAGTTGTGCGATAGTTGTCCGATAGTTGTGCGATAGTTGTCCGATAGTGGTACAACTATTGGCCGGTCATTTTCGATAGTTCGATACTGAATGCGCAGTCTACCGATAGTTGGGCGATAGTTGAATGCAGTGCGCGCGCTCACATAGTCCTTCATGCACATTACCGCCCGGCCGATAGTTTGATCGTACAACTATCGGCCAGTCATTTTCGATAGTTTGATCGGTCGACGCACTGCCATATAACTCTTTACTGAATCTGAGAACGATCAAACTATCGCCCGATTAAAAATCACAAGTGCGCGTTGGCTCTAAGTTTTTTGGGGCTTTTATTATATTAATGTAGTGCACTTAGTGCAATAATGTGCCATTAGTGAAGAACAATGTAGTAAAAGTCACACACAAATAAAGTAAGGCGCTCCGTATGATTCAGATTGCTATCCCCGCGTAAATCTCCCATGAGCATTGAAATGTGTGAACAACCCGCGCATTTTAATGAGTTAGGCGGATCCCACACTGCCGCCGCATCCCGCTCCGATGTACGGAGGTACGGATTCCGCATGCGGCGGCGGAGGCACGGATCCGCACCACCATACGGTTGTATCCGCATCTCCGTCCGGAGCTGCGGTGCACGACGCCCGGCATTCATTAGGGCCCTGTAATACCCAAATTTACATATTACAAATTGTAACTTTATGACGTCGCGTCGTTAATTTGATAGGTAGTTTACATGTTTTATGGATTTTCTAAAGTTTTTTTAGTATTTGCATCTGGGGGCTACCGGCTAAGAAATATGGATATGGGTATGGGCTTCAACTGTTATTTGAATTTCTTATTTTGATAGAGTTTTGCGGCTTTGTTCTATTGAACGTTGCTAGCTAGTTATCGTTATACCCGACGTCACAAAACAAGGAACTGATAGCGGCTATTTTCTTTATAAAATTGACTTAAAGTTCCCAAAAACGTATGAAGTTCATACCCATAAAGACCTTCTTCCATTCTACACACTACACGTTTCACTTTAGTGTTATAGGATATACTTAGAGAATAATTTGTATTACTTACCTATTTCTTTGAAATACAAGCACACAAAGACGATCAAAACAAAATGAAACTAAACGCACGTAATTAAGTAAGGTCAACGCACCGGACCGAATACCGCGCCGCGGGCTGAGCAAGGTTGTGACGTCATAGTATGAGAGCGAGTAATCTCGGAAATTCATCTAATGTAATGAACATGATCTACGCTCTGATTTTAGGTGTATTTGGTAATAATATTCTGACCCTTTTGTGTTCTCCATTCTTTTAATATCGTTGATACGAAAAGATTTTTATTGTATTCTTTCAGGTTATTTAGGTATTCTGATGATGGAAGGTAAAACTCCTTAACGCTTAGGAGTTACAGCATGTTTTTTAAGTACCATATGCACGATTAGACCTATAGTTGTATTCTTTTAAGTTATTTATGTTAGCTGATGGTGGAAGGTTAAAAAACTGCATAACAGTTAAAAGTTGGAGGTTGGTGCTTGTCTGAGTGTTTTAATTGTTCCGTACCGGAGCGGGATGCGGCGGCAGTGTGGGATCTGCCTGAATGGGCGATTTTCTGAAAGCTCAGCCACTAGATGGCGCTGTCCCACCTATGCAGTTAGAAGGAACGGAACGTTAAAAATTTTACTTTGACGCGACTTTTTTACGTAAAACGGAACGTCAGACAGATGTTATTTATTTACCTAAATCTTTAAATTTACCTATTTCGTTTCCGTTCCTCACAGTAGTACTTATTTAATATATTATTAGTTTCCTTTGGGTTTTTAAAAAGTAATTAATTTAAATATGTTTCATACCAAAATATACCATAGACATGTACATACTTATTCAACGCCATCTAGTGAAGCAATTGGAAGCTTTTTTTTTTAAATGGTCTCTCAGAAAATCGCTCATTAGAACACTCAGACAAGCATAGAACTTCATAGAACCACAGGGTAAAAAAAAAACTACGTCGTGTTACCACAGTCTACTTACTACATACAGTCGTTCATCGGAGGCGTCTCGACAGAGCAATCGTGCAGGGTACGCGGGGCAGGAGGGGAGAGGGTCGTTCCCAAGCCAACAAAATTTTGTTAGCTAGATGGGAGCTTTGCTACAGGGCTTTCGCTTCGGACTTCACTGTCACTAGCGAGACGTGGTCGACAGTACTTGATGACGTTCGTCGACTAGACACGTAGACACGTTCGCGCTGACGATGTACGAGGGGCGCACGATCTTCCGTGCGATCGTAGTTCACAGCGGTATACGAAGGGCGCGGATCACATATGTTTTTGGGAACTTTAAGTCAATTTTATAAAGAAAATAGCCGCTATCAGTTCCTTGTTTTGTGACGTTGGGTATAACGATAATTAGCTAGCAACGTTCAACAGAACAAAGCAACAAAAATCTATCAGAATAAGGAATTCAAATGACAGTTGAAGCCCATACCCATATCGAGATTTCTTAGCCGGTAGCCCCCCTGATGTAGGTACTAGCACTGGTACTGTAGCTCTGGAGCTCTTCTTGTTTCTTCGGAGAGATCTTCTTGAGAACTGAGCCAAATTGAAACTGTGACTGTGCCGGCACATCAGCCAAGAGCGTTATTTATACTGCGCTGTGTCGGTGTCTGAAACATTCGCGAGGGCGCGAGTGCGGGTCGTGACTCCTTGAATGTTCGAGCAAAGGCAGTGTGAGATAGCTTTCGCGATGTCCCGCTCGCGCGCTTGAGACGGTCGCCGTCGCCTTGCTCGCACACGAGAGACGGCTGCCGCCATCTCTTTCACACGTGGGACGGCCGTCTCTACCTGCCCCGCATGTTCCGCGCCGCCTTGCTCTCGATCATTCAGAACTATATGTCTTTGAATTTTATGCGGGAATATTCTAAAGCGGCGTTTTTAAGGCTGTCGTCAACAAGTACAAAAACCGAGTTTCACCGGAATCGGCCTCCAAACAAAAAAGTCAGTCGCCATCTTAGATTTTTAATATTTTTGAAATTGCGTTGCTGTCTTCTTGTCAAAATAGTACCTAAAACCGAGTTTCATCGACATCGGCCCCCAAACAAAGAAGTTGGCCGCCATCTTGGATTTTTAATATTTTTAACATAGCGTTGCTTGTTTCTTGTCAAAATAGTACTTGGCTGTGGTATTCTTCTTTCTCCACTGGGTTCCTTTCTAACTTCGCTTCCAGTGTGGTCAGTCTCTTCAGCGCGGCGTTGTAACTAGGAGGCAGCTCTGGTTCGTCCACTTTCCATGGTAGCCCAACCTCGTAATGGTCTTCTTTCTTGGCGACCGTTGCTTCAAATATCGCCACTGCTCGTCGATCTTCTTCCTTCATGTGCGGTGCACTCGCTTTGATCCCGAGGTTCTCCACGGCGTAGTGTTCTCTCACAGCGCTTTCCAGGTCTTCATCGGTCCATACATGGAGAACTTGGTCTTCGCGCTTCATCAAGCCCTTGCGTGGTGCGGTTCCGTGTACCACCCAGCCAAGTTCGGTGCGCGAAGCGGCAGGCTCGTTCCTTCTGCCTGTGCGAAGGTCTCTGGTCACAATGAGCGGCCAGTTGTCGGCTCCTATAAGTAGATGTGGCTTCGCGTTCTCGTAGATGAAGTGCTCACTCAGGCCCTGAAGATGCTCATGCCGGAGGTTCTCAGGGCTGATGGTCTGGGGGGCCAAGTTCAGACCCCGCATCGTGCGTGCGGTAAGGGCGTACTCTTGATCCTCGCCCTTGCCCTTGATGCGCAGGCGCACGATGTTGCTCCTTATTTCCTTCTCCTTGCTGTCGATGCCCTTGACGTTGAGGCGCGTCGACGGTCCTTGGGCACCGATCTCACGTGCTAGATCCTCATCTACTAGCGTAACTGTGCTGCCTTCGTCCAAGAGCGCGTATATGTCCCGCTTTCCGTTCTTCCCTTCAATGGTCACGGGGCATATCTTCAGTTTGACTTCGCGGTTACGTGCCTTCGTTGTTGACACCAGCGCTTCTTCGGTGGGCGCAGGGGTCGACCTTCCTTGGCTGCTGCGTTCCTCCGTTCCGCTCGCGTTCGTGCTGTGGAGCAGACGGTGATGCGGGTGTTTACATCCACTCACGCCGCATCGCTTGAATTTGCAGTTGTACCTGCGATGTTTGCTTTCTACGCACTTAAAGCATATTCCGTTGTCCTTGACAAGCCTCCATCGTTCGTCGTAACTCATGGACTTGAACTTAGAGCACTCGTGGAGCTTGTGATCGGCGTCGCAGGCTGGACAGGTCTTGATCGCGGCCTTGTCCGCAGGTTCCCTTGATTGGACGTTGTAGACCCTCTTCTTTTGTTCAGGCCTTGGTGCCGGTGTAGGTCTTCGGGCTGGCGCAGGTGCCAGGAGTGAGTTCGTCGTTGAGGTCGATGAACCACTGTAGCCATGTCGCAGGGCTCGATCCGCTTCCCTCATCAAAAACTTGGACAGTTTTAAGATGTCAGGATCTGCCTGTTCGCAGTTATCCGCGTAGTCACACCACCTTGTTCTGAGGTGTGGTGTTAGCTTTTCATACACCTCTCGTACCAGCAGTGGGTTATACAGGTAACCTCGTTCCAATCTGCCTAGTACGGCCACGACGTTCTGCCGGCCTACCACAAGCTCTTATAGCAGTTATTTTTAAGTTGAGAGAGTGAGACGCCGCTCTACACGCCGTATAGCGGCGTCTCACTCTCTCAACTTAAAAATAACTGCTATAAGAGCTTGTGGTAGGCCACCTGAACTCTAACGGCGAACGCGTTGAGTTCCACTGCCGTTGATCCGACCTTCGGGAGCTTCTTCAGGTCTTCCATGGCCATGTCCATAAGCATCTCCGGTCGTCCAAAGCATTGCTCGAGTGTCTTCATAATGATGTCTGGGTGAGCGGCGGTACTTAATAACGGGGCGACGGCGTCGCGTGCGGCTCCACGCAGACAATTCCGAAGACGTGCGAGGTTCTCGAGGGGTGAAAACCCATACATTTGCGTCGTTTGTTCCATCGCTGCCGAGAATTGCATCCACTCAAGCGGCGAACCCGTGAACACCGGTAGGTCCGTAGCTTGGCGCGGCGGCGGTCTTGTCTTTAGCATACGGTCGAGCGTGTCGGCTAACTGTTCAATGCCTCTTCCGCGGGGCGTTGCTGAACGCTTACGTTCTCTCGGGGGCGCGGGCGTCTCTTCGTAGTCGTGTCGCGACGGGCGTGAGGGCGTTGCGGCGATTGTCACGTGCCCTCCTGGAGCCGCCGTTCGGGTCGTCGCGAGCGTGACTGGCGCCTGTTCTGGGTCTGGCTGAGTTCTGTCGAGCCAGGCTTCCACTCTCTCGCGCCTGATGATAGGCTCTCGTTCATCTTCGTGAGCACTGTCATCTTCTTCCTCTGCAGCGGCTACATCAGCGGCGAGTTTCTTCTTAATGAGGTTAGCCTCGATTTCCAGCTCCTTCCGCCTGATGGCTGCTAGTTTCTGTTCCGCTTCATACTGCAGGCGGGCGATCGCGCTGGCAGTAGATTTCGTTGACCGCGCGGTTCGGGGGCGCGGGACAGCTTCAGTCGTTGCTGATCGTAAGGGTTCCGGCATCAGCAAAAGATCCGTACTCGTAGGTTCTGCCGTCGTGCTGCGCTGTGGATCCAATGAACTAGTGTTCGGGCCGGCGAGCGGACTCGGATCCCGCGGGCAGTCGATCCACCGTTCAGGTGCGCGTTCCGTTGGCTCTGGTCGGGCTCTGTGCTGAGGAGTGATCGTAGACGGCGAACGAAGCGGTTGGTCGAAGACACGAACTTCGTGTACTTCACGTACCTCCTCCTGGTTTCCTTGCGACCTAGTCACCACCATTGTGCTTACTTAGATCCGGCTCGATGCGACCAAGACTGTAGAGGGTGGACTGTATTTAGTAGGTGAGTTGGTGACGAAGATGTAAATAAGAACACAAATTCGTCGATAAGGTCGTTGGTTTTATTCTGTGACCAGGTCTTTTTCTTATGCACTAAACTTAACAGGTAGGAGGCTTAAATTACTGAGTTATAACCAAAATACAGTTCGTGAAGTACTTAAATAACACTTGAGAGTTCACACAAAATCACTGCACTAAGTTAAAGTTCTAAGTTCTACGTTCGTGTCTTTTCACAGTTCTCACTTGAGCACTACAGTAATCTTTTAGACGAGCACTAACACTAACACTACTTTGCGTCCTTTATTGCACTATAAGCGTCCGTTCGCACTATAAGTATCCGTAATCGCGGCTACACAACACGCGGAGTCGAGGTACTGACGATATGCGATCGACAGTACAGGACACAGCGTCCGTAATCGCGGTCACACAACACGCGGACACGAGGTACTGACGATATGCGGTCGACAGTACAGGACACTTCACTGTCACTGGCGAGACGTGGTCGACAGTACTTGATGACGTTCGTCGACTAGACACGTAGACACGTTCGCGATGACGATGTACGAGGGGCGCACGATCTTCCGTGCGATCGCGGTTCACAGCGGTATACGAAGGGCGCGGTTCACTGAACTGGTGTAGGTACTAGCGCTGGTACTGTAGCTCTGGAGCTCTTCTTGTTTCTTCGGAGAGATCTTCTTGAGAACTGAGCCAAATTGAAACTGTGCCGGCACGTCAGCCGAGAGCGTTATTTATACTGCGCTATGCCGGTGTCTGGAATATTCGCGAGGGCGCGAGCGCGGGCGCGCGCGACTACTTGAATGTTCGAGCAAAGGCAGTGTGAGATAGCTGTCGCGATATCTCGCTCGCGCGCTTGAGACGGTCGCCGTCGCCTTGCTCGCTCGCACACATGAGACGGCTGCCGCCATCTCTTTCACACGTGGGACGGACGTCTTTACCTGCCCCGCACGTTCCGCGCCGCCTTGCTCTCGATCATTCGGGACTATACGTCTTTGTGAATTATATGCGGGAATATTCTATAGCGGCGTTTTTTAAGGCTGTCGTCAACAATTGTGTTGTTGTTTTCTTGACAAAATAGTACTAGAAATCGAGTTTCAACGAAATCGGCCAACAAACAAAAAATTAGGGCGCCATCTTGGATATTTTAATATTTTTAACATTGCGTTTCTATTTTCTTGTCAAACTAGTACCAAAAACCGAGTTTCATCGAAATCGGCCCACAAACAAAAAAGTTGGCCGCCATCTTGAATTTTTTTATATTTCTAACATTGTGTTGTTGTTTTCTTGTCAAAATCGTACTAGAAATCGAGTTTCAACGAAATCGGCCAACAAACAAAAAATTAGGGCGCCATCTTGGATATTTTAATATTTTTAACATTGCATTGCTGCTTTCTTGTCAAAATAGTACTAGAAATCGAGTTTCATCGAAATCGGCCAACAAACAAAAAATTGGCCGCCGTCTTGAATTTTTTTATATTTCTAACATTGTGTTGTTGTTTTCTTGTCAAAATCGTACTAGAAATCGAGTTTCAACGAAATCGGCCAACAAACAAAAAATTAGGGCGCCATCTTGGATATTTTAATATTTTTAACATTGCATTGCTGCTTTCTTGTCAAAATAGTACTAGAAACCGAGTTTCATCGAAATCGGCCAACAAACAAAAAATTTGGGCGCCATCTTGGATTTTTACATTTTTGACATTGCGTTGCTATTTTCTTGTCAAAATAGTACTAGAAATCGAGTTTCAACTAAATCGGCCAACAAACAAAAAATAGGGCGTCATCTTGGATATTTTAATATTTTTAACATTGTATTGTTGTTTTCTTTTCAAAATAGTACTAGAAATCGAGTTTTATCAAAATCGGCCAACGCACAAAAATTTGGGCGCCATCTTGGATTTTTTATATTTTTGACATTGCGTTGCTATTTTCTTGTCAAAATAGTACTAGAAATCGAGTATCAACGAAATCGGCCAACAAACAAAAAATTAGGGCGCCATCTTGGATATTTTAATATTTTTAACATTGCATTGCTGTTTTCTTGTCAAAATAGTACTTGAAACCGAGTTTCATCGAAATCGGCCAACAAACAAAAAATTGGCCGCCATCTTGAATTTTTTTATATTTCTAACATTGTGTTGTTGTTTTCTTGACAAAATAGTACTAGAAATCGAGTTTCAACGAAATCGGCCAACAAACAAAAAATTAGGGCGCCATCTTGGATATTTTAATATTTTTAACATTGCGTTTCTATTTTCTTGTCAAACTAGTACCAAAAACCGAGTTTCATCGAAATCGGCCCACAAACAAAAAAGTTGGCCGCCATCTTGAATTTTTTTATATTTCTAACATTGTGTTGTTGTTTTCTTGTCAAAATCGTACTAGAAATCGAGTTTCAACGAAATCGGCCAACAAACAAAAAATTAGGGCGCCATCTTGGATATTTTAATATTTTTAACATTGCATTGCTGCTTTCTTGTCAAAATAGTACTAGAAACCGAGTTTCATCGAAATCGGCCAACAAACAAAAAATTTGGGCGCCATCTTGGATTTTTACATTTTTGACATTGCGTTGCTATTTTCTTGTCAAAATAGTACTAGAAATCGAGTTTCAACTAAATCGGCCAACAAACAAAAAAATAGGGCGTCATCTTGGATATTTTAATATTTTTAACATTGTATTGTTGTTTTCTTTTCAAAATAGTACTAGAAATCGAGTTTCATCAAAATCGGCCAACGCACAAAAATTTGGGCGCCATCTTGGATTTTTTATATTTTTGACATTGCGTTGCTATTTTCTTGTCAAAATAGTACTAGAAATCGAGTATCAACGAAATCGGCCAACAAACAAAAAATTAGGGCGCCATCTTGGATATTTTAATACTAGCCTTCCGCCCGCGGCTTCGCCCGCGTGTACTACACGACGTTATCCCGCGGGGAGGTGATATTTTTCAGGAATAAAAAGTAGCCTATGTCCTTTCTCAGGCTCTAGACTATCTCTGTACCAAAATTCATTCAAATCGGTTCAGTAGTTTAGGTGTGATTGTGTAACACACAGACAGACAGAGACGCATTTATAATATACTAGCTTTCCGCCCGCGGCTTCGCCCGCGTGGACTACACGACGTTATCCCGCGGGGATGTGACATTTTTCCGGGATAAAAAGTAGCCTATGTTCCTCTCCAGGCTACAAAGTATCTGTGTTCCAAATTTCAGCCAAATCCGTTCAGCCGTTTTGGCGTGATTGAGTAACAAACATCCAAACATCCAAACATCCAAACATCCAAACATCTAAACTTTCACATTTATAATATTAGTAGGAAGTAAGGATTTTTAACATTGCATTGCTGTTTTCTTGTCAAAATAGTACTTGAAACCGAGTTTCATCGAAATCGGCCAACAAACAAAAAATTGGCCGCCATCTTGAATTTTTTTATATTTCTAACATTGTGTTGTTGTTTTCTTGACAAAATAGTACTAGAAATCGAGTTTCAACGAAATCGGCCAACAAACAAAAAATTAGGGCGCCATCTTGGATATTTTAATATTTTTAACATTGCGTTTCTATTTTCTTGTCAAACTAGTACCAAAAACCGAGTTTCATCGAAATCGGCCCACAAACAAAAAAGTTGGCCGCCATCTTGAATTTTTTTATATTTCTAACATTGTGTTGTTGTTTTCTTGTCAAAATCGTACTAGAAATCGAGTTTCAACGAAATCGGCCAACAAACAAAAAATTAGGGCGCCATCTTGGATATTTTAATATTTTTAACATTGCATTGCTGCTTTCTTGTCAAAATAGTACTAGAAATCGAGTATCAACGAAATCGGCCAACAAACAAAAAATTAGGGCGCCATCTTGGATATTTTAATATTTTTAACATTGCATTGCTATTTTCTTGTCAAAATAGTATTAGAAACCGAGTTATTTTTTTTTAATTATTTTTGCAACCTATAAAAAGTGCATTAATATTTAAAAGCTATTTGAAAGTATTTAAAATGAAATATTAGATTAAAACGACTGATCCTGTAAGAAGCTCCGCTAGGAATCGAACCCGGGACCTTTCACTGTCCGGGCGTATGCTCTAACCGCTGAGCTACCGAGTCATGAATTATTATTTTTCTAAATTTAATTTTATTAAAAAACATTTCATTTTGAATTTGTGGTTCATGTCTTTCGGGTCCTTTCTACACAAAAATCCGTACGGTCCTGCGGAGCTCAGTGTGGCATACCCTGCGGACCGCACCGCACCTCCGTCCGGTAGTGCGGAACCTTCGCGGCGCCGCAGCGTGGCCGCACCTCCGTACGGAGATGCAGTGTCAGTGTGTTGTACCCTGCGGTTTTTGTATGCAAATCAAGATTCTACATACAAAGTTAAGATCCGCACTACCGCATACCGGAGCGATGTCCGGTGCAGTGTGGGGATCGCCTTATGTTTAGTTATTTTGTTTGTGAGACGGGTCGATTTTTTCTAAATACTTCATTTTTCATTTTTGAGTTATGTTTAGTTCAAGCAACGAATGCAAGCAATGATCGTTGCCTTCGGTGTGGGGGGCTACCGGCATCCGGCTAAAATATATGGATATGATATGGGCATTCATTTGACATTTGAAGCCCATATTTTTTCCATAAATGGGCTTCAATGAAACCCATGTCCATATCCATATTTATTTATCCGGCTAAAAAATATGGGTATGGGTATGGGCTTCAACTGTCATTTTGATAGATTTTTGCTGCTTTGTTCTGTTGAACGTTGCTAGCTAGCTATCGTTATACCGTTTTGAATACTCAAAGGTTATACCCGACGTCACAAAACAAGAAACTGATAGCGGCTCTTTTCTTTATAAAATTTACTTAAATTTCCAAAAAACGTATGAAGTTCATATCCATAAAGTTACGCGGTAGGCCCCGTGGCTGAAGCCGGTAGCCTCAGGATACCAATATCCGGTATCATTAGGATACCAATACTGCATCAAAAATTACGGTTCCAGTCAAATTCACCGAAAAAAAACTCACCGAAAACTTTTCTCACCGAAAAAAACTCACCGAAAAAAGTTCACCGAAAACCAAACTTACCGAAAACTTAATTTACGACAATCTGAATCATCTAAATCGACGTATCGGGTAGATTTCTTCTCATATTAATGTAAATAAATAAATAAATTATCAATAATTAGGAATAAGGTAATATAAAAAAGTAAAGTATATTGAAAATGATAATAACGATTAAGATTTTAAATTATTTTTATGCATTCACAATTCAATTCATTTTTCCTATATGATAATAACGACTTCGTAGCTCAGTGGTAGGAGCATTCGCCCGAACAATAAAAGGTCGTCGGTTCGAGTCACATCGAACGACTCCGCAGCTCAGTGGTTAGAGCATTCGCCTGGACAGTGAAAGGTTGTGGGTTCGAGTCCCATCGAATGACCCCGTTGCTCAGTGGTTAGAGCATTCGCCCGCACAATAAAATGTCGTCGGTTCGAGTCCCATCGAACGACTCCGCAGCTCAGTGGTTAGAGCATTCGCCTGGACAGTGAAAGGTCGTGGGTTCGAGTCCCATCGAATGACCCCGTAGCTCAGTGGTTAGAGCATTCGCCCAAACAATAAAAGGTTGTCGGTTCGAGTCCCATCGAACGACTCCGCAGCTCAGTGGTTAGAGCATTCGCCTGGACAGTGAAAGGTATATTAAGTCTTAATTTTTTATTTTTTTTATTTATTTATGTCACCGGAAAATAATAAAAACCGTAAATTTATAAATTTCCTAAAAAAAAAACACGAAATTTAAGGCAATCGCTTCGCTGCGCTTCGCGATCGCCTTAAATTTCTAACCTATCACGTGTTCTACAGGACTTCCGTAAAAGTTATAAACTTGGGGTTCTTATTGTTATTTTCCGGTGACATTTACATTAATATGAGCAGAAAAATCTACCCGATACGTCGATTTAGATGATTCAAATTGTCGTAAATCAAGAAGTTTTCGGTGAGTATTTTTCGGTGAGTATTTTTCGGTGAGTTTTTTTCGGTGAGAAAAGTTTTCGGTGAGAAAAGTTTTCGGTGAGTTTGGTTTTCGGTGAGTTTTTTTTGGTGAGGTTTTTTTGGTGAGTTTGGTTTTCGGTGAGATTTTTTCGGTGAGAAATCTTTTCGGTGAGTTTGGTTTTCGGTGAGTTATTTTCGGTGAGTTTTTTTTCGGTGAGTTTTTTTCGGTGAGTTCGGCCGACACCAAAAATTACACACAATTTTATTATTAGAAAAGTATATAATTTCAACTTTCAAGAAACTTAATAAATACACCCTTGGATAAACAATGTAACCATTTAATAATAATCTTAGTAACTCTTAAAAATAACTAAAACTAGCAAGATAACTGGACCACTTGGTCTTGATTGGGATAAGCTGGCAATTTTAAGTTGTATTTTGAAATTATTCCAGGAGGTAAGAATCTCCCACCAAGGAAGTGCTTGGCATTATCCAGTAACTCTGGTCGGGCACAGAGTTTGGGTGCGGATAATGATATGAGCAGTGATGGTTTTAAAGCATGACCATCTCTAGGCCCTTTCTCAACATCCCAGCCACTTGGTATATCAACACTGAAAATAAATAAAAAATAGATAAGACATGCTTATTATAATAATATGTTTTTTAAGTGATGTGATCTTTTTGAGTACCTATAGTTAGTACATAAATTTATATGCATTTACCAGTACTTTGCTTTCACATGGCCAGCCGCCCGGCTCATACATTTCTAGTTTACTTTATTTATTTATTGTTCTTTTAATTTCAAACCACTCACCTACAGACAGGAAGTCCGCTTTCAATTAAAGCATCTAAAGCAGGCTTTAATTCCTCTCTAACAGGTGGTTTAAAACTAAAGCCAAATAAGGCATCTACCAGAACATTGTACTGACACTTCAGTTCAGTAGGTTCTGGTAATCTTTCAATTATCTGGACACCAAACCTTTGACATTGCTCTAGTAAATTTTCATACAAAGGTTTTGGTGTTCTTTTAGGGTAGTATACAGCCACTTTATATCCAAATAATGCCATATGACGAGCAGCTACCAAGCCATCTCCTCCATTATTGCCTGGTCCACATATAATAAGGGCAGTTTCAAATCTGGAATAAAAACAAATATTTTTAAGTGATAGAAACAAGATTTGTACTACACTACATCCTAAGTGGAAAAAAACTTACAATGCCGGTGGATATGTCTTAGTGACTGCAGTAGCTACACTCAATCCAGCAAGCTCCATCAGTTGATCTACGCTGAACTTATATTCGTTAAAAAGGTCTTGGTCTAACGAAGCCGCTTCTGACTGAGACAAATATTTCATTCTCACATTACTACAAAGTTGGTTAGTGGCCATAACGCTATTCCCACAAACGTTCGCAACACGAAGCTGAAAATAAAATAACTTTATTTTTTTATAATTGGAATAATTATTAAAGTTATTAATCTAGTGAACAAATTACCAATAACGCACTGCTGATAATCCTAAAAAACAACATTTATTTATTTTGAAAATAAGAAGATTTAATTTCGTGATGTGAAAATTATTGTATTTTTATTTTGAACTTCGCTTTTTATTTGGTGACATTGACATGACAATGACAATTTGTTTGATTGATTGTCAAACGATCAAGGCTGCCATGTGCGAAAAATCGAGGATCGTACCAAGGAAGTTGAACGTAGTACTTGAAATAATTATGGTCGTTGTCGAGTTAAGGCTGATTTACATTTGCATAAGTACAGTAGCGAGTTAAGAAATAAGTCAGTTAAGTAACAAGTAGTAAGTTGTAAGTAGCGTCTAAACGTATAGGCGAGTAAGTAGTCATAGTCATTTTTTTTTGGGTGAAATGGTCCCGACCTAGGTGACTGATCACCCGTCCGGCTTCGCTGGCGTCCCCCCTATAAATAATAAGTAGTCATAAGTTGCCGTTCCGAGAAGAAGTATCCGTTCCGCGACAAAGAGTGGTTATTTTACGTTTTTTATTTTACAGCTTTTCTTATGTCGTATGGGCAGTAGTGCTCATTGTTCTTTTTCTTATGCAGCATCTCGAGCTAATTTGTTCTGATACTCATCGCTTTTAGTGTTATATTTATATAGGCAATCATGTCCTAAACATTCCTTGACGAACTTTAATGTTGTCTTCTCCGTGTTCCAACCACTTCATCGTGCTGTTATTTAAAACTAAAAACTCAAAACAAATCAACTTCAAGACAGAAAATTAGTAAAACAAAACACGTTGCAACCTGAAAACTTATGAACTGTACTAAGCTCGCCTGTCTACACCAGGCGTTGGAATCACCCATAGAATAGGTCAAAACCAGGCGTTGGAATCACCCATAGAATAGGTCAAAACTTAGTGGCCGGTAGCCCCGATACCCATTCATTGGCTATAATTAAGACCGCCATTTTGTTGGGGTGCCCCCATTGGCTAAAATTAAGGCTATAAGATTTTAAACTTTCGCGTTCCATTATAATTATAAACAAGAGTAACGGGACTCAACGCGACATTTATTATGAAGTACATATTATTATGTACTTACAGCTTGACGTTTCGGCTGTGTTGTTGCAACACAGACCACGGTTGTTGCAACACAGCCGAAACGTCAAGCTGTAAGTACATAATAATATGTACTTCATAATAAATGTCGCGTTGAGTCCCGTTACTCTTGTTTATAATTAAAATTAAGGCTGTCACTTTTTTCAAGAATTTCAAGATGACGTTTATTTAGTTTGTGTTTTTTTACTCATTTCGGTTTTCTAGTATTCTTTAGATGTTTTTCCACTTTTTCTCAGATATTTCTTTACAGAAATATGGATACATTATTCGACGATGTCTTCGGTACACGTAAGTAAAACTATTTACGTAGTTTTATGTATCAATTATTTATTACATTAACCTAAATTTGAGTTTTGTTGTTTTAGGTAATTCCAAGAGGCAACATTGTATTTCTTAGAACTAACCAAAACCAAAGAAAATACAGTTCACAACTTAACCGGAGTAAAGAAGATTCGGTTTCTCAGAAAGTTATGTAATTTAACAAAGGCTAAAGAGTCGCAATAGTTTTTACAAGTGCGTCATTCCTGGCACCACGGAGGCCTCTTTAACCAAAGTTAAACTGTGGGAAAAGTCTGCTACCCTTTCACACCCATATGTGCTCATCCAGGAAAAGCTCCCTCCTGGCCTTGAACTTCCCAGATCATTATGGAGATCTTTAAATAGACTCCGTACCCAAGTTGGTCGAAGTAAAGACAACCTGTCCAGGTGGGGCTTCACCAGTAACACGGATCTCGCGTGCAGGTGTGGTTACACTCCACAGACCATGGCCCACTTCATTGATTGCTCTTTATGCCCGGACACCTGCATGCGTGAGGACCTCATGTTGGCTGCAAATAACGCGGTGAGAGTGGCACAGTTTTGGGCCAACAACATATGATTTTGTACTTGTCATTGACATGTTGAAGAAGAAGTTATGAATGAAAGGTAGGTAATGTTTGTTTATTCTTTTTATATAAATGTAAGTAGGTATGTGTAATTAATTATTGATTAGTTTTGTTAAAAAAAACCTTCCTAATACCTTATTTCAATATACATTTAGAAGTGATATCATATGGTGATAATGATAAAGCACAGTAGATGACTTGGGATTAAATTTAAATAATCAATTGTCACATTTAACAAGTTTCAATTTCGTGAAAAGAAAATCGTCAAGAGAAAATAACAGTGTAAGTAATTCAATAACTTTGTCAAAACATTTAAAATGCCTTATCATCAAATTCATATTTCTGATTCTGACAAACAGAACAGAATTATAACAAATGTACCGGTGGGATAATATATGATTGTTGTCGGTACGAATGATGGTTTATTGTGATTGTCTTATGACTATGTTATAACTGTTACTGCTACCTACTATCTTAGATCTTACTTAATTATATATACTACCTCTCATCAGTCGTATGTACAAAGCTTATCTACTTTATAACAGTTATTAACTATAAACATTGATTATCTATAACTTGTGCATAGCGACACAACAAACAAAATTAGAGATTAAACGAACTTACCTGAAGTGAAGTTCTATCTTAATTATACGAAGGCTTCGTCCGAAGAGATTAGCTTGATTAACACTTGTAGTACGCCCTAGTAATCGCCAATTTCACACTATTTTGAGAATATATCTACTTATAAATTAAAAAAGTAATAAAAGACAATTATTATTTTTTAAATTTCAAATGCGGGTAGTCAAGAGCGATCTGGCTCAAGCGCCCGTCATAGCTGTCATTTAGTTTGGAGTATTATATTTTTCGAATAATATAGGGGAGTAGGTAATAACTTTTGGGAGGGAGGGATGCTAATCTCTTCGGACGAAGCCTTCGTATAATTAAGATAGAACTTCACTTCAGGTAAGTTCGTTTAATCTCTAATTATACTTCATGCTTCGTCCTCAAGATTAGCTTGATTAACACTTGTAGACGTTTAGAGACTAAGTGTTCGAAAAATATGCAAAAATTGTAATAGGTTACTGAATAATATAGATTGAAATTATAACATAGCTTGCTTCTTTATTTTCTCAACATAGAAACAAAAAGCAATAAAAAAGTATTATTTGTTACATAAAAAATCAACATCGCTTATGAAATAAACGAAAAATATTTTGATTAAGCACTCAAAACAGTGGTGCTAAATTTTCTGTTATAAAATTTGACAAACGTATGTAATTCTGAAAACCAACCTGCAGTTTTATAATCTGGTCTATGCTAAAACCTAAATTTTGCGCAGCTGACGTAGCAGCATACCGGGTATTATGCGCAGTGAACGTAGAAATATCAATTCCATTTAAATGTAACGTATTTTTTATCCATTTGAATAAGGTTTGTGATGTAACAGGCTTATATGGCTTTCGGTAACTAATAAATAAATTTTTGGAATCAGGACAGAGAGACATTGTCATTTCAAGGTAAGTAATCAAAACTCTTGCAGGACAAATACTTGGCTTTTCGTTATAGAATGGTATAACGAGCAATGGTTGAGCTGCGCTACCACTAGATGTCTTTATGAGAATGGGAAATTTTGATTTTAATTGCTAAAGAAGACTTTTTAATATTACCAATATTATTTTTTGAAAGGGTTCGTCATACTCTATGGGCTGTGACAATGGCTAATAAAGTTTTTTTTTTTTTATACATATTTTTTCCCGATTCACCACTTTTCAAGACAATTTAAAACCTGTGCTGTATTCCAGACTTCATTAAATTTAGGGGGTGGAGGTCTGGTACGAAAACTCCTTTAATAAATCTTTTTTTTTTTTTTTTTATTTTGTGAGATATTAATTTTAGTTATTAAAGCCAAAGCAGAATGATAACAGTTAATTGTGCCATACTGAGCGCCACTGTTAAAATCAGATGCAAAAAAATGTTGTATATCGGGAATTGATACTTTCGTATAAGTTTAGTTTATTTAGTTGACAATAAATAGAATAAAGAAAGAAACCACTTTTAATAGCAAACTTCGTATTGTTTATACGAGTTATCTAAAAAGGAGTTAAGCATGATGCCCAGAGAAAACTGTTTGACGCCTCTTCGTATCATCACCACCACCAGGGTAATGGAGTTGCGCATTTGTTTGCGGCTGGAATTTGTAGATAAAATTAGGTTTGAATCTGCTTTGAAAACGAATTGTTTAATTATTAAAAGACTCTTAAATAGTGGATACCACTGTTATGTGAACCAAAATGCAACAACTATTAAGTATATCTGTGGCATTGTCAGAGATAATCTTTCTTAAACATTTAATAATCATTGTGAAAGAAGCAAAAACATAAAAATTGAATTTCGACCACAACACTGAAAAAAACATTTACGGCGTATGCATCCGGATCCTTATGCCATGATATAATATATCTTGGACATTTATTATTTCAACGACTAGCGTATCAATGTCAGGCCTATGAAATTTTTCAACAATTTGTTGAAAGGCATAATCAGCTAGCTGCCATTCTTGGTCTGCCTGCATAGTATTATCTGAAGATCGAATATGAGGTGCAAAAACGTAAAGATTTTTACGTTTACGCCATTGCCAGAGGTCTTTTGCGATCTCTGTCAGGTGTGGGGAGTGTATAACACCCATACGGCTTACGTAGGTAATTACCGTGGTATTGTCAGTTCGTAGAAGTACTTGACAGTTATTATCTTAAACCAATAAACGCAGCAAGAATTCCTAAATAATTTATTGTCTGCTACTTTCTTTTACACTCCATAAACCACTAGCTCTGTCGTCTCCACATGCAATTCCCCACCCCGTAGTTGAGGCACCTGAAAAAACTCCAGGTCATACTTGTCTATTTTTATTTTGGTGCGGCTCCACCAATAGAAATCCTGTTCCAAATAACAAGGTATATCCATGTACTTATTATACATATTTCAAATAATTTAGTTTACAACCAGCTGCATTTCACGGCGGGACAGGCGGATATTAACAGTACACCTTTTTAAGTTAGAAAACTTTTGTATTGCAAATTCAATTTTGGCAAAGTGACCTAGAATTTCTTTTAGTCTAAACTACATCGTAAGAACTTACAAGACTGAGAAGGTATAAAATTACTTTTATCGGTATTTATAATAATAAACCTAAGCTTGTAAGCAACTTTACGGTATCTTGTAAGTTTTAAGACCCTTATATTAGACAGAGGTGATCCAAATATATTGTTAACAGGTAACCACATAATCTTAAGAATTTCATGACCGGTTTCATGATGACTTTAGTGAATACCAAAGGAGCTGTGTTTAGGCCAAATAATAAGACATTAAATTCATATGTTTTTTGATCAAATTGGTATCTTAGATATTTTCGGTCTCCCTTGTGAATTTTTAACAAAAAGTATGCATCTTTCAGGTCTACTGTGCACGGTTACAATCTCTCGATATCAATTTTATAACTGTTCTTAAATCCTCCAGTTTAAAATGACTTGTGTCAAAAAAATTATTTAGTGATAAGTTTAAGATGAAGCGCATCTTCCCATTTAGCTTGGGTACTAAAAAATATTTGATAGATTGATCAGATCTGTTATCTCTGAAATTGCAGAGACAGCAAATTTTTAATTTCGTGTATGAAAAGAGCCTTTTCCTTTTCACTACATTGACGGTGATACAGGTTGCATCGGTTTTCGATTGAAGGGAATCTTGTATCCTTTTATATGAAAAAAGAACCAGTGGGTCCTTGGTAATCATTAAAAATTCGTTATAGAATAATGATAAACGACCTGCATGCGTTAACGTATTTAACGACGGCTGTTGTTCTGTCTCTGCCACGGATACTGCGACTGCTTCGATAAGTTGATGAGCCGTCTACGCGTCGAAGTTGTTGCAGGCTCCTTCGTCCTGGGAGGGCCCGTCGGCCTGCGACTAGGACCCGGACCCTTCCAGTTTAAATTTCGCGAAGAACTGTATGGATTAGAGCTTGGCTTCTTATTAGGAAACTTTTGTGTCGTTGATTGCTTTGGGTCTGTGCCAGACTTGTTAATCTGATTGTATGGTTTCCCTTAAGTTTTCGCCGAATAATTGTTTATCAATTTTAATATTATGAAGAGAATCCCTTAGATCCATCTTCACGGCATTCAGAATAAAAATTGTAAATTGAAT
Organism: Crambus lathoniellus; assembly: GCA_949710035.1. Taxonomy (NCBI): domain Eukaryota; kingdom Metazoa; phylum Arthropoda; class Insecta; order Lepidoptera; family Crambidae; genus Crambus; species Crambus lathoniellus. The sequence goes on along the minus strand of OX453299.1, from coordinate 6,664,018 downwards.
TAGAATGTTGGCAATCACACATGTTTTTTGCCAAATCCATAAGTGTTTTTAGCAAGGCTGTATTTTTCTCATTTGCAGACAAAATAATAGTATATATTTTACCAGACAAGTGTTTCCAGCAGTCCATTCCTTCTGTTTCAGTTGAATGGCCTTATTGCGTTTAGCAATAATATCTGAAACAGCTGCTTTAATCTTAGGATCAAGCTCAGGTGGGTCAATCAATTTGCAATTTTCTGGGATACATGATCCTTATGAGTTCTTTACGCAATTCTTTGTTAATACCTGTTGTGACCCAGTGCTGGAAAGCTCCAGCACTCCTGACTGAAGTAGGGTCAGTACCTAATATTTCTAATACTTTAATATCTAACTGTATGTTTTCTATTTCAAGAGCAGACGTTTGATCTGAAGGTAGATCACGCTTCGGAGCCTCAGTCGACGAATGACCATCCTGTATATTTGTAATGTTTTTAGACTGGGATGTACTGGGTTGGTTCCAAAAGTGGCTCCAGCACTTGTTCTAATTGTCCTTCAGGTTAACCCTTAGAACACGGTCAACTATGACCTCTTGGTCGTATGTAAGGGACAGAGCAAGCCTCATGTTCATAAAATTTTAGCATGTCAGTATAATATTATAAGAGACAGTCCCCAGTTATAACAACACGTACTGTCCGCAAACAACACTTAAAAGTACCTTATAACAGTCCCGTTGTACTGTTTGTAGGACCCAGTGACTGCAGTGTATATAATGATGATTATGTTATCATTATTTGAGATTATGTATTGCTTAACCTTAGGTATGCAATTAAATTTCGTAAGAGACAGTCCCAGTTCGAAAAAAGTACTGTCCGCAAACTATTGAAAATCGACACATTATAATAAGCATAATACTTTAGAGTACATAGCTGTTTTTAGCTTAGTCACTTATGTAAATTATTTTTAGTAAGAAGCAGTCCCAGTTCAAAGAAAGTACTGCCCGCAAACTGTTGAAAATCGACACATCATAATAAGCATAATACTTTAGAGTACAAAGCTCTTTTTTATCTTAGTCACTTATGTGAATTATTTTCAGTAAGAAGCAGTCCCATTTCATAGAAAGTACTGCCCGCAAACTGTTTGAAATCTACTTATACGAGAACTTGTAAAAGTCTGTGCCGAACTAATGCATTTATGTTCAATTATAACTTTAAAATTAATTAATAATTTTGTTATACTTTATCAAAAAGTATTTATTTTACAAACTTAGTAATAAGTAGTTAAATAGTCAAAACGTTTTATCGTTGAACGTAATTATCGTTTGCATTTATTTTTGCGAAACGTTAGAAAACCAGGTTACTGAACTTCAATTTGCAATATAATATGTCAAGGCCAGTGACTTATAAATGTATTAAAATATATAACGTACCTTTAGATAAGGACGACGAGCGATAGGATTGTTCCGATAACTCAGAACAAGACGGTGTGGTGGTGCTTCTTTTTTCGGTCCAACTTCCTCCCCAATCTTATAATTTTTGGTTTAATGTGTTCACAATTATCTTTTTTGCGTTTGGACATCCTAAATAATCACTTTTAACAACAACTAACAACTTTTTTAACACAATTTAAAAACTAGATGTGAAACGGCGACGCACTAGAAAGCGAATGACAGCTATGACGGGCGCTTGAGCCAGATCGCTCTTGACTACCCGCATTTGAAATTTAAAAAATAATAATTGTCTTTTATTACTTTTTTAATTTATAAGTAGATATATTCTCAAAATAGTGTGAAATTGGCGATTACTAGGGCGTACTACAAGTGTTAATCAAGCTAATCTTGAGGACGAAGCATGAAGTATAATGTGCTTTATACACACTACTCTTTCTTGATTTACAAACTTTTCAGTTCAACTATCACTTATTTGTTTATAAAATGTTATGGCAGATTATAGTAACAATATGTAGAATCTATACTAAACAAATCTAATCTTTTCAGATAACTTGAGTCTCAACGAGGTTCGTGGAGTGCTGCAAAGATGCCCGTGTCTGCCTATTCTTGCGGTAATAAGTTATCAAATCAGAATTATGGTGCAAATTACTGCTGTTAGTTGCTATATTGATTACTTACTGCATTAAATGTTTCACTATTAGAGTTAGGTTATTGCGTCTTGCGTTGAAAGTGATATTAACAATAAATAATGAAATGGCAGATACTAAATAATACTACTAGGAAAAATAGCATTAGCATTTGTGCGTAAAAAATATTTGCAAGCAGTTTAATTTTTCCTGTGGCTGATAAAGTATTTATATTTCATAGTTTATCTATTAAGTCAATTTAGTAAGTAATTTCATTACTCTTTCTTTGTCTTGTATAAATCTCAACTTATGCTTATGTACTTTGTATTTGATAAAATTATAATGTCAAGTAATAAATGCCTTCTTTCATCAAATGTGTTTTTTATTTGAGCAGAATTTAAAATAGTATATTACTAGGGTTGTACCAAACGTCGATGATTTGCACAACTATCGATAACGAATCAAGGGTGTCGATAATTCTGGCAGCACTATGTTGTCAAAATCTAATCGGGGTACGTCATTCACTAACAAACGGCCGCTATAAGGCTTGATTCCTATCTGTACTAGTCTATATAATTTGTGGTCTACACGCGCGGCGACTTTAGTTGGTGGGTTGCGGAAGACGCACGGGCGGGGTGGACTTGCACTTGACTTACCGAAAAAATAGAACCACATCCTATTCTCTGTACTTAATCGTTAAGTTATTACTTAACTGGCAAATCCCTGTCCAAACGATGATAAGAGCTTAACTCGCCAAGACCGTAAGTTAACTCGCTACTGTATTTATGCAAATCAGCCTTATACTTATAAATTCCTTGGATCGTACATTTAAACGCAACGTTTAGCAACGTTCAATAGAACAAAGCAGCAAAAATCTATCAGAATAAGGAATTCAAATGACAGTTGAAGCCCATACCCATATCCAGATTTCTTAGCCGGTAGCCCCCCTGGGGGTCTAATGCGTAACTTTATGGATATGAACTTCATACGATTTTTGGAACTTTAAGTCAATTTTATAAAAAATATAGCCTCTATCAGTTCCTTGTTTTGTGATATCGGGTATAACGATAGCTAGCGATAGCTAGGATCCAGATGGCGCTAGCGTCATGCTAACAGTGAGCTCCCTACAAATTATAGTTTAAAAATAGTAAAATCTCGTTTTCAACTCTTATTATTGATTTATTGTATAAAGTGCTTTGTAAATATAACATACTAATGTTATCTCAAACAAAAACAAGTTAAGAAGAGTGAAAAATCAGTGTGAAGTGATAGTGTAAAAAAACACTTAAATAAGCAATAAAACAAAACAATTGTCAATAAATAACCTAACAAACATTCTTAAAATCAGTGATACACCTAAATAATAATAAAATACCCAGTGTACAGAGTGATTTCCTTAAAATACATAAAAGCCGAACGTTAATTCGATTCAAATATTATAAACAATGCAAGCCATTGTAAGCCTTACATTGTAGAAGCTAAAACCTATTTCGTTGTGCAAACAGTGTATCTAAACAGTGCAGTGTCAAACAACTGTGACTCAGCTGACTCATGTTGAAAGACGAAACGACTACTTACGAGAGGCCACCGACTAAACACGATAATATCAAAGTAGTGGATAGTAACGCTTAATTTTGTCATTGAAGTTAAGTGTTCGCTAGCTCAGCGGTACAGATACTCAACCTGCGACGTGCGTCACATACCCCCTACTGCTTGCATCCCGAGTTCAAACCTCAAGATAGTGTAGGCAATGAACAGATTCTTTGTATGGAGACCCATACATTAATTCCTCAGTCGATGAAACTTTGCTGGGTTATAAAATAGCATGAGCCATAAACTTTTAAATGCTTATCCAAAAAAAAACTCAAACGGAAGTTAGGTATTTATACCTAACTATACAAATATGTTTATATATTGAACCGAGTAATTTCTCAACCCAAATTTATTTTACCAAATGAGTTATTTATACTAGTATGTGATACTTGATAAAAATCCAAAACTTTTTTCAAACATGAGTACTGCTTTTGAATGATAATTCCTTTTTTGACTCTCATTTTCATTGAAAAATTGCTCCGTTGTTTTTTTTTACTTATATGACCTTAGAATGTAATTTGACGTTACGAGTAAGAACATCCAAAAAAAATATATTACCAATATTGATTTATTTTAAACTATGAATAATTCAATATGGAAAATTGCTCTGCATTATTTATCTTTAAAATTATGTTAAAAAGTCACATATACACACAAATCTAAAATATCCAAAATAAATATCATCCGGAACACCAACATTTTGAAAGCGAAGATAAATCTATCCCCTGTTACGCAATAATGTACTATCTTTCGTTACCAGTTGGGTGCAGATTAGCGTCCTCGTGCTAATAGTACGACCTTGAACGCGTGACCCTGTGACTGGGGGCACAACTGGGGGGCCGCGTTCGTGTCGTCGGTCGCTGTGTGATTCTTTCTTTTTTGTTTTCTTTGTACAGTCAGGGACAAATTCGGTGAACCACTTCCTGCTTATTTTTGTGTGACTTCAAAAAAAAGAAGCTCCTCAGTTTGACTATATTATAGTATTCTTTGGTTTGGTTTGACTATGTTTGTATGTATGTTTGGACGATTATCTCGCGTTTGGCTGAACCGATTTTTATGCGGTTTTAAGAAAAGTATTTTTTACATTTAGGAGAAAGTTTTGGTATTTTAACCGCCTTCGAAGAAGAAGGTTCTCAGTTTGACTCATATGTTTGTGTGTTTGTCTCTGAGATGCGGTTTTCAGAAAAGTATTTGTTACATTTAGGAGAAAGTTTCGGAGTTTTAACCGCCTTCGAAGAAGAAGGTTCTCAGTTTGACTCGTATGTTTGTATATTTGTCTCCGAGATGCGGTTTTCAGAAAACTATTTGTTACATTTAGAAGGTTTTGGCATTTTAACCGATTTCAAAAAAGGAGGTGTTCAGTTTGACTCGTATGTATGTATGTTTGACTTTGAGATTCGGTTTTCAGAAAAGTATTTGTTACATTTAGGAGAATGTAGGTACACTCGACAGCACATCAGGTTAAACAGTTGAACTGCGATAACAGCTTTTATTACGTAGGGCATAGAGGCGTTCTCAAGGTCAACATGTATAGTCTGATGTGCCGCCGTGTGTATGTAAGTCGGGTGTGAAACTTGTGTTTCACACCCGACTTCAAAATACTCGTACTTACATTATTTGGAGTGAATACAGTTATTAGAAGTATTATTTCTAATTTTATTGTGGCATTTTTTTAAAGCGCTTTTCCTTTTTTATAAAATATTTTTTTTACCATTTGGTTATTTATTAAACTAGGATACCTAGAACAATACATAAGCGATTAGGGAGAGTTGGGCGAGTTGATTTTAACTGTCTACGTTTACGAAAACTATTGGATGAACTGCTCATGTCGGTAAAGTAGTTAAACGACATGAATGGGATAGAGCGATAGTTTTCGATTACGAATACAGTTTGCCAAACTCATACCAAGTTTTACTGGTTGTACGTGCACACAAAAATACAACGTTCCATAGCGAGCAACAACAACCGTAACGTGTATTATAAACGCAAAACAACCATCGACCGGGAGGCGACCGTCGGTAACCCTACTTGCTCGAGTATCATCATAAATAATAATAAATAAAATAACTTCTTACATTCACACCAATTATCTAAGCCCATGTTAATTTCATTAAGAAACTGTATTATGGAAAACTTGATAACGGATAAATATGTACTTAAATACTTTAATTAAATAAGTTAATGAAAAAATAACTCGAAAAAATTTATATTATTTTCAATTTATAAGCTATCCTGTTAAATTGCTCACCTGGTAACCTAAAGCACGCGCACATTAAGGGCCGACGCGAAGCTTTCAAGTTGGAAGAGGCGATTAGCAAGTTACAATGGGATTTCATTGACATAACTGAGGTCCGAAGAGAGGAAGAGGACTTGATTATCCTACTATTCAGCTTATACCTTGCTATACTACCGGGTGGGTAACCAGCAGTCCATTGGTGGTGTTGCGTTCATCGTCCACAAATCCCTCGTTAACAACGTTTTCCTACTCAAAATATCGAAACGGTAGGTATATGGTGCATATCATACAGGTCTTCGCTCCGACCTCGAAACACAACGATGTTGAAGTGGAGGCTATGTATGGGGAGATCTCTAAAGCCACTCAAAGCTATACAAAACCCACTACACGTTTGTGACAGGGGATTTCAATGCAAAATTGGGGCAACGTTACGGTGATGAGTTGAGAGTGGGGCAATTTGGATTTTGGCAACGAAACGAAAGAGGCCTGATGCTGGCAGACTTTATGGAGCGGGAGAAAACCTCTTCCTACTGATGAACTCCTTTAAAAAGCCCGTAAGTCGCAAATGGACCTGCATTAAGCCGGAGGGTAAAGTTAAAAACAAGATAGATTTTATATGTCGACGATGTAAATATTTAATGATGTCATTGTATTCAACCTCGTAAAGATAGGAAGCGATCACCGCACAGTTAGAGCACATTGAGTTGAGTAACAAAGTCAAGCTGGAAAGATCTCGACTAAAAAATCTACGCTCCGACCAAAACCAGCTCAAATTAAAAAACGCGAGTGCTTTCCGCTCGAGATTCAAAACCGCTTCTAAGCCCTTCCATCCAAGCATCGATGTGGACAATCTATATACAACATGGTGGTGGATACTGCCCGCACGGAAATGTCCAGTTATTATAAAACTCGCCGTAACAAATCAAAGAAACTCTCCGGCCACACGCTCTGACTCATGGATCAGGGAGAATTCACTGTTCAATGTTTAATTAAAACAACCGTCCACTGAACAGTTAATATAACTTATTTTTTGTTGTTCCATTTTTGCAAGTTCACAGACACGTTGTCTCAAGCGGCTAGCACTCGCGCTCGTACACGACCAAGACAGACCGAGATATCATGTCCGTGAGCGGTATCTATGTGTGCGTTGCTCGAGCGAACTTTGTATGTAGATTGTCTTCTGTACCTATTTATTTTGTGCCTCTATCATGCTTCGAAAATTAAGCCATTTAATGATCATGAATGAATGAATGTAATTTTTATTATTCTTTGAATGTAATGTATAATTTTTTCCTTTACATCAAACAATATTTTTTTATTTTATTTGAACTTCAGATTTTACACAGTTACACTGAAAACTATACACACAATCGTTAATTGTCTTTCAATTTCAATTTCAATCGCCAAACTGCATGGCAGTTTGTTGGCAAAGAAAAGCACTAATATCCATTATTATTGTGTTTGCTACACGTACGTCTACATTATGGGTATAACAATTTTATTATTGTAGAAGCAACAAAAGAATCACAATACTTATTATAACATATACATAACCTGACATAATAATATATTAATACAATAAAAACAATTAAAGGCAAATTTAACATTCTGAGGCTAATTTCTCTAAAAGGGTAATCTTTTAACTTTGTTTTAATAACAGTCTTACACAATTTATCCTCTTCTTTTTACAAACTTATTTCGTTACATATTTATATTTTCTATATGTCACTGCTTTCTCTGTCAATACGTCTTTAGTTTAGCTACTTTACCTAGAGTGTTATCCCTATTTGTATTTTTTTTATCCACAACGGGGTAGCACTTAGCCTTCATCACACCTGATGATCAGTGGTGATAAGGCTGAAGGTGGAAGCGCACTACTCCCGGAATCCTCAATCACTGAGGAACTGGCTATCTTATATTTAACTGCCGGAACACAATAATGCTGAAAACATCATTGTTATGGCGTCAGACTTAGATAAAATGGTGGTAGCTAGCCAGGCGGACTAAGAACAAGTCCTACCACCAACCAAACCGAATACAATATGTACCCCCACTGGGAATCGAACCCGGGACCTCTGGGTCTGAAATCCGTGGTATGAACCACTAGACCACAGAGGCGGTTAAAAAAGGCGGTATTGCCAAAAAGATGTTGAAGTGTTTTCATTAATCTGCAGATTAACTTTTTTTTAAGTTGCGATTGCTACGTAAAAAACCATAATTTAAATAGTTATTGTATCATAGCACTTATTTCGAGTTTCATAATTTATTTTTGTTAACTGGTACACCCCTCCTCAAAAAATAGCAAAAACTGTAATTTAACGGAGCTAAAAAGAAATAAAAATAAATTAAATAAGAGCAAAACTCAAAAGGTAGTGTAGTGTTTCGATAAAAAAACTAAATGTAAAATATTTCTGAAATGGTGGTTACACCCATTTTAATATACCTTATATGCCACTATGGACACCAACAAAAGATTTATAATTCTATATAATATAAATTATTTTTGCAAAAAGTGAAATAAAATGGTAAGTATAACAAAACCTACACGGACCAAGTAGGAGGTTTAATAAAAAAGACTGGTGTACGCAGTGACAAAAATCGCCGGGCATGTATGAAATGAAAAGATTGATGGATGTGAATGAAGCGAAAGAATTGTGCAAGGATCGTAGCAGTTGGCGATCCATAGTCTCTGCCTACCCCGTGGGAAATAGGCGTAAGTATATCTATGTAATAGATGTAAATATATCTTTTTTTTAAATAACTAAACAAAACATACCTATATGTACTGCTAAAATCAAAACCCTCCAAACGCTTCACTGTAGTTGAGTAACTAGTGACAACCCTAGGACTAGGCAAACTTGAGTCACTAAGTGACCGAGAAGCCTTCACAACATTGCCTACCATCGTTCTAGTCGTAAATGATCACATTTACAAGAATAACCATTATAAACATGAGAAAGAGCACATTTGCTTACCCCGTAAACACTAAGAAAGCTGAAATTCTCGATTTTTCCAATGAAAAACAAAAAGTTTTGCACTGACTTAAAAAACGTGCACACTTCTTGTGACCGTTGAAAGGTGCCAGACAAAAAAGTGACGGTGTTGCCACAACGAATAATAATGAAATGGGTTGCCATTAAAACGAAGGTTTTTCTCCCATTATCAAAAGTAAAAAATAGATGGCGGTGGTGAAGTTATGTTAGTTTTAATAGATTAGGCAAAGTTGAAGCTAAGGGGCAAAATTGCAGCAGTTTACGGTATATAAAAGAGACTTTAGTTTTGAAAATAAAAAAAGTTTGCAGAGGCAATATCTAGTCTTTCGTGGTCTGATGTATATGAAGCGACAGATCTGAATACGGCATTTAATATTTTTCATGAAACTATAATTTTATTCTTTAAATTATGCTTCCCTTTGCGTAAAATTAAACTAAATAACAAACCAAACGTTTGCAAATGGATTACTGATGGCCTAAAAAAATCTTGTATAACTAAGAGGAAACTACGATTTCAGTATAACAAAAAGCCTTGTAAATCTACCAAAGCTTCTTACCGTAATTACTCCCGTGCCCTGCGGAACTGTATTAATAAATCAAAACAAATAAACAATGAAGCTTACCTTAGAAGAAGCAAAAATATTTCTAAGGCAACATGGAACATAATTAAATCCTATGAACAATCTGGACATGGCAATAATTACATAAATAAAATAACCCGTAATGACATTTCTATTTCTGACCCTGTTGACATTGCTAATGACTTCAATAAGTTCTTTATTAAATTAACAAATAAAACAAAAACATCTAATCCAAATTTGACATTCAATAATAATATTCAATCTGTTGACGCATCCATTTTTCTTTACCCTACTACACCAGACGAGATATTTCGAATAATTAGATCGCTAAACAACACACCATCGGTGGGTTTTGATGAATTCCCCACTAATATACTTAAATACTGCGCTATTATCCTATCTGAAATTTTGAGTAATTTAATAAATCTTTCGTTCACTGAGGGAACTTTTCCAGAAATCCTAAAATTATCGATTATTAAACCTGTGTTCAAAAAAGATGAAAAAGATAAAATAGAAAATTATAGACCTATAGCATTAATACCTCTTATTGCAAAAATATTTGAAAAAGCTATGCAAAAAAGACTTTCTGAATTTCTGGAGAAATTTAACATACTGAGAGACGAACAAAATGCTTTTCGTAAAGGCAAATCTACAGCTCTCACAGTTTTCAAATTAATGAGTAAAATAACTGAAAACATTGATCAAAACAAGGAATCTATGGCAGTGTTTTTCGATATGACCAAAGCGTTCGACTTTGTTTCACACGAAATATTGCTATTAAAATGCGAAAAATATGGTCTGAGAGGTATAGCACTACAGTGGATTAAATCGTATCTTCAAAATAGACGTCAATATGTAGAACTAAAAACTATAAATAAGTTCAAAGAAGAAACTGCATTTAAATCATCTACTGTTGAAAATAACGTAGGAATCCCGCAAGGTACTATTCTAGGTCCGCTATTATTTATCATTTACATCAACGACCTACCTTATGTTACAAATCATCAGATACATTTATTTGCGGATGATATTTCGGTTATCATAGAAAAAGGACACAATGAAAATTATAATGAGGACGTAAATAATACTCTAATCAATATCACCAACTGGTTAGAAACAAATAATTTACAAATAAATCTTAAAAAAACGAAATACATGAGATTTTACAATAAAAAACAAAAAGAAAATAATCTAACTCTGACAATTAACAATGAAGCAATAATGGAAACTGATGAAATGACCTTTTTAGGTATTTTAATTGATAACCAATGTATAGTGCAGCAAGCTTTTCTGTTCCGGTGATTATCTTTGGAACTAAAACAGTTTTCATACGACAGTACTTTTTGGCAGTTAATTTGGTATTGCAAGTGGCTCCTCTGTCACGGCTGTCACCGGAACAGGAAAGCTTGTGGCACTGTAGATGGAAAAAACACATCACTAAGGTATGCAAAAAAAATAAATCGTTTTGCATATGCTCTTTGGCGGCTGACAAAACAAGTTAATCAAAAAGCCGCGTTAATGGCATATCATGGCTATGTCGCATCGACTCTTAAATAATGGTCTACTACTCTGGGGCAATTCTGTAGATGTACCCAGAGCGTTTATATCACAGAAACAATGTGTCCGTGCCATATGTGATGTCCCTCCTTTGACGTCGTGCAGAGAATTGTTTCCGAAACTCAATGTACTCACGTTACCCAGCATGTATATTCTGGAATGTTGTTTGTTCGTTAAGGCGCACCCATATTTATTTTAAAAAAAAGATAATTTTAAATCGGCAAGACACCGTGGCAAGCTATTGTTACCTAAAATGCAAACTAGCTTGTATAAAGAAAATTGTTATTCTAGCTGTGTAAGAATTTATAATAAGTTACCGCATTCCTTAACAGAGCTTCCCTTTAAATCGTTTAAAAGCGAATTATTTAAATTTCTTATTAAAAAATGCTTTTACTCTGTTAAAGAATTTCTAGACTATAAGTTGACTTAAATATCGAATTAAGTAGGTAGTTGACATGATTTTATAATAATAATAATATGATAAATGATTTTAATAATATGACATAATATCTATAAAGCTCTTGAATATAAATTGATATAAATACCGAACTAATTAGTTGACATAATTTTATAATAATATGATAAATGGTTTCAATAATGTGACATACTTACTTAACTAATATCTACTTATAAAATTGTTTAGTATAAACATTAATATCAATATTCACAACTCTGTACCTAATTTTCACATGCCCAATGTTGGCAAGACAGACGGACTTTATAAATTTAAACAAATCTTATGTATTACTCTGTTTTCCGTGAATAAATAATCATTTCATTTCATTTCATTTTTTTTCATTTCATTTCATTTAGCTAGCAACGTTCAACAGAACAATGCAACAAAAATCCATCATAATAAGGAATGAGAGAGTTTCTTTTGATGCCCCCAGTACACGATGGCCGATCATGGTCGGCGACCATGACCAATACATCGTACATTGACACTTTTGAACGAACAAGTTTAAAAAGGTTCTTTCAAAAGTGTCAATGTACGATGTATTGGTCATGGTCGCCGACCATGATCGGCCATCGTGTACTGGGGGCATGACGTTTCATCGTTCAGTTCAATAATTTGTACTAGATGGCGCTACCCCACTATTGCGACCTAACTTTTTCTGAAGAAGTAAACGAAAAAGTATTTACCTAGTCGTATGTCCCAAAGCCTTATAAGGCTTTTTTTTAACAGGCCGCATCTGTCAAAAGCCTTATAAGGCTTCGGGGCGATGGAACATTTTGGTACGTTTGTACCATGAAGTTTGACTTAATACTCTGAGGTAACTGGAGCTCTCACCCTGAATAAAAAAGTGAACACCAGGAGATTTGACATTTAGTACCGTAAATGCATACAACATGAGACAGTTTTCAGCAGTAATTGATTATATCTTTTTTGATATTTGATACAATGCTATCAAAGTATAACACTAGTATAGTATTATATTATCTGTGGTATAACATAAATTTGAGTCTATGGTTCAGGATGAAGAAGCACATCACACGCGTGGACAAAATAGTATGCTAGAGTTTTTTTTTATTTTTTTTTGTCGTTGTCTCAATTTACCTTGGGCGATTTTCTGAAAGCTCAGTCACTAGATGGCGCTGTCCCACCTATGCAGTTAGAAGGAACGGAACGTTATAAATTTTACCTTGACGCGACTTTTTTACGTAAAACGGAACGTCAGACAGATGTTATTTATTTACCTAAATCTTTAAATTTACCTATTTCGTTTCTGTTCCTCACAGTAGTACTTATTTAATATATTATTAGTTTCGTTTGGGTTTTTAAAAAGTAATTAATTTAAATTTGTTTTATACCAAAATACACCATAGACATGTACATACTTATTCAACGCCATCTAGTGAAGCAATTGGAAGCTTTTTTTTTTTTAAATGGCCTCTCAGAAAATCGCTCGTTGCAATCATGAGACAGTATAACGAGTATAACAAACTCATAGTATCTCATGTAACATTTCACTGCTTTTAACATGAGACACTAAAAATAACGAAATATTGAATTTCCACTAATAATTTTGTAAATATGTTGAATACAACTCGAGAAATTATAAAAAACAAATTTTCATCTGCAAAACCTGGTTTATAATTTTAAATGGTTAGAATATGTCAAATATAAACAAAGTAAAATAAAACCAAAAATAAAATCGTCCAAAAATTGCCATAAAATTAAAAAACCATTTTACATAAAATAGAGAATGCGGGTAACTTGAGACATGTCTCAAATTAACCACATGTTTTTGTGCTCTCATTCTCAGTTTTCTTAACAACTTAGTTTTTTTTGAGATAATTACTTAAGATTTTTTCGATATATTATTATGTGTTTGGCACTTAGCTGAACAATTGACTAGGTATATTCAACTCATATATTTCTATAAAAACACGGGTAATTTCTATAAGGTTTCGCTCCAGGAGCTCTCCGTCTACCCGGACGCGTTGCCATATACTGTTAACCTTGAACAAAAAACAAACCTTGCTAAAATAATTATTACCTATACCCAGTAAAATAGGTATTTGAAGGTAATTTGAGACTTGCTGTTTATTTGAGACTATGCACCTAATTTGAGACTCAGTCTCAATTTACCTTCCAATAAAAAAAAATACTTCTATCTGTGAGAAAATTTAATTTAAATATGGTAAAACTATGCCAAAAATGTCAAACATGCTCTTATATTATCCTTGGTAAAGTGTCTCACAAGATGGGATTATTAAATCGATATGAATCATTGCAGTTTTTTACCAATAACCAGAGTTTTGAGGCATATGTAATTCAGAAATATATTGGAATAAAAATTCATCGGCAATTTCTCAATGAATGCCAGTTGCTGTGTCCAAGTTTCTTCTTGACAGCAAAATGACGTTCACACTTAACAACTTTGGAAAGAAACTGTTAGTATTGCTATAGTAGTAATGATATCACATGCAATAATATATGCCGCGGAAGTTTTGTCTCAAATTATATTCAAGTCTCATGTTGTATGCATTGACGGTATGTAGTGGCAGGTAGTGGCTGTCAGTTGTCTCATATGACCATACGTATTTTTTTAAAGTGTAGGTGAGACGGAAGACAGCCACTGTGAAATTTGTGGTCACAAAAAATTGTTCTTACTGCACTCTCCAGTTACCTCAGTATTAAGTCGAACTTCATGGTTTGTACTCTACTCTGCTACTCCTATCTGTGTTTTACTTGTTTATTGTCTGTTATTATCTGTGGGATTTGACACTGAAGCTATAAAACGTCAGTTTTAACCAATCACCATTCTTTGGGGCTTTTTTATTTGTCTCAAGCTGACCTTATGTCACCCCGCGCCATTCCCGTGACAGATACCCGCCGATTTGAAAAAATGGCCGGACATATCAGGGGTAGAAAATAGTAAAGAAAATAGTCTGTCTGAGTAATATACGAAAAGTCATTGTGTTTATTTAGCTTTACTCTATGCATTGTGTTGGCGAAAGCCTTGGAGTGTGTCTCAGATGGGTTTTGTTGTAATTTTTTTATGCTTGGTGAAATCGATTAGTCCATTTATTACAACCAAAATATGTTTGCACTGAACATGGATGGGGGCTCAGAACAATAACTTTAGTTATCTGCCGCACAGTCACATTGAGCTTCTAATATTATGTGATTGACAACTTTGAATGATATTATAATTCATGTTTTTTCGTATTTCTGATGCACATTATACCAGCCACAAAAGTATTATATTGGCAGAAGTGTCAACATTTTCCCTTTTAGCCAATACAGAGTACCTCATTAGATCTTCTTCAGTAATCGATGACGCTATTGTATCACACTCGTGATATCAAAAAAGCTTCTGTGATCCGGGACGCGTGTCTTATACGATGTGTCTGGGTTATTAACCAGGGGGGCTACCGCGTAACTTTATGGATATGAACTTCATACGTTTTTGGGAACATTAAGTCAATTTTATAAAGAAAATAGCCGCTATCAGTTCCTTGTTTTGTGACGTCGGGTATAACGATAACTAGCTAGCAACGTTCAATAGAACAAAGCCGCAAAACTCTATCAAAATAAGGAATTCAAATGACAGTTGAAGCCCATACCCATATCCAGATTTCTTAGCCGGTAGCCCCCCAGCCCCTATACCGGCTAAAAAATCTAGATATCGATATGGGCTTCATTTGACATTTGAAGCCCTCTCATGGATTTCTTCCGCCGACGAAGGCGGGTTCGGGTTTGAGCTTCCTGCTCCTTCCCCGGGCTTCATCTCGTGAGGCTACTGCCCCACGGTATTTGGAGCCGCTTTGCGCGGCCGTCCTCGGGACGGGTGGTGTGCCCCGCCGGATGTTTACGGCCCTCGGCGCGGTCAGCCAGCCGGGTGAGACCCCTTTGGGGGAGGCCCAGCTAGCTGCTGAGTCATAAATTTCTTGCGGCGGTGGTCGTCGTCTGGGTGCGATGCCCTGCAGGTGTTTGTGGGGGCCATGATCGGCGCTGTCAAACATTCGACGCGCCAGCTGCCCCACGAAGTCCTGCAGCGGCTGGATGTTGAGGTCCCGCGCGATGACCTCGTTGCGGACGTAGCGCCCCGCTTGGGTGATGATGCGGAGCGCCACGTTCTGCTGGGCTTGCAGTCTCTTCCTCTGCGTCTGCGAGCAAAGAGAGTACCACGCCGGCGCTGCGTAAGTGAGTCGCGACCGGACGTGGGTCTTGAATATAGTGAGTTTCGCCCGCAGCGGGAGTCTGGAGCGAAGGACAGGGCGTAGGATGGCCCGCGCGGCGCGGGCAGACGATATGGCGTGATCCACCTGGGTGGCCATAGTCAGGCCGCGGTCGATGTGGCAGCCCAGGTATTTGATGGTAGGCTGCCAGGCGATCTCCTGCTCCTTCATCGCCAGCTTCGGTGGCATGATCCGCTGGGCCCCGATAAGGATTGCGGTAGTCTTGCCCACGTTAACCGCAATCCTCCAGTTGTCCAGCCAGGGCGGGAGCAGGTTTAGCTGTTCCTGCATTCTAGCAGCGGCGACCATGGGCCACGGGGAGGATGTGAAAAAGGCACTGATATCTGCGAACAGCGCCAGCTCGACCCGTGGCTCCCCCTCATTCTGCTCATTGTTGACGGAGGGCATGTCGTTGGTAAAGACGGCATAGAGCGTGGGTGAAAGGCAGCTGCCCTGAGGAACTCCCGCCAGTATGGGGCGCAGCTCGGACTCCTGGCTCTCCACCGCCACGTTGAAATGCCGGCCATCCAGGAACGAGGCCAGCAGTTGTACAAGGGCCGGGTGCACCTCGGTGTTGTTGGCCAGCTTGTAGATTAGACCGGGGTGCCATACCCGGTCGAAGGCCTTCTCGATGTCGAGAAAGGCGGCCACGGTGCACTTCTTGGCGTTTCTGTGATCAGCCATGTGGTGGAGCACGCGTGCCAGCTGGAGCGTGGTGGAGTGTCCGCTGCGGAAGCCGAATTGATCTTCCCTCAGAGGGATGGAGGGACGGAGGCGACACAGCAGGAGGCGCTCGAACAGCTTGGCCACGTGGTCGAGCAAGGTGATGGGGCGGTGGTTGGCGGCCTGGCGACGGTCCTTACCCGGTTTGGGGATGGTTATTACCCGGCC
The DNA here is from genome assembly GCA_949710035.1 of Crambus lathoniellus. Classification (NCBI taxonomy): domain Eukaryota; kingdom Metazoa; phylum Arthropoda; class Insecta; order Lepidoptera; family Crambidae; genus Crambus; species Crambus lathoniellus. The sequence continues at coordinate 6,647,429 of OX453299.1, read as the reverse complement.
CTTCTTCCATGCTTCCGGAAAGTATCTGGCCCGTAGTGCAGCGTTGAATAACCTGGCTAACACTGCCCAGCCTCTTCGGGGGAGCGCTGACAAGGCCATGGGCGGTAGGTTGTCGGGGCCTGGTGCCTTCTTCGGGTTTAGGTGGAGGGCAGCCTTTCTCACCTCTGCTGGCGAGATGAACGTGTCGCCCGGTAGTGGCGGTGGGGCGGCGGCCAGGTACTCCGCCACTTCTCGCTCCACCGCGGTGTGATGTGAGGCTGCTCCGGGGGCCGCTGGATGTGGCGAGAATTGGGTGGCCAGGTGTTCAGCCAAGATACGGGCCCGGTCAAGGGCAGCGTACCTCCTCTGGCCGTCTGCGTCCATCAGCGGGTATGTAGGCTGTGGCGTCTTGGTGAGGCACCTGTTTAGTTGATGGAGGCTCGGAGGGTGCTCAGCTGCTTGGTCTATGGTAGCCTCCCATGTCGATCCACGCCAGGCACTGATCGCATCGTGGAGCTCTTTGGTGCTGGTATTTAGGCTCGCCTTAAGACGGGGGCACCTTGTCTGGGACCACAGTCGTCGGAGCCTCTTCTTCTCCTGAAGCTTTACCTTGAGGTAGCGGGGGAGGGCGTCTCGGCGTTGAGTTGGCGGTCTGATCCTCGTGTGGGAGGCCTTTACCTCAGTCATTTTGTGGATGAGGGTCTCAATGGCGGTGTCTATCTCCTCTTTTGTAGTGAGAGGGCCAGGCAGGCTCACATCCTCCATCGACTTCCTGTAGGCCTCCCAGTCGGTCTTGTGCCTCGGACGCATGGGGGCCACGAGATCGGGTGCGGTGGCCACGGTGATGAGGAGTGGTAGGTGCGGTGTGTCTACTTCGTACAGTACCTCGACGTTTGTGCTGGCGACACCGCGGGCGAGGGCTATGTCGATGGTGCTAGGCTGTTGGTCATCATTGGGCGGATAGTGCGTAGGTGCGTCTGGCCCCAGCACCTTGATTTCCATGTCGGAGGTCGCCTCCAGCAGACGGCGGCCATCAGTGGACGTGGTGCTGGACCCCCACGCTGGGTGCTTCGCGTTGAGGTCCCCTGCCAGCAGGGTGGGGGTCTGGTCCGCGAATACGGCGGCGAGGTCAGGGGGGTGTATACCTGTTTGCGGCGGACGGTAGGCTGCATAGATGTTGTGTTCGGAGCCGCCAGCGTGCACCCTCACGCCAATAGACCTGAGGCTGATGAACTCGGGCCATGGGAGCTCCTCGTGGACGATGTCCCTCCTGACTAGGACCGCCGTGCCTCTGAACGCGGGCCCTGTGGTGAAATCTCGTCCCGCCTGTAGGTGTGGTAATTCGGTAGTTTGAGCTGTGTTCTACTGGTGAGGAGTGTCTCACCCAGGAGGACGATATGAATGTCCTGCGACTGGGTGAGGAGGCGGAGCTGGTTAGTCTTGTTGGTTATTCCTCCCGGGTTCCAGTACATTATACGTAATGTACTGGATGGAAGGCAGAGGCGAGCTTGGTGATCTCCTGTTGGATGGCTTGGAGGGGATCCACCCCCTGTTGTATGCTCGCCAGCAGCGCCATTAGTACACTGAGTAGCGCATGGATGGTCTGCGGCTGGCCGGGTGGCTGGTTGAGCGGGCGAAGTGGGCCCTGTTGTTGGTTGTGGTGTGCGGTGCTGGTTCCCTGTCTCGGCTGCTGGTGCTGAGTTTGCATGTGAATAGGTTGAGGCTGTTGTTGTTGTTGGTGCTCCCTGAAGGGAGGTAGGGGTTGTGGCAGTCGGCCAGCGCCAGCGCCTGTCGGCCTCGTAGCTCCCAGGGGAGGGATAGATGGTGGGGCTCTCAGAGCGGTCGGGGGTACTTGTGACCCCCCCGTCGGAAAAACCGACTGTGCTGTTGGTGTTGAGGCCGCGGCGGGAGCGGGTACCGCCCGCGAAATGGTGCGTTGGCGGCGTCGGCGGCCACCGCGGGGGCGCCTGCGGGTGGCGGGGGCGGGTGCCCCACGCTCGGTGGGTGGGTTAGCCGGCGGCGCTAAGGTAGCTCCAGCCAGCGTGTCGCGCATGTCAGCGCTTGGCGGTGCGGTGGCGTTCGCCTGGGGGCGGGGGCGGCTGGGGGCGCGCTCGGCCTCTCTCGGCATGGGAGGCGAGGCCCCCATGCGCCTCGCCTCGCGCAGGAACACCCGGCACCGCCGGTCGCCTGCGGCGTGCGGTAGCGCGCAGTTAGCGCACGTGGGCGGGTCGGCCCTGTTGCGCTCGCACTGCGCTACGGGGTGGTCACCAGCGCAGCGCATGCATCTCTGCGGGCGGTGACAGTTGGCGGATGAGTGGCCAAACGCCTGGCAGCGGTGGCACTGGGCGGGCCCCTTCCGAGGGCGCCAGGCCTCCACAATCACACCGGGCATGTACAGGAGCTCAGTGATGGCGTAGAGGCGGGTCAATTCGGCGGGCTCCAGGTGCTCCAGCTGCACGTGGAACAGGCAGCCGGGGCGGCCTTGTTTACCGGCTATCGCCCGGCAGTGGTTTGCGAGGAAGCCATGCTCCTCGAGTGCGGCCTTAATTTGTTCTGGCGGGGTATCGGCGGGCAGGCCCCTGATGGCGACCTTAGTAGGGCGGTCCTGGGGCGGCGAGTAGCAATACCACGCTATGTTGTGATCTGCCTCAGCCGCTACGGTCAGGTATGCTTGCACACACCTATACTCCTCCGGTGACTTCGCCAGGAAGCGAACACCCTTCCCGAAGGGGCGCGCGTTGGGCGTGTGGCCAAGTTTGGCCGTCAGTGTTTTGAAGTGGTCGGTCCAGTTAGGTAGCGACTCGACCACTATAGGCGGGTACCCTTTCGGGCGTGGCTCGGTTGATTGCGGCTGGGCTTCGGGTTGGGAGCTTGTCGACGGGGTGGGAGGTGGGGGCGGCGCCGGGGTCTCCAATGCCTGGACATAGGACCGCGCCGGCGCGCTCTCACTCACCTCCAATTCGACGTAGGACGTCGAATCTGTGTTGGAGAGCGGGAGAGGGCATGGTTGCTCCTCAATCCCGCCCTCAATGTCTCCGACAGGTTTGTTTCTCGGTGAGGGAGTCGCGGCGTAGGTGTGATCGTGAGGTTTGGGGGGCGATGGCCCCAAACGGGGACGTTTCTCGTCTCCCCCAATGTCATCATCAGTGAGGCGGCGGCGGGGGTCGCGGGGGTGCTCTCCGAGGGGTGAGTGCGTGGGCGAGGGTTGCCCAGCAACCCTACTCCCGGACGTTCCCACGGAGGACGAGCGCGGGCGCGCCGTTGTAGTGGGTGCGCACATAGCCGCGGACACACTCGCGGGAGGGTCGCCTCCACCGCGATCCGGCGGTTGTTTACGCTGCGGTAAATGTTTGTCACTATTCATGATAAATAGTCAAGGTTCTCACACTTTTACAGCACTAACTTTGGTTAGATGATTTTTGTTGGGAAGGGTGAGGGTAGGATTTTTTTTTTTTTTTTTAACAAAGTTAATGCGGGTTTGTTGAAGGGATGATGCAGTGTTGGGTTATTGGGAGGGGTGGATTAGAATTGGTAACGGAATGAGAGTACACTGGTAAATTTTTCAATAAAAATTTTTAGTATAGCCCTCGGATTTTCGTCAAACACAAACACAGTTTTCACAACACAAAGCGTCACTGGCGCGAACACGAAAACACTGAATATGGTTTAACGATACTAAGAATGGCAGAACACTACTGCGGAGCTAGGCTCGACGCGATAGCACTAGGAGTTACACTCGCGGCACTTGGCGGGGACGGAGCTCAACGCGAACGAGTCAGCGGAGCACACACACGACCGACAGCAACAAGGCACGCGAAGCAACTCTTTGAAGCCCATATTATGCCCATACAAGAACAAAATATGGGCTTCAAATGTCAAATAAAGCCCATGTCCATTTCCATATTTTTTTGCCGGTACAGAGGCTGATCAAGACGACACGATCCATAGTCTTTCGATATGATTGAAGTTCGTTCACCAGTGCGGTGATTAGGCATGTCATGATTTTAGAAGGTTTTTCATATTTTTAAAAGGCAACACTGGTAATGCCGTCTCTTGCCGCCATTTTGTTAAGTTTAATAGGCTAATCTGTGGTAAATTCGGTGGGGATAGCTAGATTTGAGCCCGACTAACGAGCAAAGAGAGGTCATTCTTCAAACTAGCCTCGAGGGGATAAGTTCACTAAGACGTCGACTGTATCTATATTGTTATACCTGTACTATGCCTGTACCTGTAGGTTGGATCAATAATTATATGAGTGTTATCTGGAGTCTGCGTTTTCTTCATATTTCAGAAGCGGTAAAGTACCCACGCAAGTTTATTTCTAAACCTGATAATAAGAATAATTTGCTTATTCTGTGCTATAGTAATGCCAAACGAGTTATTTTATTCTCTTCACGCAGAGAAAGGATAAATATTCCAGATTCCATGTTAATGCGTATCTTTTTTTTATCTAAATGACATTTTAAATACCTTTGCGGTGGATTGTGTTTCGTACATGGTCGGGGCTACTCTCCGACGGAACGGACATAAACTAAATCGCATTTGTGTTTTAATTGATTGTGTTCGTATACGGTCGGGGCTACCCTCCGACTATACTAACATAATTTAAAAATTTTATAATGTAGCTTACTACTAAGATTTTACTAATTCGTGTTCGGGGCTACTCTCCGATCGTGTTGGTTAAATCTAAAGCGTTAAAATTGGAGTATTTGTGTGGCGGATTGTGTTTCGTACATGGTCGGGGCTACTCTCCGACGGAACGAACATAAACTAGATCACACTTTTATTTGAATTGATTAATTGTGTTCGTGTACGGTCGGGGCTACCCTCCGATTATACTAACATAATTTTAAACGCGGGTATGTAGTAGATATGTTCGTATGGCACGATCATAGCGTACCATGAATCTGGCATAATATCTTGATTGTTGTTGTTTAATTTACATGATGTATTAAATGTGGATTGTACAGAATTAATGGAGATGATTGGCATTATTATATTATTAGAGTACTTGCTGTTTATCTTGTTTATAATCTTACACATGGAGCTAGAACTGGCAGTTTTGGCTGTGTACCTACATGTAATGAGTGCTAGATTGGAGCTAGTTTTTGATAGTCTTTACTGTTGCGCAGAGTAAATTCAGTTATGATTACCACATTTGATAGCTTTACTGTCGTACAGAGTAAAATCACTTATGGCTACTAAATCTTGCATACAATCCATGTTTTAACGTGGTATCTAATACCAACAGTGAATAAAAGAAAATTATAAGTTATGGGGCTAGTAAGAAGTAGTAAAGAGTAAGAATAATTTATGATTGGTGGCTTACATTTCATTTATTTTTATGTTGTTACAATGGGTGATTATAGATTTTCCTTTTGTTTTTAATGTATTGAGCGAACGTGTTGTTCTCTGGGTTGAGTGAGTCATGTCATGTATGCTTACTGGTTACCTGGTAAGATTGGTTTAATAGGTACGTATTACTTACTTACAATTGAATTCTGGCTTTCTTTTTATTGATAAGTATATTAGTTAATTAGTACAAATTTTGTGGATTCAATTAATATGAACACCGTCAATAGCAATAGGTATAAATATCTTGAACTATGAATATGAATATTTTGAACATGAGTTTAAATACAAATATTCTTAATATGGATATATTTCAATATGAAAGTCTTTATGTGAATTTGGAAAACTTTAATAAGAATATGAATATCTTAAATTTTTAGTGTTGAGCAAACAAACGGGTGTTCACTGGGTTGAGTGAGCAAGCTATGCATGCTCACTGGTTACAAGAGATACATTGAATTTGCTTGTTCAAATGCATTAAATTGAATTTGATATTAGGGGGCGATGTATGTATGTTGCATACACTCGTCGGATATTAGGGGGCGATGTATGTATGTTGCATACACTCGTCGGATATTAGGGGACGATGTATGTTTGTGGCATGCACTCGTCGGAATTAAGGGGGCGGTATATGTTTGTGGCATACACTCGCCGGATTTTAGAGTACGAACGATGTATGTTAGTGGCATACATTAGTCTGAATATGTTTAAATGTTGAGTACGTTTCTCACAGACTGGTTAAGTGAGTACTTATATTTCATACTGGTTTACTACTCGTATGGCCACTTTTAAGATTATTAGATTGAAATGAAACGACAACAGTACCCCGAGTGTAAGTTTTTATGTCAAGCAAACGCAAACTATTTCGATTGCGTATTTATGTCAATTTGTATGAAAACTATAAAAGCGCGCTACTCGCCGCTAGAGGCGCTTATACAGTTTTCATACAAATTGACATTAATACGCATTCGAAATAGTTTGCGTTTTTTGACATAAAAACTTACACTACGGGCACAGAACAAAGATATTATCAAACGTTTTATTCTTGTTCTTACAATACTCATTTTATATATTTTTGCACTAGATCAGTAGCTCTTAATAAAAGAAATGGTTTTTGTAAATAATAAAGGATGTAGGTAGCTAGTGCACAGTATAAATGATGAATTTCCCTGAAGAGCATTTTGTGTTAATAACCCAATGATTTTATTATAGAATGACACGGAACGATCTCTTGCCGATGAGTGATGTATACATTCCAAGGTAAATAGCATCTGAGGACGAATACAGCCCGCGCCGCCTGTTGCGCCGCTTGGTAGGCCTCCAGGGTGACGTGGCCGGCCAAGGGAGTCTTGAGCGAAAGAGGAATACTTTTTCTTCGTAGCTGAATCTGGTCAAAGAGGATTTGAGATGATGTAGAGCATTTTGTTTATGGGAAAGTTTTGAAGTTGTTTTGATTAAAAGGTTTACTTAATGTTTATTTATTTGAATATCGAATTTAAGATTTAATTTTCACCTCGCATAACCGACTAAATTGATGGTAACACCCCCTTAAATAAAGTTTGTAAAGGTTTACCTAAAACAAAACTATATAAAAACTTCTCTTTTCATAGAATCATTTAGATGTTATCAAAATACCCTTAGGGAAGAATGAAAAGTCTTTTGAATCTACAGTTGCCTACATACTTGAAATACATCTTGATAGACATTGAGTACCTAGTAGGTACCACAGCTATCGCAGTAGAAACCTTTAAGTATTATTGTTAATATGCGCTCTAATTATCACAATATAGTACCACTTACTTATAAGGATATTTATTTACTAAATTATGTTTGCATCATTTCTTTTTCATTGCATAATAAGTATCTACATGCATCACAATTTGAGTAGGGGTTATTGTCTTACCTAGTTAATATTTTTATAATTACCTTAGTCTCCATTTATACGAAATCCATACCATATCTTGATCCTTATGATTGGTCAATATCCATTAGCTAGGTTAGTTTTTCTATGCCTAGGTCTATGCCCAGGTGACCTTTACGCAGAACTGGATGTATTTCTCATCTTGATAAGATTGGACATGATGACGATTCACTTTTGAATAAGAGCGAATTTAGTATTCCAAGATTGCAATTGGGTAATACTTTTATAAACTGTGATCTGTGTCACTTAGATTTTTATAAACCTTTTAACTATGGAAACAATATTAGTTTGTGGTACTAGCTTAACGACCTCCATGGCAGTAGTGTAGAAACGGTGTACGTACGCATAGGTTTTCGGGGTGCCGCTGTCTCTGAGGTTCCGGGTTCGATTCCCTGTCGGGTGAATGTTTAAAGCGGACTTTTCAACATTCTGTCCGATTGTATGTGGTAATCCCCGTCGTTGTCCCAAATGCCATAACACACGTGCTTAAGTTATTTAGTTCGGGATTGGAGCAATGTGGGTATGCAAAGATATCCAATATTTATCATTTCTATTATTTATTTTAATTTTTGTGACTTTGTTCAAGTGAACATTTCGTCTATTATTTTTGTTGGATGTAGCTTAATTTGAAAGAATTCACTATGCTTGACTTTTAAAATTTGAGTTTAGTGGCAAACTTAATTCTCAAATTTAATTTAAATTCAAACTGAATTGTGGATGAGTGCTAGAGAAAGTTTATCAGGAATATACTTTTCTTCTACATAATTAGACAATAAAGCCATAAGACTGAATAGAAATAATCATTCTTTACATTTTTCCTGGAACGTCAAAGATTCTTTATATACCTAGTTTTGATAGATACATAGATTAATTCTATATTTGTACACAATATTACAAACGGAACAATCACACAGGAAATAATAATAATACAAAGATAACAAATTGTAAACCAAATGTTGGCCTTATCGCCTTACTGCGGTTTCTTCCGGGCAACTCTGTTTTGGTTTTAGACTGATGAAAAATTTTACAGCCAAAATCACTAGAAGCTATTTTGCTATTAGTGCGTACTGCGTAGTGTTCTAGATCAGTGCAGAAATCCTTAGTTGCTTAGACAGCACTGCAAGAAGCATCCACTGATATCTATTCTAGTTGTTATCATTAACATAATGATGAAATGATATTTCTAATGCAAAAACATGTAAACATTCCATGGTGCATTTAAGTAGATCGTGTTTATTACACTGTCAAGCTGTAACTAATGTTTTCCTAATTAAGCAAAATAAAGTAAAACGATTATTGCTCAATCACATCTTTTATTAAAATTATTATTTTATTCAATTTATTAAAATGTTCTATACAGCTTCATGCAAACATTTTAATTCATGTTTTAAACTTGTTCTAACAAATAAAGCCACAAGTAACCACTGCTGTAGCATACCAAGTTAGTTTTGCCGTGTTTTTGTTGTTATTGGCGGTGTGATTTAAAATTAGTAATTAAGGATTTTAATACTACCGTCCTTGTGTACGTATTGACAAAATATGATTTCAAATTATGTGAATTTAATTTATTGTGATCTTATTGAGAATTAATATCTTTATTAAACCATAAATCCAGTAGATCTGTCAAATTTACCGTCTCATTTAGTAGGCTCGTGATACTAAAATTCTTAGCAGTTTACCATTCTCACGAACATTTGAAGTTCCTTCACATATTCTGTAGTAATCATTTCCATATTTTTTTTAGATCTGGTCAGTTGAACATTTGTTTCTACTATGGTTGAAATAAGTACCTTCTAATGTTTACAAAAGAATATGAGAATTCATACACTTACATTTATTTCTATTGGTGTATTACCAGATAAATCTATTTCTTTTGAATGATTAATACTATGTGTGTTGTGAGTTTACTGCTTTCAGATACCAATTGTAGCATCCAGTAGGTACTTATCATGAGCTACCATCAACTTAAGATAATATTGAGGATCCTGCTACCCTTGAACGTACGAACCAATTCGGCATACATACATACTGGAGGTAGCAGAGTGTACGTGCTTTAGTAATGAGAGGAGATAATATGATACTGAAGGTGCAGGTCACAGGGTGATCGTTGTTGTGATGATGGTGATCATCGTGGGCTGTGGTTGTAAGTCGGATATTGAGACTAGTGGATCGCTGATACTGGAGTTGAATTATATTGAAGTATATATCATTGTCATGTATCTTATCTCATTTTACTAATATTGTGATTGCAAAAGTTTGTATGTTTGTTGTTCCCCAATCACGGTTATCGGCTGGACGGATCTTTGGAATCTCTTGTCTCTAGAATAGCATATTGACGACTTTTGACCCCGAGAAGATATTTTATTCCCACGGGAAATCATCGTGTAGTTAAATCGCTTGGGTGAAAAGCTGATCATGATTTTATTTGTCCTATTTCTACCCATGGTAATCTACTTCTTCATATCCCAATTATAATTAATAAATCTATTTTCACTAATATTATTCATAGTAATATGAATATTTGTTGATAAGAATGCAGGTGATGCTCGTATGAGGATACCTTGTAGACATTTTTAAGTTTTGATATTAAATTGCGAACTTGTTTAAAATCATTAACTTATTCATTTTTAATTTATAATGGATCAAGTTATCTGAAATAAATGATTAAAAAAAATAATTAGAAATGATAATAATATGATCTTTTGATTTTCATGTACGGAGTGGAACCATGTATTGTACTATTCTAACAGAGGCAAAGAATAGATGCATTTAAGATTTGGTGCTGGAGAAGAATGCTCTGGAAACCTTGGACAACTGGTTGACCAGTTGAAAAAGCAAATTGTTGCTGTGACGGTTCAAATTGTACCTACGGCATCTTCATTATTAGTGTAACTTCCTTGTAAGAATATTTAATTTAATTGGTAATAATGCCTATTACGAACATGCCTTTAAATAATTCCTTTATTTGTCCTAATTCATATCTTGATTTAATACAAATTGTGCACTAATGGTAAATACGTATCTATAACTTGGTTTGTTACTCATATCTGGGTAAAAATTGGAAACTGTGCAGGGGCCTACAGTTGTTGTTGTAAGGACGAAACTATGTCAAACATAGGGATAGTTAAATTTATCTAATATTAGGTATTTGATCCTTTCATGACCCTTAGTTTCTTTTTCCACTATTTGAGTGAAGTGATAAGGGTTTCTAGTTATCAGGCTAAAGTTAAATTCTGTACCTACCTATTTCTAATATAACATTATTAGAGATTTTGCTTCTGGCATCATCTAATATTCTTGAATGTAGCTCTTGGCAATGCATTGATGTAAACTAGTACCAAGCTAATCTAATTTTCTTTGATTACCCATGACTAATGCTTATAGATTATAACCAGACTTTACTTTAATCATTCCATATACTTACACATGATTATGTATTATGTAACAAGTATAGTTTCAAAATAAGTTTTCTAAGTAATAATAGTCGCTTGTTAACGAATGTCATGATTATGTTATTTTATACATTGATTCGAATAGTTATAGAATAGTTTGTTGTTGATAATTTATTTTATTTGATTATGTATTTATTTACGATTTACTAAAACAATATTATTACGAAAATATCTATATTCTAAACAAGTCATCGGCGTCGTTAAAAGTTTATTGTTGAGCATTGGTAATATAATGTATTTGTTTCAATTATGTTTTAACTTAAGGTTTTTGTCACTCTAAGATTAACCTAAATAGGTACATAGTTGTAAGACTTTACTATTGAGAATAGTTGTGTATCAGTATATTAGCTGTATATGTCGCGAAGGGTTCGCGAGTATCAAAATTAACCCAACAATAATTGTATATAGCAACACTCAATACAAACCATAGAGCTAATTTCCGATCGGTAAGTGTCAACATTTTTCGCTCCAACGTCGACTCGCTTTCAAGTTTTCAAAGTGTAAATCGTGGCATGTGTGATCTTCGCCTGCTGCTCGCCGCCAGCCTCAAATACCACCGAAGTTAAGTACTCAGCATTATACAAACCTTATTTAGAATTGAATGCATAATGTTCCTGTTAAGGATCGCGTTGATAAAGGACGATGGAATGGTACGCCCACGAAACTCGCTGAGCTGATGGGATGTGGTACAGTTTCATCGTACAGAGAGGTAATGTCCTTACAAATCACTGTTGTTTTATGTCATAAGGCGTGTGCAATTCTGTCCCTTGTCAGGGAACTAAGATTGGATGAGTATCCATAAAAGAATGAGCCCTTGAAGAGCTCGCCCGCACGGCCGCCTGCCTGATAGGATGGCGGCCTGCATGTTAAGTTTGCGCAATCTTATCACGAGGTATAAAGGTTGGTCTGAAAAGACCGTAGTTGAGACTAGGGCGTGTGCCGACCGTAGGGTCTGCACTAGTACACCTATTGAGACACGATAAGACCTGCCGATGCTTTCGGAAGGTAAACAAGCTATAAAGAGGACTGAGGTCCTTCACAAAGTATGTGAGATTGCACTCCTAATGACATAACAAACTCAAGTTGATATGCTAAATTTCATGTTGATTACATGTGTTACTTTAATGAGAATATATGTGCTGAGTGCTTAATGATTGTACATGACTGTATGATCATAAGAATTGTCTAACCGCAGGTGTGTCAACCTGACCAAGATGGCGAGGGGGCTAGAGTCTGGCTGAGGGACAAATCATCATCATCCAGGTGAGACAACTGACAGACCTACTTTGCATCATTACCTACCTTAACTGCATGAATACTCTTGGCCTCCTGTATCAGATTTCTATATAATAATATATTAAGATAAAGCGAAGCAGATAATTTATAACTAATAAAATCCATTAACTTTTGATAAGTACATAGGTACTTTATGAAAGAACTCTGGCAACAACCTGTATGATAGTTTGATTTGTGTAGGCTGTCATACAGATTACAGATGTAATTAAGTAATGAATGTAAGGTCACATATGATACCTACTATGTATACACAAATTTGGTGCAGATGTGCTGGGATTGAAATTTGATATAGATAAGTTGGAATTTATCTGGGGAAAATAAGGGGATAAAGAATTGGATATAGTTATACCTACTTACTGAAAAATAATTTAAGTAGTATAAATCCAAACAAAACAATGTTTAGTACAGATCTCAAACAAAGCTTATCTGATATATGGCCGAAGAGAGTTTAATGAGAATTCATTTGATGCAATAGGATGCATTTGTCAGCTGTCTCATCGAATGATAACAATACCTATAAAAAGATAAACAGATAAATACTCATGAAAAACAATGAACAAAGTGTAACAATTTACTTTATTAGTAAAAGTCATGCGGTCACACCTACACACTTACTTACTATAAGTTATTATTTCTGATGGTATGAGTGAAATTCAGTTTTACTAAGGTTGTGAACATTGATCTAACAAGTTACTACTGTTGAGTCAGTGTTAGCAACTTAACATCAAAACAATCAAAATTCCCGCCAAGTGTCAAGTTTAGGATCAGCGCCACGGAAGTGTCAGTGAATACACGCAGCGCTAGTGTGTTAAGATGTTGCAATTTTTCTCCGCAGGTCGCTACTATACTTACACGAAAGGGTCATTGTAATTGTCAACAAACAAATTGAATGTCATTCGAAACATTTTCAATAGTTTAAAGTGAAACAAAGAAAGTACGAATTAGATTTCAACAGGTAAGACAACAAAGCATCACAAGCATTGTTTGAAACTATAATTTCAAGTTTAAACCATATCTTTAAGTCAGAACAACCAATTGTCAGGAAAAATTTTGCGGCAACCTATAAGTCACATAATTATGTTGAAAACAATCTTCAAAGTTTTTTTAGACAAAGAAAATGTGCTTAATGATGAAATAAAATATCAGTAAAAGGTGTTTCAATGAGGACTCTAGCTGTGTGAATCTTTATTTAAACCTAACTTTTTATCATTCTAATAGGGACACCGATACTCAGTACCTACAAACAATACATATAAAAGTGTACTATTACAAGAAGACATTGAGTAATAAATTGAAGTCAAGGTTCAGGTATGTAAAACTGTGATCACACACCATATTATTTCAAGCACATACAGGACTAGTCACTTGATAAAACTTCCAACATTAAAGTAGAAGCTGACTAGCAAAGATTGTTTCAGATAGCATGTCAAATTATCATAGAACATTGTCGTTGTAATTCTTATACCAAATCAAAACTAATCATAACCCAATGTTTACATACTTATGGTTTACATGACATTTTCACCAAGCGCACTTAAGTTTTCACATAGTGTCACATACCTACCAAGTTGAATATTGTCATTGCTTCAATTAAATACAACTCAAAACATTGACAACAAAGATAATATGAGCGTCTCATACTAACTTTTATTATTTGAGTGCTGACAGGTGTTATAATTATCACAACAAAATACTACTTAAGTTAGCTCACTAAGATTCTTAAAATTATAAGAACAGAGTAGCATCAAACTAGACAAATTCTGATCAAACTCAATAGCCTAACGGTAAATAGTTGGTTAATGCTGTGAAAAAATGATACACAAACAAATACATAAATAATGACCTACTTACCTATCTATTACAAACTACATGCATACATATTTGATGTTCAGATGTTACATACACTGTGAGAATGTAGTATCTGTGCTTATGGATACATAGTGAAGTGACAATCAGTGTTCATGTTCAGTGTTTACACACTGTGCTATAGTTTGATAACCTATAGTCAAAAGTGAAAAATTATTGGTGGTCAATATGGTATATTGAGTGTACAAAAAGCAATAAAATGATTGTGATTTCATGCGTTTGATAAAGTTAGTGCTAAAATACAATCTAAACACTGTGTGACCAATAAGAAGTGTGGCCTAGTGAACTTTCTTGTGTTCCCATATAACTGAGTCAAAGAGGCACTGTAGTGTCATAGCCAAGTAACTAAGGCAAACGGTCACTGTAGTGTCATAGCCAAGTAACTAAGTCAAAGGGGCACTGTAGTGTCATGGTCGAGTAACTAGGTCAAGGGGGCACTGTAGTGCCAGAGCCAAGTCTAGATAAGATCAAATGTTTTAAAGGTAACAACAACTAGCTCAACTAGTGCTATGATTATAGACTAGGTTGAGTAGTATAACTTACTAGAGATGTTTCACAAAATTGACTATGGGATCAAGAAGTCACTAAATAATTAAAACTTAATACTTGATTAATTATTTCAAAACAAGTTATGAAAGCACTATTATAGATGAATATTATGATTGTTACTGTAAGGTAATAAGAGTGCTAATCTACAAACACACTTTTCACACACAGTAAACGCATAACAAAGTTAAAATTAAACAAGGCTAACTATAATGAGTCTGACTAAAATCAATTAATACGGTGTCATGCATGAATGAGTTATAAATGGTATACAGTATTTATGATGATTTAGAACAAGCAAGGATCGTGTCATCAAAATTACAAGCAGTAATTCACCGATTTAATAGCGAATTGTATCAATATTTTAACACTTCAACAAATCCGGATGCGGATGAGATATCCAGTATGACGACAGAACAATTAAGAGGAGAGGAAGCATTAGCTGAACTGAATGTAAAAATACAAGTCAAAAAGGACAAGGCTGATTCTTCTTCCAGTTCTAGTCAGTCCATCAGCAGAGGAAAGCTACCTGAATTGAACTTGCCCACATTCTCCGGAGATGTTCTACAATGGACACAATTTTGGGATCAATTCTCTTCCAATATTGATCAAAGAGCATTAAGAGACGTCGATAAGTTATTGTACCTAAAGGCTTCCGTGAAGGGTGAGGCTAAGACAATTTTGGATGGTCTTGAGACTACAAACGAAAATTATAAAATTGCTGTAGCAACTTTAACAGACAGATATGGAAAGAAAACCCAAATAATCGATGCTCATTATTCAACACTTTACAAACTTAAGAGAGCAGACAAACAAGAAGACTGTAGAAGAATATTAGATGAGATTGAAAGACACCTTCGTGTATTGAGCTCACTGGGCGAAAATACAGAACACAACCATCTGAGATTCTTAATCCTGGAAAAGTTTCCTGAGGATATAGTATACGAGTTGAAATTGAAACTAAGTAACGACACTATCGAAGAAATGAGAAAACAACTCCATATTGTACTCTCAGCGAGAGAGGATGCTAAAAGAACATCTGAAAAATTCAATTTAGAAGATACCAGTTATACAACAGAAACGCTTCATATACTAGAACCTAGAAATGAGAAGGGATCAAAAGTCCGAAAACCAAATAATATAAGGAAGACCGATAAAGGAATTAAACGTAGTGTAACTGCTTTCAACAAAACCTTTAACACTAAGAGGAAATTTCAATTCAATGAAGAGAAGTATGGGCATGGATCTAATCAGAAAAGAAGGAAGCTCTACTGCATATTTTGTAAAGGAGATCATTTTAATGATGAGTGTACAGAAAGTAAAACTCTACAACAAAGAAGATTAAAATTAAGAAACCGTTGCTTTATTTGTTTCCGTGAAGGCCATCAAACAGGCTCCTGTAAGTCTAAGCACATAACCTGCAGACACTGCGGTAAGAAAGGCCTCCATAATAGAGCACTTTGTCCGAACAGAGAGTTCCCAAGGAAGGTGACAACAAAGAATGAGGTACCAAGGAAGGAATCTACCAGTACAATGCACATCTATGAAAAGGGAGCCACAATACTACAAACTGCTATTGTTAATGTCAAAGGACCTGAGAATACTTCAAAGAAGTGTCGTGTACTGTTAGATTCAGGCAGTATGAGAAGCTATGTTACGCAAGATGTCGCGCAGGACCTTAATTTAGAAACCGAAGAAGACAACCACCTCACAGTATTCACCTTTGGTTCGAACAAACCTCAAGAACTAGATAGCCCGTTGGTAAAACTTCATATTCAATCAAGAACTCATATGCGAAGGACAGTATATGCGAATGTCGTACCATCTATTACACGCAGTATCTCATCTTATGGCAAAGAATTGACCAAATGGAACCATCAAAAGGATTACTTATTGGCGGATGATGGATCTCTGTCAGATAAGGTAGATATTCTGATTGGAAATGATTATTATCATTCACTTATGTCAACCGAAAAGGTGAAATTACAAGAGAACTTGTACTTAGTGAATTCCGACTTAGGATGGATATTGTCAGGCAAAATAACGCATAAACATGAGGATGAGTTATCAATGCTCACATACTTCCAAGCACCCTATGAAACTAGATTAAACGAGCCTGATCTGCCATTAGATAACACATCAATGAAAACTTTGTGGGACTTAGAATCTCTTGGAATTACTGATTCTCCAAATGCTAACCGTGAAGAAGAAGCTATTAAGCATTTCAATGAAAACACCGAATTCATAGAAGGAAGATATCACGTTAGCTGGCCTTGGAAGGAATACCCACCTGAATTACCAACTAACTACGGTCTGGCATACGGACGTCTGATAGGACTAATGAAACGCCTAGACACAGAAACTTTGTCAGCCTACGACCAAACACTAAGTGATCAACTGCAAATGAGTATCATTGAACTAGTACCTAGAGAAGATACAAGTGATCATCCCATCCACTACCTTCCTCACCATGGAATATTAGCACCAGGTAAGGCTCTGAGAATAGTCTATGATGCTTCAGCTAAAACAAAGGATACAAAGAGTCTGAATGAATGTCTATACTGCGGTCCGATGATGTTGGAGGATTTGACTGGACTACTGTTGAAATTCCGAAGTCACGCCGTAGGCATGACGGCAGACGTAGAAAAGGCATTTTTACAGATTGGTCTAAAAGAAGAGGACAGAGACGTCACTAGGTTCTTATGGTTGAAAGACATCAATAAACCCGCTACTGAAGACAATCTACTACACTACAGATTTACCCGTGTTCCCTTTGGGATCATATCCAGTCCATTCCTTTTAAACGGTACGGTTAGACACCATCTTCAAAGGTCGAATGGAGACTACGCAAAACAGTTAGCTAAAGACATATATGTTGACAACATAGTCACTGGGGTAGAAACAGCAACAGATGCTTTAAACCTTTATAAAGAAAGCAAGAACATGTTTTTAGAAATCTCAATGAATCTTCGCGAATGGAGCTCCAACTCCAAAGATTTTATCGAACAAATACCTGATGCTGCCACACAAACAACTGTAAAATTACTGGGTCTAAACTGGGACTTGAAAGAGGACGTACTTTATCTTAGAGCTAGAGTCAACGAGAACAATGAAACCACAAAAAGAGGAGTCTTAAGAACTATTGCAGCTATTTATGACCCCTGTGGATTCTCTGTACCAGTCATGTTACCAGCTAAGTTACTACTTCAACAATTATGGAAGAAACAGATTAAATGGGACACACCATTACCAAAGGATCTACTTCACAAGTGGACGAACATCTTGAAAGAAATGAAACAAGTAGAAAACATATGCCTACAGAGAAATATTACTGTACCCAACGAAAGAGAGGCACAAATACACTGTTTTACTGACTCATCTACAGTAGCTTACGCAGCAGTAATATACATAGTACAGAAAGGCATAGTCAACTTCATAATAGGTAAATCACGCTTAGTTCCTATTAAAGACCAAGAGAACTTAAAGATTCCACGCTTAGAGTTATTAGGCGTTCTAATTGGAAGTAGACTTATAAAATTCGTACTCAAATTCTTACCATTGAACATAACCCAGTTAACACTGTGGACAGATAGTCAAATAGTGATTGATTGGTATCACTCTGAAAAGTTACTTGAACCTTTTGTATCTAAAAGACTAGAAGAAATAAAGCGCAACAAAAATCTGATAGTAAGATACGTACCGTCTGGACTTAACCCGGCAGACGTAGCGACACGTCCAACCGCCTCAGAAGAGGAAAGGAACAAGTGGTTATCTGGACCCGAATTTTTAAAACAAAACCCTAGACACTGGCCTAGTGGTCCGATAAGGGATACTTCTCTTCTGATGGGGGAGGGTCTGTTGAACACAGAAAAACAACCAAAAATAACACCGTCAGAGAGAGAAGCAATATCAAACGAAATTTTAGATTCACAACTGCAAGAGATAAAAGAACTACAGAAAAGTACATTTCCAGAAGAGTATGGAGGAAAGAAAACAAACCTATCTAAGAACTTAGGATTATTTATTGATACTAATGGAATTCTAAGATGTGATGGAAGACTCACACATTCAGATTTATCCTACGATGCAAAACATCCCATACTACTACCAAAGAACAGTGAACTTACCGAAAGAATAATTAAGGAAACTCATGAGAAAAACCTTCATGTTGGAGTACCACATACATTAAGCCTTATAAGACAAAAATTTTGGATACCTCAAGGAAGAGCAAAAATTCAAAAAACGCTAAGCAAATGTACAAGGTGCGTAAAGCATGGAGGAGGTCCATATGAACTACCTAAAACTCCAGCGTTACCGGCTGAAAGAGTAACGTTTAATACACCATTTACATACGTCGGTGTAGACTACTTTGGGCCGATGGTCATAAGGTCAGAAAATGGTATAAAAAAGAGATGGATTTGTCTTTTCACATGCCTTGTGATACGAGCAATACATTTAGAGGTTGTCAAAGATCTAACCACAGACGAATGTCTTATGGCATTCAGACGCTTCATTGCTACTAGAGGAACTCCTTCACTTATATTAACTGATAACGCACCTCAGTTCAGACTGCTAGCTGAGGTAATATCAGAAAGAGAATCGACAGAAAAGATAAAATGGAAATTCATTCCTCAACTAGCACCCTGGCATGGGGGCGCGTACGAAAGACTGGTAGCAGTGGTAAAGCATTGCCTAAAACGAACTCTTCAAAAACATATGCTCGGAGAAAATCAACTCTCGACGATCATCAAAGAAGTTGAAGCCGTAGTCAATACCAGACCACTTACGTACGTGGGAGCCGATATGGACCACATTCTGAAACCAGCTGATTTCCTAACACCAGGAAAATGTTTGAACATTCAATTACTCATGGATTGTTTGCCACTCTCTGGTTCAACCATTAAACAACAACTCATCGAAGGATGGAAACGTGGAAACACGATAATGAATGAGTACAAAGAAATGTTCATCAGCCGATACCTTCTGAGCCTCAGAGAAAGGTACGGAAATTCTCCCAAACAAGCAAGAGTGAGGACTCGTGAAATTCCTCAAATCGGAGATGTGGTACAAATTAAAGGTGAAACGAGAAACCGCGAAAGTTGGAAAATAGGAAAAATAGTAGAAATATTAAAAGGAAAGGACGGTTTATGCCGTGTTGCTAGAATAAAAGTCGATAACAATGTGTTCACACGATCAATTGCTCATTTATATCCTCTTGAAGTGGAAGAGGAAGAGACACCACTAATTTCCATTGACAAAGCACTAAATCAAGTGGATCTCGAGAACATAAGCGTTGATGATAGAGAACGTTAGTACGTTAAATGACACTGAGCTTGCACAAGACTATAATGAACGTGATCTAGAAAACGAAACAATAGATAACCATGAATGTAATAACCAAACAAGCGATGAGAGATCGCGTCGAGCCGCTGCAGTCCAAGCAATGGAGAAGATCCATAAATGGACTCGCGACTTGATGACTACTATAGTGTAAAACTCGCGAGGCGGGTGTGTCGCGAAGGGTTCGCGAGTATCAAAATTAACCCAACAATAATTGTATATAGCAACACTCAATACAAACCATAGAGCTAATTTCCGATCGGTAAGTGTCAACATTTTTCGCTCCAACGTCGACTCGCTTTCAAGTTTTCAAAGTGTAAATCGTGGCATGTGTGATCTTCGCCTGCTGCTCGCCGCCAGCCTCAAATACCACCGAAGTTAAGTACTCAGCATTATACAAACCTTATTTAGAATTGAATGCATAATGTTCCTGTTAAGGATCGCGTTGATAAAGGACGATGGAATGGTACGCCCACGAAACTCGCTGAGCTGATGGGATGTGGTACAGTTTCATCGTACAGAGAGGTAATGTCCTTACAAATCACTGTTGTTTTATGTCATAAGGCGTGTGCAATTCTGTCCCTTGTCAGGGAACTAAGATTGGATGAGTATCCATAAAAGAATGAGCCCTTGAAGAGCTCGCCCGCACGGCCGCCTGCCTGATAGGATGGCGGCCTGCATGTTAAGTTTGCGCAATCTTATCACGAGGTATAAAGGTTGGTCTGAAAAGACCGTAGTTGAGACTAGGGCGTGTGCCGACCGTAGGGTCTGCACTAGTACACCTATTGAGACACGATAAGACCTGCCGATGCTTTCGGAAGGTAAACAAGCTATAAAGAGGACTGAGGTCCTTCACAAAGTATGTGAGATTGCACTCCTAATGACATAACAAACTCAAGTTGATATGCTAAATTTCATGTTGATTACATGTGTTACTTTAATGAGAATATATGTGCTGAGTGCTTAATGATTGTACATGACTGTATGATCATAAGAATTGTCTAACCGCAGGTGTGTCAACCTGACCAAGATGGCGAGGGGGCTAGAGTCTGGCTGAGGGACAAATCATCATCATCCAGGTGAGACAACTGACAGACCTACTTTGCATCATTACCTACCTTAACTGCATGAATACTCTTGGCCTCCTGTATCAGATTTCTATATAATAATATATTAAGATAAAGCGAAGCAGATAATTTATAACTAATAAAATCCATTAACTTTTGATAAGTACATAGGTACTTTATGAAAGAACTCTGGCAACAACCTGTATGATAGTTTGATTTGTGTAGGCTGTCATACAGATTACAGATGTAATTAAGTAATGAATGTAAGGTCACATATGATACCTACTATGTATACACAGTATACTTACCTAATTAATTGATTCTAAATGTTTTTTTATATGTGCGTCGGGAGACAGCACGTTATCAGATGGCCGAATGTCATGATTTTAGAAGGTTTTTCATATTTTTAAAAGGCAACACTGGTAATGCCGTCTCTTGCCGCCATTTTGTTAAGTTTAATAGGCTAATCTGTGGTAAATTCGGTGGGGATAGCTAGATTTGAGCCCGACTAACGAGCAAAGAGAGGTCATTCTTCAAACTAGCCTCGAGGGGATAAGTTCACTAAGACGTCGACTGTATCTATATTGTTATACCTGTACTATGCCTGTACCTGTAGGTTGGATCAATAATTATATGAGTGTTATCTGGAGTCTGCGTTTTCTTCATAGGCAAGTCCAAAACGTTAAGCAATATCGGTGTCAAGTATTCAGTGCCAGGCCAAAATGTAAGCTATCCAATCGGGGTCCAGTATTCAGTACCAGTCCAAGCCAGGTTTCAATCAAATTATCAAGAAAAACGAATACGCTCACAAAACACCACCAACACAAACGCATGGAAGCAAAGCAATCCGCAGACCTCACAGAAGAAAAACTTTACCACAGACAGATTCAAGACCGACACTCAAGTCTTTTTTAGGCTGAATGAACCAAGGAATTTATAAGTACTAAATTCCTTGGAATGAACTAATCCTGTACCATAATATGCTGAAAAAGGGTTACAGCGCCATCTAGTGCATCAAAAAATTACTGCAGGAAACTCTCCCATTCAAATGACAGTTGAAGGCCATACCCTTGTCCATATTTTTAGCTGGTCGTTACGGTAGCCTTTGCTTTTCCTTTGAGTATTCAAAACGCTATTCCCGCGTTAAACACCTATTATTATGAGCATTGAAATGTGTACGAACCACCCGCGCATTTTAATGAGTTAGGTTATGTCAGCAAGTCATAGAATTACTGAAGACATTAATAATAAGAAAAACATAGATATTGTATATTAAAAGAAGAAAGCATTACTAAAGACATATTTTCAAGATTGAAGAAAGTAAACCTACTAATGACGAGGCAGTATGGTCTAAGACCTTAGCCTGTTTCTTTAGGAACAAATAACAAAAAAAGAAATATGACAGAGGTCGGCTGTCATTGTCATCATTGTCATGAAATGTCAAGTCAATCAAATTGTTATGTTGTTCATCCGTCACAAAAATGGCTGCGCTAAGGGTATTTAGCCGTAATTTACCTTATTTACGACAACAGTTTTCAGCCTTGTTGGGTAACACTTCGCCATCAGTAAAATTTATTTGCGTGGTAGTGGTGATTGGGTATATTTTATCGTTTTCCGACGATGTGATAGACGTTCTTAGTGTGACACCTGGTTATTTGTTACCACCTTCGTTTCAACTGTGGTCTACTTTCACGTTCTGGTTTCTTGAAATACACTTGTGGGAAGTGATAATCGACATTATAACAGTTGGTTTGTGTGGGAAACTAATTGAGCCACTATGGGGTCAAATGGAAATGATGAAGTTTTTCCTGTTGACAAATATTGGAGTTGCGTTTCTGACGTCTTTTTACTACTTGGTGATATTTGCCTGCACGGGCCGGGCTTCTTACTTATTCGAAATCCATGTGCACGGCCTGGCTGGCTACTTGGCTGCGGTGTGCGTTGCGGTGAAGCAAATATTGCCAGATCACTTGTTGATAAAAACACCACTTGGTGAGTTGTTGTTTGCACTATCATGTTTGTGTAACTTTATTGTACCTACTCGTAATTTTTATTGAACATCTTTATATAGTGATACAATAGTGTTATCTGATTAAATACCTAATTTTAAAAGTTTTAAATAAATTAAAATGCACTTTATTTACATACATTAATTTCTAAGAGAATTAACTAGTACTAAAAGTATTTCTTTTCTTTTTATTTCAGGAAAACTCACAAATAGATCTCTGCCGCTATTAATTCTGGTAGCAGCTATAATTCTATGGGCTATTGGAGCTCTGGAAGGTACTTACCCGTGCATGTGGGGCAGCGGCACTATTCTGTCATGGATTTATCTCAGATTCTGGCAGAAGCATAGCAGTGGCACTAGAGGAGACATGGCAGATAACTTCACTTTTGATAAGTAAGAATAAAGCCTTTTTCCCACTAGGCTAGTACTTAAGTTGAGTACCTAGTAACAGGGCCGCTCCGACCCCCCACAGCGCCTGTGTGCGAAACCGATGAAGCGCCTATTTTTTTCAAGAATCTTAATTATCTTAATGTTTTAACTTATTTTTATTTCTTTTTGTTAATTTTGACCGAAATAAATGTTCTCTAGTTTTATATACTTAATTAGATAATATTTTCCTAAATAGGTTTTTCCTAAAATTTTTCCTTTTTTTCCTAATTTTTTACATTCTTTATTTATGATGTTCTATCTAATCGTATACTTATATATTAATAACAAAATAACTGACTTTTTTCTAATAATACTAATTTAACTATTACGTATTCTATGTTAAAAAAACAACAAGAGTCTAAAATGTGTAAGAATATAAAATATAGTCCGGTCAATTTAGACATCCGAAGATACAATAATTCGCAAGACGCTGAAAGTTGGTGAGATTGTTCAAAACATGATTATAAATGAAATTTAAAAAGCCCTCATCGATCCGGTGTACCTGGAAAAAAATATTCGAGGTCAAATGTCAAATTCGTGTTTTTTCAGCAAAACGGTAAGTTTTATCGTAAAATTAGCAAAGACAAAATTGTAAATCATGTAAAAAATTATCTATAAAAATGGCTCAATACTTTTTTCTAATAGCCACCGTTTCTGAGATATATCGATTAAAAAAATTTGGAAAGGTGTAATCGTCATCATATGCAAAGCTTAGATGTTTGGACGTTTGTACTTAATCACGCCAAAACGGCTGAACGGATTTGGGACACAGAAACTTTGAAGCCTGGAGAAGAACATAGGTTTTTTTTTTTCCCCGGAAAAATATCACATTCCCGCGGGATAACGTAAATGTGAAAGTTTAGATGTTTGGATGTGTCTTACTCAATCACGCCAAAACGGCGGAACGGATTTGGCTGAAATTTGGGACACAGATACTTTGTATGTTGGAGAGGAACATAGGCTACTTTTCATCCCGGAAAAATATCACATTCTCGCGGGATAACGTCGTGTAGTCCACGCGGACGAAGCCGCAGGTGCACAGCTAGTCTGCTATAATGCAATCGTTTAGAATCACAACATACCCGTGGAATAGGCCTACCGGGGAAAACACTTTAAAAAACGCGCTACCTCATAGGTGCCCTGGAAATGTGCATATGATGCATTTGATTGATTACGTTTCCAACTTTTTGAATCGTTATATTCCAGAAACGGTGGCTCTTAGGGAAAAAGTATTCACATACTTTTTGTAGATAATTACATGGTCTACAATTTTTGTCTGAGCTTTTTTTATGATAAAACTTATCGTTTTACTTAAAATCGCGAAATACCCATTTTTTTACCTTTGACTTCAAGTTTTTTTTTTCCAGGTACCTACCGGATCGATGAGGACTTTTTAAATTTCATGTTTTTAATATTTTCACCAAATTTCAGCTTTTTGCGAATTGATGTACCTTCACTCTTATTTTTTTGGTCTTATTTGACTTTTCGCCACATCATTATTAAATTTTATGGAAAAACATTGACATGACATAATTGCTTCACACAAATCATCGGCGTTAAGGCGCTACTCGGAAAAAGTGTGGACTTTTTGATTTAAAACTGTAGGACGGTTACAGTTGTTACAAATCTGGTAATAAGATATATATTTCTTCATACCTTTATCTAGATCCGTATTAGTTTCAAAAACATGATTTATTGATTTTGCCTCGACACTTTTTCTTTCCGAAAAGACCACTAACAAATACGAAAATTCAAGATTAGTCTTAAATGGGGTTACTTACACTTTTGGAAATTGGTTTAATTAGTGGACACCAATAATATTTAGGATCGTATAGAAGGATTTTTTTTTTAAATCGTTGTATTTTTTTAATACGAAGTGATTTTGTGTTGTTTTTGCCTAATCTGCAAAATCCCGCTCCGGCGCGCGTCGGTTTCTCATTGCTATCTCGCTTTAGCATAATTTTTTCGATGTATAATTTTGATAGCGGCGCCCCTATTGCCTTGGCGCCTGTGTGCGCCGCACACTTCGCACACAGGGGCGGAGCGGCCCTGCCTAGTAATTTAGTAACTAAACATGACCAAACAACAAAAATTTTGTTGAGTAGATTAGCAAACAAGGCTTAAGAGATAGTGATTCATTTAATTTATATTATAATTTACTCGATCAAGTATCTCCGTACAGTCAGAACATAAAAATATTGATGAGTTTTCAATTTCATATCTTAATCACACTGTGACCAATGAAGCTATTAACACTGTGACCGATTTCCTAAGATTAATCTTCAAGAACAATAATTTTCTTCCAGTACAATACAAAAGGCAATGCCTAAAATTGGCATCTATTTTTTTTTTCTTGCGGCCATCAACAAAATGTTTGAACATCAATTCTTGATAGTATAACAAACAATATTCGCCATGACAGTATAGCTGTAAACTCAATCAGAACCAAGTTCGAACCATTCGTCCGTATATAACATTTTTTAAAACTGCAAATTTAACTTAATTCATACAAACATTCTAGCTAGTCTCACTTGGTTCGGACTGAATTTACAGGTAGAGTGTGTGTCAGATAACTCTGCACGTGCCTGGCGCATTTTTGGCGCTAGTTACAGTTTTTGTTCTAATGTTATAGAAAAGATTAGTATTCGATTTTTACCGCGCGCAAACTTATCTGACGAGCACTCTATACTTCCTTTGCAAATATTGTCTGTAGTGCTGCCATCAAATTATATTTCAATGTTTGGTTGCTGGCCACAAGAAAAAAAAAGATGCCAGCTGCCATACAAAAATGGTCATTGTCCTTTGTCATCACATTATGTAAAGATTTTTTTTTGTCTGTTTTAGAAAGGATGTCAAACCTGTGTTTGTAAGGATAATAAACAGGAAGTTCCTACCAAAAAATAAGGTTTTTGGCCAAGAGAATCAACAGTCAATTCTTTCATGATAAAATAATAATAGTTGCTTCATTTGACTACAACATATTTAATTTTGATTTCAGCTTCTTCCCAACAGTGTTGCAGCCTGTAGTGCGAGGTATGCTAGGCCCCCCTCACCGATGCCTGGTCCGGCTGGGGCTGTGCGCGCCGAGCGCGCGCCGCGTGCACCTGGCCCTCAGTCCCGGGGGTGTCACTATATCAATGCCTGGGGTCGAGCCTCAGGATATGGAGAGAAGGAGGTAATTTTACAATTGAGTAAACTTTTGCTAAGTAATGGATTATGTTCATAGTCTGTATTTGAAAGCAAAAGTAAATCACAATTAAATTCAATTTTGTGAAGTCTAAAGGGAACCAAGCTATATAAAATTTGCATACTTGGTATGAGACCAATTTCTTAATCAAAATCTCTTCATAAATTACCTTAGATTACCTCGCCCACGGCGATTTTTTGTAGCGATGCGGTCACTAGCTGTGTGCCTTCGCCCACATAACAACGATACTGTCGCGCTTCTGTCGCGTTGCAAACGTACATACTGTCGCGATTCAGTAACGGCACATAAATGCCTGTGATCACTACAGTTGCAAGATGGACTCTCTTCCCGATGTCCGACACGGTCGTGGGTCGCGACTGTATTGATGCAAATCGATAGTCTCGATGCTGTAGCGCGTTAGCAGCGATGCTGTAGTGTAGCGCCCTAGCAGCGATGCTGTCGTGCGTTGCAATGTCGCCGTGAGCGAGGGCCCTTAGTAAGATTAAATATTTATGTATTCTCATGTTGTTATAAGTAAAAGAAAATATTTATTTCAGACAAATCGCACTCAAAGCGTTGAGTGAGAGGTTATCCAAAACATCAGAACAGACCCGACAAAAGAATTTGTCCACTAAAGTTAGCATGGATGCTGTGAGGAAAATCCAGCAATCGCATGTTATTCCACAATTCCCATCGACAGAGCCCTTGAGTCAAGTCCCGGCGCCAGCGCCCGCGGAGGCCACCTTGGTGGACATAGGCACGGACCCTGCCTTGCCAACCACTAAACAGTCATGATCATCACAGTAATAAGGTGCTTCTATGAGACGTAAAGCTGTTCACAGAACCAATGTGGGATTTCATTATGAGGGTAGACGCGGCTGTGTAACTCTAATTGAATTTAATCAACTCATGACTGCTATATTTTTAGTTATATTAAGAACCCTGTATAAGTGGCCCCACAGACTATATTAGTCCTCCAGCAGTCAACGGCCTGTCAATTGGGCACACACTCACAGTTTTACATACAAAAACCAAATATCATGGATTTCGGCCAACTGACAGACCGTTGCCTGTTGGCGGACTGATAGTCTGTGGGGCCCATAATACCTAAATACAACCATCATCAACAAACATAAGGTTAAAGCCAAAAGATTACCTGCTTTTCTTACTAACCACACAGTTAACCTTGAAACATCAATGACACATTTGTTAGTTTAATTTAGTAATGGCAGGTTTTAAGATTGACATGTGTACACAATGTGGTTAATTTGCATAGAGATAACAAAAAAATACCATTCAGATAGCTAATGAAAATGTGGAAATAATATCGATTTTTTTCATCAATCAATTCTGCAATGGCACTGTGAATATTTGATACGAATAGTATTTGTTTTTATTATATTAAGTCAGGTTACATTTATTATTGTGTGTATGATATCCAAAAGCAAAATATTTTTTGCACAATGCATTTGTTAATGGTGTTTGGTAGGGAGGAATGAATGATGGAGACTTTGTAAATATTATTGATATTAATTAGTGATAATAAACAATACCCAATTACTTATTTAACGAGTTGTTTCTGTCTGTCTGTCCAAAGCAATCGTAATGTATATGTATAATTGATTAGTCAATTGATAACTTGATCTTGTCAAAAATATTTTAGATAGTTGAAAAATAAATGAAGATATGTTTTATAATTATCATTTAATACAAAATTTTATTTTAACTCTCAATTTTCTTATTACACAGTACCATTCTTCTTGATACATAATATACTTACATAACAATAAACCTTATAAACACTCTTCTAGTATTGAAATTTGCTAGTGATCAGTTATACCAATATGGATCTTTATTACAAATGCACAAGAGATAAAGTGAAGTGGGAATGCCACTTTTTGTTTGAGAGCCTATTTGCTTCCAAAATATACAGTCAGATTTATGATGATTATGAATATTTTCCTTTACATTGGATGGAACATTTCTTTCTAGTGTATTACTTTTCTCTATGGATTGGAACTACATATTATTTACCAAAAATAAGATTTTGTTCCTACATGTTTATTATATGGTTTTATAATTATAAATGTTATTAAGAAATAGGAAATAATTTAAAATTATGCCCTGCATAACTTATCATTAATAGGTACTTTTTGTCACTTCACTGTACATTGGTACAAATCTTATATTTAGGCATCAAAATAAAGGAGACTCAAATACCATAAACAAATTGAGATATGTAACATAATTTGCTGTACAGTTAGCATCAAACAGAGGCAATAAAGTTAGCCACATAATGGTGTTTAATCCAAGTGTTTTGTTACAAATATGTCTTGAGAAGTTCGTCTTGTTAAGGTTCGTCCACACTTGTAAAATTTTGACGTGTCATGTCAGAACACCTTGTCATTATTATAAATTGCCTCTTTGATACAGTATTACCACAGCGCATGCCCAACAAATCCATCGATGCATGATAGACACGGTTTTCGGACATGCCAAAATGTAACAAGTGTGGACGCACCTTCATATTATTATTATTACACTGCGAAACATGGTTCAACGCGGGCACCACTAAAACATAGTTTTACACTTTCAAACTTAAGTTTATTTTTATTTTTATTCACTTCAGTATACTTCGGCCAGCGGACATCGTCTGTACGTACACATAGGTAGAAAGAACAACAGTTTGACCTCGTCGTGATGAGTGAGCGGGTCCGACTCAACTAGACATTGACAGTTACTACACTTAAAAACTTGTTTATTTTTAATTTTGCGTATATCCGTATTTTTACACATCTTAGTATTCTTCGGCCAGCTGCCTTCGGCTAGGCCGGTGCCACCTCGTCTCGGTCTACATAATATAGTAGTGTTGTGGCGACTGCGGAACAGTTCGACCTAAGGCGGTTCTCAGTTCTCACACCGCTCCGATTTGTGGTATTGCGCTTCTTAACTATGGCTGTAGAATCTTAAGGCGATACTCGGAAAAATTATGCTGAAGCGAGATAGCAATGAGAAAACGACGCGCGCGGGAGCGAGACCGATTTTGCAGATTAGGTAAATAAAACAGAAAATCACTTCGTATTCAAAAACTACAGCGATTTTTAAAAAATGCTTCTATACGATCCTAAATATTATTGGTGTCCACTAATTAAACCAATTTCCAATAGTGTAAGTAACCCCATTTAAGAATAATTTTGAATTTTCGTATTTTTATAGGTCTTTTCGAAAAGAAAAAGTGTCGAGGCAAAATCATAAAATCGTGTTTTTGAAACTATACGATTCTAGATAAAGGTATGAAGAATTATATATCTTATTACCAGATTTGTAACAACTGTAACCGTCCTATAGTTTTAAATCAAGAAGTCCATACTTTTTCCGAGTAGCGCCTTAATGTGCATACAAAACCCGCAGTGTATAACAAACTCACGCCGCATCTCTGTCCACCGGAGCGGAAACCGCAGCAGTGGGATGGACGCCTAAGTGAAGCGTGACAAGGCGTGACCGTGGAATGACTCGATCAGACCTTGACCGTTAGTACTTTGAAACTTTAATATTTTAAGCACATCTAAGGTTTCTGCGCGAACTGTTCCTTGTTATAAAGCCACTTCTTCCGAACGAAAAAATAAAAATACAAACAAATTAGTGGGGGTACATTCTTTTATTAAAATAAGACCGTGACCACGGCACGAAAAAAATGTTTTTTTTTTAAAAACAACAAAAAAAAAATAATGTTTGCAATATACGCGTGATTAAATCCGTAAAAAGTGGTTTTATTTCACTGAAACATTGTATGTCTATGCGATTATTCAGACACTGATATTTTATAACACTTTAAAATCTTGTGTAAAAGTCTGCTGTACATGGGTAGAGTAAACGGTTTTTTTTTTTATTCACAACGGTGTAGCACTTAGCCTTCATCACACCTGATGTTAAGTGGTGATAAGGCTGAAGGTGGAAGCGCACTACTCCCGGAATCCTCAATCACTGAGGAACTGGCTATCTTATCTCTAACTGCGGGAACACAATAACGCTGAAAACATCATTGTTATGGCGTCAGACTTAGATAAGACGGTGGTAGCTAGCCAAGCGGACTACGAACAAGTCCTACCACCAACCAAACCGAATACTATAAGTACCCCCACTGGGAATCGAACCCGGGACCTCTGGGTCTGAAATCGGTGGTGTGAACCACTAGACCACAGAGGCGGTTAGACGGTAGAGTAGAGCGGTAGAGTACTAAACTTTCTATACTAATGTAGTATTAATTTAGTACTCTACCGCTCTACTCTACCGTTTACTCTACCCGTGGCTTTAGCGTGTTAAATTTGAAGTACACAATGTTCATAGTATTGTTCAGGCAGCAGCATAGGCGAAGTCCATACGCGCGCGTGGTTGCGCTATTCCAGTTGTACCCCAAGAGCTATCCGATATTTTTGTAAAAAATTCAATAACAGGCCAAATTTTTGTAAACGGCCCTTAAATATAATTTTAAGAAACTATATTTTGGAATCCAACACAATATCGCATTGGAAGGTATAAAAAAAAAGTTATACCCCGAAAATGTTGCAATTCTTTCAGCAAATATGCTATCACCAATTTTATCGTTAACATGTGTTTATGTTAACCATATCTAAGCACCAAAGTCGAAATCCATAAAGATATAAAACGGGAAACTAATACTTTAGGAAGAAGTCGGTTGTTTCTGATAGCATTTTTAACATAGGTGTAATGCCAATTTGAGTTTACGTAGAGAGTTTTTTTTAAGTTGATTTGTTTTTCATTTACAAATATAGGGGGATTATATACTTTTACGAAAGATAATAATAAATGTATTCAAATGTAAAGTGAATAACACTTATACCATTTTTGCCTATTTTTTATAGATTTTTTAAAGCTTTGTATTTGTTTTTTTTTTAATGTCGCTGTCATAAATATTGGTGGATTACTAATGAATTATTTATTAAACTAGATAATCTAATTTTCAATGTTAAGAAATAACTGATATAGAATTATTGTTGAGTCTCAATAGAGCGAATTAGTTTGGCTCTCGGGCTATTGGTGCGTCACATATACTTATTTTATTAGACGTCTGTGACGAGTCCGCAATGTATGCGCAAGCAAATCGCTGGAAGTCACCGCGCTAGGCCCGTTAGTATGGTCTGAATAGGTGTTGGCGGCTGGCGGCGTGTCCCGTCCTACCGGTAGTACTGATGCGGCTGCGACCAGGGCGCAGAAGTATAACACTTTAAAACTTGTTTTTTTTGCGTGTTTGATACACATGTTCGTGGTATTCGGGCAGCTGCCATCGGTCCGTGCCCCCTACCGGTAGTAGTAGTGCGGCTGCGGCCAGGGCGCGGAGTT
Organism: Crambus lathoniellus; assembly: GCA_949710035.1. Taxonomy (NCBI): domain Eukaryota; kingdom Metazoa; phylum Arthropoda; class Insecta; order Lepidoptera; family Crambidae; genus Crambus; species Crambus lathoniellus. The sequence continues at coordinate 6,615,625 of OX453299.1, read as the reverse complement.
ATGAAGGTCTTAGCCCACTTACACGACGCTCCAACACTGCGCCTACCCAATACCGCCCTAAACTAAGGCGACAGCGAGCAGGCACCCAGCCGTCCACGCGGCGACAGCTAGCAGACACCCAGCTGTCTATTGTTACTGTAAAATGCATCTACAGTGCACGTATATATATATATATATATTAAGTTCATATTTGCTGCTCATACTTTGGTTGGGTGGGAGCAGTGCGGTATAAGTTCTTAACACTTTAAAACTTGTTTTTTTGCGTGTTTGATACACATGTTCGTGATAATCGGGCAGCTGCCATCGGTTCTTGCCCCCTACCGGTAGCAGTGATGCGGTTGCGGCCAGGGCGCGGAGTAATAACACTTTTTATTATTGCAGTTTGATACACATGTTTATTTTTTTGCGTGTTTGGTACACAATGTTCGTGGTACTCCCCTACCGGTAGTAGTGGTGTGGCTGCGGCCAGGGCGCGGGCGGCGCGGGCGCGGGCGCCGGGTAGTCGGGCCAGCGCGCCGCCTCCCCGCCGCCCAGCGCCACGCCCGCCGCCACTCCTGACATACGACGGGAAGGGTTAATAGTCATTTCGCACTTTGCAATAGGGGATCGGACTGTTTTTTTTTAAGTTTTTATTAATATTAGAAACACGACACAGTTTAAAATATTTTCTATATTTTCAGAGATATATAGCTCATCAAACTTCCTTAATAGACAAAGAGCGCTAGACACATTTGACGTCAGATGTGCTTAGTGCCATACTCCTGCCATACAAAATTTCGTTTTAGAAAGAGATAGCTAGAGACACAGTTTTTCACAATTCAGCAGCTCATTCCTTGCTTATTAATCAACATTTTGAAGTTTTTTTTTCACTTTTGTTATTCTTCAATGTTATATTTTTAAATGTTACTTTTAAATATTTACATATCAATAAATTCAATAAATTTACAATTAATAAGTCCGATCCCCTATTTTCTCGCACAATAAACATTTTTAAGGATAATGGAAAACACATTGTGTATTTTAGAAAAGTGTTTCATTATGTCCCTACAACGCAATTAGTTATACATTATTAAACATATTTCAACATTGTCAATACTGCAATAATAATAGAATTATTGAAAATATTCTTCCTGATTCTAACCAATACAAAATAACTTATACAAAATATCAGTAACATTGCGTTGTAGTGACATAATGAAACACTTTTCTAAAAACATAATGTGTTTTCTACAATATATGGAAATGTTGCATTGTGCGAGCGAGACAATTGCCAAATGGCTCTAATTGCGAAATGGCTCTGAAGACCGCTGTACACATTGGGCCATTGGGCCAATATTCAGGGTTATTTTGAAACCACTAGCCAAATTTTTAAGTTCTACTCTAGAATCGGTAAGTGAACAACTTTCTTCTAGAAACACCTAGAAACATGGGTTGAAATAAGACAACAATTTTTGGACTTCCCATCGATCACGAGATCAGTATGATTTGTATGAAGTAAAAAAAAACATAATTCGACCCATAAATAAAATAATAAAATAAGTTTATTGGCTTCAACAATTTAAGACATCTTGAACTAGTGGTCAGTACCTCCTTTTAAGTCAAATTTGCCTGTATCAGGAGGTACTGCTCCTCCTTAAAGTAAAGTACATAAGACAATAACAAAGAAAAAAAAAAAAAAACTTAATGACATACAAAATACAACCAAAATTTAATTACAGTTATTATTTATTTATTTATGTGTGTGTGCCTGGGTGTGTGCTTGTATGTGTGTGTATGACTGGGTGTGTGCGTGTGTGCGTGAGTAATGTGCGTGAGCTTGGGTTTATATATGATTACTGTATTTACTGTATTATCTATATATATAAAAATGAATCCCTATTTCCCTTGGTCACGGCATCACGCGTGAACGGCTGGACCGATTTGGCTAATTTTGGTCTTGAAATGTTCGTGGAAGTCCAAGGAAGGATATAGGGGTAGGGTAGGGGTAGGGTAGGGGTAGGGTAGGGGTAGTGTAGGGGTAGGGTAGGGGTAGGGTAGGGGAAGGGTAGGGGTAGAATAGGGGTAGGGTAGGGGTAGAATAGGGGTAGGGTAGGGGTAGAGTACGGGTAGAGTAGGGTGGAGTAGGGGGTAGAGCCACGGGAACGAAGTCGCGCTGGGTCAGCTAGTATTATTATAAATTGTCTCATAAAACAACAACAATAAATTATATCATAAAAGTGACTCTATATCACCGTAGCTTTTTGATTCCAACCATTTCAAAATACACTTTTTGCATTCGTAGTATACAGAGTCATATATATATATTTCTTTATTTATTTTATTATATAACCGTATGGATCGTTGGTTGTATTGCCTGTCTGCCAGCACAGAGTTGGTTTTTGGAACTTGTAAAACAATGCTTTTCTTCCTTCTATTTCCAATATCAGGGTCGTAAGGTAAAGATTTGTGCTTTTTTAGGATTATGTGAACTATGTATAATTTCCCACCCATGTTTCTGTAGTTCAATTACCTATGAACTTAAAAATTTGGCCAGTGGTTCCAAAATAACCCTGTATATTGAGCCAACGTGTAGAGGGCTCCTTGGTGGTGGCCAATGTTGGCGCCAGCCACCAAAATATCACCAAGTAGCCCTCTACTCTACACGTTGGCCCAATATATTAGCCCAGTACTTGCCCCGATGTGTACAGCGGCCTTTACGCCGCGACACACTTATGTGGTGTGGCGCGACGCCAGAATATCTGTTTCACACAATTATTACCCGCACGACAGAGACAGAGTCGCGCCACACTGCATAAGTGTGTTTCTAACCATACTAAATGTATGAAACCGATACGCGTGGTACGGCGCGTCAACACACTAGACAAATGTAGCTCTGCCTTTATCCAACTAACATTATAAATGCGAAAGTTTGTGAGTATGGATGTATGTTTGTCACTTTTTCACGCAAAAACTACTGAACGAATCTGGATGGAATTTGCAACAGAGATAGATTATAGGCTGGATACTTTTTATCCCGATATTTCCACAGGAACGGGAACCGCGCTTTAAATAGTAAAAAAAATTCTATCCTCCTGACGCCCAATGTACAGAAACAGAAGGCATGACAAATCCACTTTATATACTATACGCTGCCCATTGTGCAATACAATTAATGACAAATACTGAGTGATGATACTGATGATAAACGGAGTGATCATAGCGTGTGCAACTGCGCCGAAATATCAGGGACTCATCAACAAATCAAAACATGGTAAAAATCCCGTTTTTCGTAATATTTACAGTGTTAATGACCATGAAAGTTTAAAAAGTTATAATGGCAAATTTTTAATTTTGAATATCACTTTCACTTATAAAACAAATGTCATTTATTTGGGACGGTGGGCGATTTTAGAGAACAAAACTTTTTATTATTGTGCGACAGGAGGCTATTAAAAATTTTCCTATGTAAATTATTATCAACTAGTTATCAATAAAAGATGACTCACCGGGCGGCGGCGCGTAGGCGGCGGGCGGCGCGGTGTAAGGCGGTGCGTAGTAGGGCGGCGGGACTGACATGTTCTGCGTCACGATCGCGCCCGACGGCTGCTGACAAATAACGAGCCTAGTTATAGCACCTATCAGAAGCACATACATTTTATTTTTGACAAACAAGTATCGAGACATCCGACATAGGCCGTATACAGAAAGAAAGCTGGCAGCCTATCAGCGCTTATAGCAAGGAGATTTCTACAAGGAAACTAGAGTTTTCAGCCTGAATAAACCACCACCACTGGGGGCGACTGGCTGGACTTTCATGTTACCATTGTTTAAAAATTTCCCGTTCGACACCAGTGGTGGCCACGAGGATTTTGCTTATAAAAAATTCCGATTGCCCCTACTGATTGTATTTATAAAATTTATATTTCTATTTTGGTAATTGATTTGTGTAAGTATATGTGCATAATATATAATGGTGACTTAGAAAGTTAATACGAATTCGGAATGAATAAAAATAACTTTGGGCAACTCATCATCATCATCATGTCAGCCGAGCCGAACGACGCCCACTGCTGGGCATAAGCCTCCCCCAAGGATCTCCCACAACGATTGGTCCTGCTTGGCCCGCATCCAGCGGCTTCCCGCGACCTTGAACAGATCGTCGGCCCACCTTGTAGGGGGCTCGTCATTACCACCAACGTGACCAGTTACCGGGTAGTAGTTGTAGTAGGTGTGCTGGTCGTGGATGGGCACGGTGATGAGGTTGGTGCGCGGCGTGCTGACTGTTCGTCATTACCATCAACGTGAATACCGGGTAGTTTTTTTTTACAAAGCAGGAGAAACATAAGACCGATTGTAGGTGTACTTACTGGGCACTGCCCACTAAACAGACACTTATCAGTGATCAAACGGACAGAAGACCTCATCTGTCCGCAATGTAAAGAAAGAAAAGAAACAAGTTACCATTTCATGGCAGAGTGCCCGATGTGCGCATCACTGCGCTGGGAGCTCTTTGGAACGGATAAGCTTAAGGAAGAGGATCTAAAGCAATTAACGATAAGTCAACTCAGCAGGTACTTTAGGGCATCGAACCCGGGTTTACCCGGTCCGGAAAAACCCGGGTTTACCCGGGTTTTAAGGAATTCAAAAAACCCGGGTTTGATTTTGAAAACCCGGGTGTTTTCGGGTTTTTCGGGTATTTTTAATACTTTATGATAAACGAAATAAAGTTGAAATGTAGCTTACTATTCCGCAAAAAACAACCAACAAACCAACACCAAAATTTGGTGTTTGGTTTTCGCACGAACTATCTCCTGAGGATGCCCCGGGTTGGGGCGAAACACGTGTAGAGTAGTCTAATCGGTGAAGGTGCAAGGTGTATTGCTGTCTTGCTAAATGCAGGTATTGTGCACTGGTATTTCAGTGGTGTGCATGTGCAATTTTTTGCCGGCGGGCGGGCGGTGCATCTTGCATATTGTGTTTTTTTGTGGAAGTAAGCTACATATAGTTCGTTTTTCACAATGGTTAGGGACTTCCGCCAAGTGACGCCTGATTTAATTAAATATTTTTAATACTTTTCTTTTTGTTGTTTATTAAGTACAAGCCACTTCGAATGCAATAATAAATGGAATAAAAACACACTGATAAATTATTACAATAAAAGATGCTTTGTTGCTGTGTTCGTACCAAGAAAACAAGCAAAGCAAGTTAAATGGAACGCGCGCGGTGCGTCCATCTTAGGACATAGAGAGGGTAAAATGTGGACTCCACATTTCACCTCATGGAACCACATGGAATTAGAACTAGTTCTCCGATCTTTTCGACTGGTTTGTCATATATTGCTCATGAAGACGACCCCGAAAATATAGCATATTTTCGGTCTGTTTGCGTCTCTCTTTGAAGAGAATTCACGTCTAGATGTTACACTCCAAACTCCACCGAAGATACCTCGTGCTAGCTCTTCCATGGGTAATATTGACATTCGCCACAAAGGGGTTCTCAAAGCACTCCGTGGTCTAGGAAATAAGGTTAGTGGTCCTAATGGAATCCCGGCAATAGTCCTGCGTAACTGTGCACCCTAGTTGTCTCCTATCTTGAGCCGCCTCTCACTTGAGACAGAACTTGTCTTGTTCCTCAGTCGTGCAAGCGTGCCAATGTGCAGCCCATACCTAAAAATATAGCCATGCCAACCCCTCTAACAACAGGCTGATTTCAGTCACCTTCATACTCTGCAAGACTACGGAGCATGTACTGAATAAACATCTATTGGCGTAACTTGAAACTAACGAGCTCCCTAGTGACTTCCAGTATGGTTTTTGCCGCGGACGGTCGACTGGAGATCTTTTCGTGTAGGTACGCCACCCACCTTTGGAATCAAGCGTTCGATAGACATGGCGAAGCATTTGCTGTCTCGCTTGATATTTCTAAAGCATTTGATTAGGGTCTGGCATGATAGCCGAATTGGCAAGTTTCCCTCATATGGAATCTCTGACGGCCTCTGCATCTAGATCACCGACTTCCTTAGGAACCGTTGGAGTCGTTGTGGATGGTCAAACATCTGACTTGAAGAACATCAATGCTGGAGTTCCCCAAGGTTCGGTATTATCTGCAACACTATTTCTTCTCCACATTAACGACTTGTTGGTGCCTGGTACAGTTGGTTATGACGATGACACCAGTGTGTCTAGCAGATATCTTTCAGATGCAAGGGCTACTAGTGATGAAGTTCAGTCTTGTCGAGAGTGAAGTATGATTGCAACATATTACACAAACAAGATGTTTGCATTATCGCGCATTTACAGAAAATTGGAACACACGCGTAGCATTCTCAGCAATCTAGAATAAGATCGCTTACTAAGATAATGTATCTTTAATTGTACTCAATATTATTATCTCAATATACATCTTGACACCGAACAAGTCACATCTCTTTTATTACCTTAGCCTCGGTAAAGCGTCATACCTCTTCATGGCGACCCTTTGCCAACCGAACTTATAAATTTTTGCGGGAAAATCATTACTACATGGAGCAGCAAAGCAAAATTTTCAACACCATACTAGCAGCAGTCTTCGTTACGGTGCTATTTGGCTCTACACTTCTGTTCATCGCATTACTTGGGAAGACAAAACAATAATATGGGAGCACCACAAAGTAAAGAAGAAGTTATCATCGCACAAACCGCCAGCGGCGACGCCCAAGCAACGCAGAAAACTTCAAGCCAGCTCACTACAACAGAAATTTTACTATCCGTCATACTGCTTCTCATCGTTATACTCATCATTTACGCCTGCATCCGGAAAATTTGGGACCGAATTGTCAACCGACTCCGTAGAGAATTCAACAGCGCAGTTCTAAGAAACACAATATCTTCCGTGGAACTGGCAACGACGTCGACTCAACCATCAACGTAGACCAGGAGGTGTCCAGGGTAGAAACCCGGCCCATTGTACGAGGGGCAAGGGAAATCCCAGCCCGATCTTCAGTTAGCTGTTTCAAGCGGTCCAGGAACCCATCTTAGAAGTCTGAAGATCCTACACACTCAAGGAGCATGAGAAAACCCCCAGCCCGCAGCCCCAGCCCCCACACGCCACGCCGGTCACCACATACCTACTCATCGTGCAGAGACGTAATTATTTTATTCGCGCGCTATAATGCCACCGTAAGTCGTAAGTTATTTTATACCTAAACGTTTTAAATAATATGTAGGATTACATTTTTTTTCTTATTAGATAATGTCATTTATTATTTCCGATTTAAATGAATTGCATAAGAAACTATTGTATATTAAAGATAATTTAGTAAAACTAGGACCAGATAGACGTCAAAAAGAGTTAGGTTTTACGAAATTTAATGAAGCGAAACTTGAATACGCGAAATTAGAGTATATTTTAGCTCAAGTACATAATTTAGTTGAAAAATCGGAGGTATCAACTAAAGATATAACTTTAATTAATAAAATAGCAGATGACATTCAGATCATTTATGACAAAATTATTTCTTTAGAGACTTTAAGTGTTAGTAGTATTTCAAAAATGGCAGAAAAAGATAAATTTGACTTGAAGACAGCCATTGCACTTTTACCAACGATGACAGGTCAAGAACACGTCACTAAATCTCTAATTGATGGTATACAATTATATAGTTCAATGATCAGCGATGCTACTCATGGGTTACTTATTGATTTTGTGATTAAAACTAGGCTCTCTCCTAGCGCAAAATTACGTTTAAAAAGTAGTTATCCAACTATTAAAGATTTAATTAGAGATATGAATACGCATTTGATTCAGAAAAAATCTGCTGTTGCTATCCAACACAAATTACAAAACTGTCGTCAAGGTCATAGGTCGATCGAGTCATTCGGCTCGGAACTAGAACAACTTTTTGTGAATTTAACCATAGCACAAGCGGATGACGACGCTACTAAGTTTGAAGTATTGCGTCCCATTAATGAAAAGGTTGCAATCAAGCGCTTTTCAGATGGATTAGTGAATCAAAAGCTTAGTACTATCATAGCATCACGTCACTTTGATTCTTTACCAGAGGCTATAAGAACTGCCCTAGACGAGCAGTCAATGTCTACCAGACACGAGGAAGTTATGAACATTAAAAAGTTTCATACTCGTAATTTCTCACGCACACCTACTAATTATCCGCGTCAGCCAAGTAATTATTCTAATAAATATAGTTACTATAATAGATTTAGCGCAAACAATAGGTACGCTGCCGGAAACACGAGACCACAACAAGGTAAGTACATGTCGCGAGACTCCCGCGCCGCGCAAGGAACACAATCACGTTCACGTGACCGCGGTCGGCCGAGCCCGCGCCCGCCGCGCTCAGCTGTGCCTTTTCAACGTGTGCAGTACGCTAGCCACGAGCAATCGACCAATAGTGAGTCACAAGCGCGTTCTGAGCCCCAGAACGATAATAATTTAGATTTTTTTCGTTCCTACTGAAAATTATGTTTTAAACTACAATAATAGTAGTACCGTAACTTTTAACGTAAGTAATAGCAATATCGATCTTTTAGTCGATAGCGGAGCAAGCCTTTGTGTTTTAAAATACGAATGGTTATGCGATTATCCGAAGTTATTGAATTTAATTACATTTGAGAAGTTAGTTATAAAAGGTGTTAGCGGTAAACTAGTATCTGAAGGATATATTTACTTAGATTTGTCTTATAATGGGTTAGTTTTTAGAGAAAAAATGTATGTGTTTAAAAATATGTCTTGTTCTGCAAATGGTATTTTAGGTGATAATTTTTTGAAACGCTATCAAGCTATAATTAACTATAAAGAAAATACTTTGCTTTTAACTAAAGATAGTAATTATGTGTCTATACCTATATTGAGTCACTATAGACATTTGATACCGCCACGATGTGAGGTAATAAAATATATACCTACATCGTTAGGCGACGATTGTGTTTGTTTATCTAAAGAGATACAGAAAGGAGTTTTTATAGGAAGTATAATAGCGAAACCTTGTAATGGTCGCATGCCAGTAAGGATATTAAACACCACTGAGAAAGAAGTTGATCTAGATCTTACCGATTTAGAGACTTTTTCATTGAATGATTTTGAAGTCTGTAATTTTGAAAAAGAGGAGGTTTCTGTCGATCGTGTAAAAACATTATTAGGATTATTAAATTTACCTGAACTGAATTTAGAAGAAAAACGAAGTATTGAGAGTATTTGCGCTAAGTACGCAGATGTTTTTCATCTGCCAGGCGACAAACTCTCTTGTACAAACCTAATGACCCATAATATAACTTTAAAACCTAATGTCTCGCCAGTTTATGTCAAGCCACATAGATTACCGTTCGCACTAAGGAAGGAAGTTCAGAAACAGATAGATATTATGCTCGAAAATGATATTATAGAAGAGGCTACGTCAGAGTGGTCTAGTCCCGTCTTGCTTGTACCGAAAAAAACAGATAGGTCAAACGAGAAACAATGGCGATTAGTTATAGATTACAGGCAGTTAAATAATCGTATTGAGGACGACAAATTCCCTTTGCCTAATATAACTGATATCTTAGATTCGCTTGCAAATAACATTTATTTTTCAAAATTAGACCTTTCGCAAAGCTATTATCAGTTATCTTTAAGCGAAGATTCACGAAAGTACACAGCTTTCACTGCTGGTGATAAAATTTTTCAGATGAAACGCTGTCCCATGGGTCTCCGGACATCTGCGAGTGTATTTTCACGTCTTATGACTATTGCAATGTCAGGCTTAAATTATAAAAAGGCTTTTATTTATTTAGATGATTGCGTAATTTTCGGGAAATCTATAGAAAACCACAATAAAAACTTAATTAGTATACTAGAGAGATTTAGAAAAGTTAACTTAAAATTAAATCCTATGAAGTGTGAATTTTTGCGAAACGAAATAATATATCTAGGACACAAAATAACTTCTGATGGAATTTTACCAGATGAAAGTAAAATTGCAACCATGCAAAACTATCCAGTGCCGATGAACTGCGACGATGTCAATCGTTTTGTCGCGTTTGCAAATTACTACAGACGATTCATACCGAACTTTGCAAACATTGTTTATCCTTTAAATCAATTAAGAAAAAAGAATGTACAGTTTCTATGGTCATCAGAGTGTCAAACGGCATTTGAAAAATTAAAATCAGCATTAATTCAACCCCCTATTTTATCTTATCCAGATTTTTCAGAAAGTAACATCTTTCGGCTACAAACAGATGCTTGTAAGACAGGTTTAGGATCTGTTTTATCTAACATGAACGGTCAAGTAGTCGCGTATGCGAGTAGAAACCTGAAACCCGCCGAGACGAGATATCCCATCATAGAATTAGAACTTTTAGCAATTGTTTGGTCTGTGAGACATTTTCGCCCTTATTTATATGGACGTAAATTTAAAATTATAACAGACCACAAACCGTTAATTTATTTATTTAACTTGAAAGACCCAACAAGCAGACTTACTAAATTCCGATTATTCCTAGAGGAGTATGATTTTGAAATAGAGTATGTTCCAGGACGAAACAATGCAGCTGCAGACGCATTGAGTCGCATACCTATTACATCTTCTACTTTAAAATCATTACATCAAAACACAGTATCAGTTTTAACTAGAGCACAAAGTAAAAAATTAAAAACCCCCACTGATTCTTCTTCAGAGAGCTCCACCAGCACTAGGCCTGATCAACCTATTGCGGTAGAACTTCTCAAGAAACCCGATGACGTAACTGAATTAAGTTTTAATCAATTAAAGTTTGACAATTATTCAAAGTCTAAAGATAGCATTATTTCTAATGCAAGTTGTTACGTTTACGTACCTTCGCAATCAGCGATATATCTGAGTACCCGATCGTCATCTACCCCAGAGGTGTTAGCGAGGGACTTAGAGTCATTATGTCAAAAAATAGGCATACATGAGGTACTTATTATTAAAGAAAAATGTAACGAGAGTAAAATCAAAAGTCTTGTACAAGCAACAAAAAGAATTAACTCTGTTACCCCGCGCTTTCTCATAACAAAAAATATATTAAGAATATATGATAGTGAACAAAAAAGAGTAATACTAAATGATTTCCATCTATTACCTACCAGCGGACACGCAGGAGTTAATAGAATGATGAACAACATTAAGCAATATTATTTTTGGCCAGGTTTGAGTAATGATGTAAAACTTTTTGTTAAAAATTGCCATCAATGTCAATATCATAAGCATAGTAATAAACATATTAAGCAGCCCTTAACCATAACATCAACAGCCCACTCATCATTCGAAAGAATTAGTTTGGATATAATGGGTCCACTCGATGTTGATGACTATAATAATAAATATGTATTGACATTACAATGCGATTTAACCAAATTCGTTGAAGCGTATCCATTACCTAGTAAAGACTCGGTCACAGTTGCTCAATCTTTTACCAATAATTTCATTTTACGTTATGGTATTCCTAGAGAAATATTGACTGACCAGGGAACCGAATTCATGTCATCAGTGATGTCCGAAACATGTTCTCTATTACATATTAAAAAATTAAATTCTACGGCGTACCATCACGAAACTGTAGGCGCTTTAGAAAATACTCATAAAACCCTAGGAGCTTTTCTGAGAATCCAGTGTAATAATTATAAACATAACTGGAGCACCTGGATTCCATATTGGTGTTTTTCTTTTAATACCACAGTGCATAGTGAAACTAAATATACGCCTTTCGAATTAGTTTTTGGAAAAATTTGTAACCTTCCAAATAATTTACAATCAGAAATCGACCCCTTATATAACTATGACAGTTATCCCCGAGAACTTAAGTATCGTTTACAACAAGCGCAATCCGACGCACGACGTAACTTGATACAATCTAAAGAGAAAAGAAAATTATTGTATGATAAAACTAGCAATAATGTTACCTATCAGTTAGGCGATTTGTTATTATTAAAGAACCAAGTAGGAAATAAATTAGATAGTATTTACAATGGCCCTTATAAAGTTTTAAGAGATATGACGTCTAATGTAGAAATTTTAAAAGAAAATAAAGCTATAATTGTGCATAAGAATAATACCAAACCATTCAATAAATAACTATTTTATTTGATACGTAATTATAAGTATAGGTACTTAATTACATACCATGTTACTTAACACTTTGTTATTGTTATGATTAAGTGTAAAATGTGAAGCTTCCGTTTTAATTCAATACCATTTCAATTCGATACCATTTTAATTAGATACAATTTTAATTAGGTATATTGTTTATATTGTAAAACGTTTTTGTATTAGTACGATTTAATAAATGAAATAGTTTTAACTTTGCTATGTTGATAATGTTTAAATTTTGTTTACTTATTTTACTTAAGTAATTAAATTTTGGTTAAGTTCGTTAAAGTCAATGTTACGAGTCTGTTCCTTTTTGCAGGGAGGGGATGATCCTTCCACTTTTTCAGGGGAGATGAAGTATGATTGCAACATATTACACAAACAAGATGTTTGCATTATCGCGCATTTACAGAAAATTGGAACACACGCGTAGCATTCTCAGCAATCTAGAATAAGATCGCTTACTAAGATAATGTATCTTTAATTGTACTCAATATTATTATCTCAATATACATCTTGACACCGAACAAGTCACATCTCTTTTATTACCTTAGCCTCGGTAAAGCGTCATACCTCTTCAAGAGTCACTAGTTGAGCAAACGAACCTGGCACTTCAGGCACTTCCGATTGGGGAAATGTCAACCTTGTCAGTTTCAACGCCTCGCCACGCAGGCGTATCTTTTCTCAGATAAACGGAGTCCCTTTCAACTAGCTCCGACTTTCGTGGGCGTATCCTTACCAGTAACCAAGAACCTGCAACTTGGCGTTACTCTATAATTGGAGCTAAACTTCGGTGAGTAAATCGACTCAATTAGTAAAACTGCTGCCAAAAACTGGGCGTCCTCTCAAAGTTCTTTACAAAGTACAATTTCATCCGTGCAATGAGTACTGCTGTCACCTTTGAGATGGCTCCGCTAAAGTTTTAGTAGTAGTTTCACATGTATCTTATTGCATTACCCGTGTTTTCAAGCAAATAAACAATTTTGATTAGATTTTTCAAGTACCAACTGGCAGTTTGAGTTGCGTTTGAAAACCGCACAAAGAAGTTCATTGGAGACACAACTTTAGAAAACACTAAACTTCAAAGTCTCAGTCATCGCCGTAGAGTTGCTGTAGCTGGTCTGTCGGTGTTTTACCGGATTCACTTTTGAGCGTGCGCACTGAAATAGCACAATCTTGTTCCTCCAGCCCCTTTCCACCATGGGGTTACCAGATGCAGGTCAGCTTACCATCCATACATCGTAGACATACCACCTGTCCGTACTAAGCGCTTCGCCAGTACTTTTTTAATGCGAGCTGCTAAAGATTGGAATGCGCTACCTGCGAATGCGTTCCCCGATCATTCTTCTTCTTCTTATCAATACGGGCGGTTTCTGCAACTCGACGTCTATTGCGCCAATTTTTCGTCTGGAGGGTGCGCGGCCAGACCACTCCAACCAGCGCAGCTCAGCCAGGAACACTCCAAGAGCTTTCACATTCGTGATCGCTTCCTGGACGCTGCCCGGCGAGCCGAGGTACCTCGCCCGGTAGGGGCCACCCCCCTGCATTCCAGCAGTACGTGGGCAGCTGTTTCTTCTTCCTCCATGCACCATCTGCATAGGGGATTGTCGGTGACATCTAAATTAATAAGATGTCTGTTAAATTATCCATGACCAGTAATAGCACCTGTTACCATACCAGGCGAAGTTGCGGTCTGCACAGTTGTATCAGGGCCCTGGATAGACGCGCGTCCACGCGCGGTTGTGCGAGTTTCGCCTGTCTGCACGAATCCAGCGAGCTCCAATTCAGTTAGTGTAATTCTATAGTGCGTTCACGGATCTTATTTGCAAACCAGCTTATCGGGATAGGCGCGATCGGCTCTGGGCCAACAGGGGTCGAGCCGGAGGCCAAGGTTATAATGGCCAGACGCGCCTGGCCATTATAACCTTGGCCTTTTCAAAGCAAGAGTGAATGGGCACCTCCTAGGTAAGCATACAACACCCTAGACTGCATACTGTCTGCTATGCTGGATGGTGGTCAAATGCATGCATAATGCAGTATGCCCTGTACAAATATATAAAAAAATCGTCTGCAACCCTTCCGAAATTTATGATGACCAGTCCTGCAAGTCTGTGAAGGCGCTAAGTTAGTACTCTATACTTAATTAGTTTTAAGATATTCTGAAGAAATAAAAATTTATGACTTTTTTATATTAGATAACTGTTTTTGTAATTTGGAAAGTACTATTTCATTTATTTTAATCTTTCCACATTCTTAACATCTTGTACTCATTGTAGAAAATAGATATAATAACACAGTTTCTTGTATTTAATAAAATTATAACAAAAAGATCGAAAAGCTCGAAAAACCCGGTCTACCCGGGTTTTGATTACGCTTAGACCCGAAAACCCGGGTTTTTTTAAATTGAACCGAGTTTCGATGCCCTAGGTACTGTAAGCGCACAGGTAGGTTCGAGGGTCCGACGCCGGTGGAGTAAATGATAACCCGCCTCCCCCCTGCTTTCAGCTGACTTGGGGAACTGGGTGAAAAGGTCCCGACTTAATCACCCGTCCGGCTTCGCTGGCGTCCTATAAATCACTAGCTGACCCGGCGCGACTTCGTTCGTGTGGCCCTACCCCCTACTCCACGCTTCCCCTACCCTATCTCTACTGTATCCCTACCCCTACCCTTCAATTTGACAGGAAAATCCCCATTAACAAAATGATCCGCCATTTATTGAATTCATTTGTTACAAAAAATGTGATAAATGAAGAACCACTTGACCGATTTTGTGCTAACTTCACATAAATCATCTACTAAATAGTCCGAACAAACCGAAACATTTGGTTTGGATAGGTGAGCCCGTTCTTGAGTTATAAAATTACAACGAAAAGTAGCATTGATTTTTATATATAATAATAATAATTGTTGTTCCGATAGTCATATCTGCCCATGGTCTGATAGGCAAGAGCCTCGATAAACACCTTAAGAGGCTTGCGTTAGGTGGATGGATCAAGAGTCGGATGCAAAAGGCAGTACTTCTGGACACGGTCCGTATAGTGAGAAGGTTCCTGTCTCTGGATCCTTAACCACCGGTAGCCGGGACCCTGATCTCGCTACCATTGGGGAACTGCATTTTTGTATTTTTAAATGTAATTCTTTTAGTGTTCATTGTAAAAAAATTATGTTTAAAGTCCGTTCGGTTAGATAGTGTCGGTACACCTGCACGGCATTGTGGCTCTTGCTATAAAATGCAGATATAAAATAATACACTCAAGTTGGGTACCAAAGTCAATTTTAATGAAAATTTGGATATTTTTATATAAAAGTAAGTTAAATACGTGATTTACAAATAATAATAGTACTTAATTATAATTTTTTTATATAATTACTATGATTACTCATCATCGCTCGAATTGTCACAAGTCACAACCGTCGTTACCACCTGTATTTATAATAAACATAGATTATTTAAGAAAATAGAATTTAATAAATGCCGAATCCCAAAATCCAATTCTATTTGCGGGTGTACGCCGCACGCGGCTTCTTTTGTTTATGCAGCGGCATCCTTTGAAAAGAAGCGGCACGTGCCAAGGCGGCGCGATAAAAGGGCGACACTATCTAAGCGAATGGACTAGAAATATAATTTTGTATGTAATTTAAATGTAATAAAGGAGATAATAATAATACCGGGTAGTAGTTGTAGTAGGTGTGCGGGTCGGGCTGGTCGTGTATGGGCACGGTGATGAGGTTGGTGCGCGGCGTGCGCGCGCGGTCGCCGGCCGGCCCCGCCGCCGGCGCGCCCACGCCGCCGCGCGGGTCGCCCGCGCCGCTGCCCAGCTGTATATACACAAACAAATTGCCTCAGTTCTTCTTAGCGTTTCGATTGCAAACACTATCACTATAATGTTGCGGCCCAGAATTTGGTCACATTTACTCTTCGATCAACAATAACACCTAGTTCTAGCACAGAATAAATAATAGTGCTAAGGCACAGAAGACTCACTCAGCAAGCTCATTCAAATAAAAATAAATCTTTCTGCGTGGAAATAAGGTCCAATTCCGGTTGCTTTGTCATCGCTTGCCTACTGTTATAATAACCTAGAGTTCGCGCATGCAAGCAAAACTGTACCCAATAGGTACGCGCGAGCGTTTCTATTTCTATGAATGTCTCAAACAGCTCGCTCGCTGGTTAGGGTTGCGAGCGACTTGCGAGTTCGGTTTTGCTGTTTATTTTGTTCTTTCTTTTATTTATACACCCGTAAACACAACAGTATTTTATATACGGATTATAAGAACGTTTAGTAGTCATTGTTTGGTGCACAAAAATCACAGAAATGATCGATCGTTTTACGCGCGAACGTGGAGCGTACGCGCCGAGCGGCATCCTTCTGCCTTACGCCTGCCCGGCAGGCGCGCCGGCCGAACGTACCTAAACTGCGGAGTGACACCCCCCTGGTTCTAGATACATAGTTGGAGTGCCAGACATGGCTGAGCGTACTATACTAAGGTATTTCAAACTTGGAACGCTTTCTGTCATTTATAATGCAAGATCGTAACATTCATAACCTTTATTCTCCGTTTAAAAAAAAGGCAGTCTCTGCCATATAAAGTTTTCATTTAGTTTGTGAGCCTTCATTACTATTGTTGATCGAAGTTTACTGCACTATCCGTGGCATGCATTAAATCCTCCCGCGTGCAGTTTTCAAGGCACAATAAAAGATGGATCATTGTTTGAGTTTCACCGGAAATGCAACCCATATTAGAGCCATGCGAGAGTCCCCATCGGAACATGTTGTCTTTGCTTCGGTCAACCTGAGTCTGAAGCCTATTTAAAGACTTCCATATCAGCCAAGACTATCCATGTTGAATTAAATATACTTAATATCAGGGACCGTACCGGCTGACTCTCTGGCAAGTCTGAAGGGCTTCAAATTAATACAGATAAATCAAGCCCCAATCAGGTCAAAATGGCGATTCCCGATTCATGACGTCATAGGAACATTGATATCTTCCAAATAACTTCGGCAAATAGTACAATACGAAATTCCGTACTTCAATTTATGTGTTTTAAGTTGTAGCCCGGCAGCTTTGCCTAAGTTTAGAAAGTGAGCCAGTAGGGCCCCAGATGACAATTGTGCTAATTTTGCAGACTTGAATACGGTATTTTACTGATTTTTTTTATTTCTTTAAAATGTTTTTCGAAATATTAGCTACACAAAACAAGTTTTCATTTTGAATTATCTTGAATATTTTCAAAGATATAGGACTTGAAACTTTATAATTAGACAAGGACAGGACGCTATCTTAGTGACGTCAGTGGGTTAGTAGCGTCATAGACACGCCATAGAAGATTTCGTTTTAGAAAGAGACAGCTATAGTCAAAATCAAACAGACTATAATTCTTTTATTATAAAACAGATTCAAATTATTTTTTCACATTTGGTATTCTTAATTGCAATATTTTTTAACGTCATCATTAAATATCTACATTTCAACAACAGTAAAATACCCTATTAAATGGAAATTGTTAATGTTTGATCAACGACAACAGTGATAATAGTACTGCCACAATGAATATTATAAACAACTTAAGCATAAGAAGTATGTAATGTAATTCTCAGCATATTTCACATTTACATACAAAATCATGGTGATGTTGGAATATTACCCCTCCCCTTAGGACTTAAGGCAGCTTAAGTCAAAATGCAACTTTAAAAAACAAAAACTCGTATTTTCTTGACAAACAAAAAACTTCTTATCTTATTTTAACTAACTTTAAAATAATTATAATTATTCATTATTTGGCAACTAGTTGAATTACAGACTTCCGAATAAACACTTTGTTTTACTTACGGACAACGGTTTGACCACAGCAACTGAGCTAGATACAGGCTCTTGCTCAGTCTTACTTTCACTGGCTGATGACACATGCCTGTGATTGATATGGGCTTGGAGGTCTCTCTGTAAAAATGTAAATGTTGAACATGTTATTTTTAACCCAGTTGTTACTACCGTCGTTTTAAAACAACATCTCAAATAAAAAAATATTATGGAAATTGGGAGTAGTTTTTAAAAAAGCAACATATGTTTTCGGTAAGTAAACTTAATTCGGACTTTAGATAAAGTTCTTTTTGAGTGGTGTTTCGCGTAGTTAGCCGTGTAAAAAATAAAAAACAAAAAATATATACTCAAAATTTAAATGTGAGTGTTCAAAGGTGAGTAGCTATGTATTTCGATATGTAATTACGGTTGACTAAAATTCAGTTTTTAGTTCTATATTTATTCATTTTATAATAAAACATTAACATTATATTACAATTCAGTGACCATTACTTGTAAATTATGTAGGTGTTGTTTATAAACGCCAGTAGTAAAATATACTACTACAACAAACTGGTTATAGTTTATGTACCATATAATTTTTGGGTCAAAGTTTAGCAAGTTGCAGGCTCATGAAATTCAGCAAGAGCTGGAAGGGACGAAGGGGAACTGGTACTAAGCATTATCAAGATATTTCCGCCTAATAATTTCAACGATATTGTGACAGATGAACATTTCTGGCGTCGAAAATGAAGTTTTACTTCAGAATTTAACTGGTTCACAACTTTGAGCCCCAGCTGAGGTCACGAATGATATTTCAGATCAAGGGCATCGCCAGCCAATGGCCCAGGAGAGGGGGGGCAAGTTATCAACCCATTGCCTTAGGGGCAAACTGATACTCTGGGAAACGAAAACTATGAAAAAAATGTATTTTAGGCATAAGGTATATTTGTGAATCTCGTTGGGCAGCTGCCCCTTCCTGCTACCCCTGGCGACGCTACTGCTTCAGATGACAGTGAAGATGACGTACCGTTAGCTCATTTATTCGTTATTGGCTCGTTATTGGCCAATCATTCTCGAATCGATGACTTTACAGGGCTTTCAACTTCATGCAGTTAGTGATGTGACTAGTGAAGTCAGAAAACAGTGGAACCTAAACTTAGTCCTGTGCTCAATTTTCTGAATGACGTTTCTCAAAGACATGCTCCCTTTGAGAATTTTCACAGCACACACAAAGCGATCGTGCCTTACTACGGGGAACATTCCTGCTGACAGTTTCTTGAGAGGAAAACCATGGGCAGATTCCACTCGCCTTGGCTGGTTCAGCTCATACCATAGACAAGGTACAGGAGAAGTCGAGCCCAATCGTAAGCTGGGACTGGGTGCTAATAAATTTTTCAGTACTCAGATGTCTTGCATTAAAATTGATATTAAGCTTCTCTTCATTTGAAGTTGGACGTTGTCACTAGAATATATTTTTTTGTAAAAAATGTAACTTTGTATCCATAAGAATATTTTTATTTATATTACACAAAATAATATTGTTTTTATTATAGCAAATAAATGTTAGAAAGGTTAAAAATCGAACACCGAGTTTCTTCTTTTGTTGTGTTGTTAAAGTAG
Organism: Crambus lathoniellus; assembly: GCA_949710035.1. NCBI lineage: Eukaryota > Metazoa > Arthropoda > Insecta > Lepidoptera > Crambidae > Crambus > Crambus lathoniellus. The sequence continues at coordinate 6,596,136 of OX453299.1, read as the reverse complement.
TGCATATTACTATCGTTGTTTTAAAACAACACCATTTTCCAGATTTTCCAGGTATAAAAGATTTTTTATTTTTTCTGTATCTCTTGGGGCATAAATATGCTGTATTTAAAAACTTATTCAAATCTGGCGTAATTTTTTCTCTCGTAACAAGTGGGTTAAATATAAAAACCTGTTGAAACTGTTCTAAAAATTGTTTAAGTACCTAAATGGTATGGGTAAACAATTTATAAATTACTTTAACTTTTTTGCATTCACAATACAATTTTTATTATTGAAAATGAAGTATCAGTAATAACTACCCGTCTCACAAGTTCAGAACTAGCTCCGATGGGACTCAGAGCAGTCGTCCAGAGAGTGAAATGTTGTGTGTTCAAGTCCTAACTCATTATGCTCTCTAAATGTTAGAAAAGTTGTTATGTTTACATTTCCCTATAGTCAAGGGTTTTCACAATTAGAGAATAAATTGAGATATAATCTTAATTTAACATTAAGCACAATAGCATCTCATAATAGTCAGATACAAATAATTGACATAAATACCTTGTTATATAATCTTAACTTGACGAAAGATAAATATTATCTGCATAATTATCATAAGCGACAAATAGCATTATCGCTATCTTTTTATTTTAATCAACTAGCCAACAATCTGGCTACTCTAACTTCTGCTTCTTTTGAGCAGCTAAAATGTGACATTTCTAATTCAACTTTGGAATCTGTTCCAAATAATTCGATTCTTTTGAATCCAAATACTGACATGGTTAATTTAAATTACCATTAGAGACAACGGAGGCATACTCTGGCCCAGTATTGACAAGAGGAAGGCCTAAATGTTTAAAAATAGTACACCAGAATATCCAAGGCTTTTCTGCTGGCAAAGACCTAGAAATAAGTTTATTTTTAAATTGTGAAAATATTGATGTGTTATGTGTTACTGAACATTGGTTAAAAGAATATGAATTATTGTTAAATTTGGATAATTATAGTGTTGTAAGTTCATTCAATAGAAAAACTGCAGTAAGGGGGGGTTCTCTAATAATTTTACCTAATAACACACAATATAAAGAGCGAAAGGATATAGTATCCCTCTCTGTTGAACGAATTTGTGAGATATCATGCGTGGAACTTGAACAAATGATTATAATCTGTGTATATAGCCCCCCTGGAGCAAATTACACAGTCTTTGAGTCCACTATGGAGGATGTTTTGAAAATATGCTGTCGTAAGAATAAAAAAATTGTAGTTTGTGGAGATTTTAATATAGACATCTTAGATATTAAATTAGCACAACTCTCCAGTAAATTCCTTAACCTTTTTAAATCATTTAATTTGCTTCACACTTTTAATGAACCGACGCGAATTACGCCAACATCGGCTACTTGCTTAGATAACATCTTTTCCAACTGTAACTTAATTGAGAAATCGGTAATTAATATTATTAAATCCGACCACAGTGGACAACTAGCTTCTTTTGAGCACTATAATGTTACTCCTAAACGCGAAGTAATTTGCAGGCCAATACCGAAACGTGGTATTAATAAATTTAGAAATAATGTACAAGATAAAATTCAATGTTTGCCAGCTTCTGCTGACGCTAATAACTCTTATCAATCATTATTTGATATTGTTGAAAAAGAATTTAGTAACAATTTTAAACAAAAAAATATAAAGTGTAATGATCGTAAGAAGTTCAGTGACTGGGCCACACCTGGTATCTATAATAGTAGAAGAAAGTTATTTGAACTCTATGCACAAAAAACGACTTCCTGTGATCCTAGCTTCATTGAATATGTCAAGAAATATTCAATAACATTTAGGAAAGTATGTGCTTTGGCAAAATCTAGGTATATTTCAAATAAAATTAAATCATCTGAAAATAAAATAAAAGCTACCTGGAGTATTATAAACCAAGAGACTGGCAAAACAAAAAGCAAAATTAATTCATTTAACTTAAAAATTAGTGATCAGACTTTTGAATCGGATATTGAGGTGGCTAGTGCTTTTGAAGGTTTCTTTGCTCGAATTCCGTTAGAAACTACTAGCAGACTTAACTCTTGCCCCAACACCGCTGTCTCTCTTATGGAATCTTGTGTGAACAAGTGCCAGGAAACGTTTAGTTTTAGCTATGTCACTACCGAAGATATTATTAAAGCATTCAAAGCAATAAATATTAAAAAAACAGAAGATCTCTGGGGCATATCTACAAGTATCATCAAATCAATAATTGATGTGATAGCTCCATCATTAGCAATAATTTTTAACCAATGTATAAGTGAAGGGGTCTTTCCTAATTTAATGAAAAATAGTAAAATAATTCCTCTATTTAAAGCTGGTGACAAAAGTGACCCAGCAAATTTTAGACCTATATCCATACTACCAGCAATAAGTAAAATATTTGAGAAATTAATTTATGCGCAACTTTTAGAATATTTTAAATTAAATAGTATACTGCATGAGAAACAGTTTGGTTTTTCAAAAGGTAAAAGTACAACTGATGCTGGAGTTGCATTTCTAAAACATGTACTTGATGCCTGGGAGGACAAGCAGGATGTAATCGCTATTTTTTGTGACCTTTCCAAGGCATTCGATTGTGTTGATCACCAAACACTATTAAGGAAGTTAAAACATTATGGTGTTTCTGAAATGTCAGTAAGCCTTATGCATTCATATCTGTATGAAAGAACTCAGAAGGTAGTTATTAATAAAACTGAGTCTACCGGAGCTCTCATTACTATGGGCGTACCCCAAGGATCAATATTGGGCCCGCTGTTGTTTTTAATATACATAAATGACCTTCCTTACTACGCGATGAATTTATGTGAGACAGTGCTATTTGCCGATGATACATCTCTAGTCTTTAAAGTAGATAGAGGTGATGACTGTTCTGACGAAGTGAATAGTGCTCTTTCAAAAGTGTCACATTGGTTTAATAGTAATAATTTATCATTAAACTCAAAGAAAACTAAGTGTTTAAAATTTTCGTTACCTAATGTAAGACAAGTTGATTTTCATATAAGACTAGACGGCGATATGGTCGAATTCATTAACAATACAAAGTTTCTAGGTATTATATTAGACTCGCGACTACAATGGGATCCTCATATCGAAGCCTTGGCGAGTAGACTCAGTTCGGCCGCATTCGCAGTTAAGAAAATAAGGCTCTTAACCGATATTGAAACGGCTAGAATAGTCTATTTTAGTTATTTTCATAGTGTTATGTCCTACGGCCTTTTGTTGTGGGGCTCAGCCGCTAACATCCACAGTATATTCGTGCTCCAAAAAAGGGCTATTCGCGCCATGTACAACCTCCGATCGAGAGATTCTTTAAGAGATCTATTTAAAGAAATAAACATTTTAACTGTTGCAGGACAATACATCTATGAAAATATAATCTATGTGAAAAAGTATTATAATACATTTGCAAAGCAGAGCGATATTCATCGCTTTAACACAAGAAATAAAGATAAACTTGTCGTTCCCAAGTTTAGGCTAGAAAAATCCAGAGCCTCATTTTTGGGGAAAAGCATAGCCTTTTTTAATAAAGTTCCACAGCATATAATTGAACTACCATTGCATAAATTTAAATGTTACATTAAAGAGTCGCTGATGAGCAAAGGATACTATAAAGTAGACGATTATTTGAATGACCGCAATGCATGGTCATGATGTAACACATAACATAATCACTGTTTAATATGATGTATTTTTATACTAAGCAATTGTTGTATTAGTAACGATATGTTTTTTTTTGTAAATGTCGTTACCTAACTAAGAAACGCTGGCAAGTTTCTTGCGCCCATTCTTCTTGTCAGTTAAAAAAGTCTTGAATGGGTGGTAGGAAAATATTGACGATTCATAAGTACATATTTATTATGTCTAAGTGAATAAAGAATATTTTTATCTTTTTATCTTATCTTATCTTTATCCTATAGGAGCTAGTTGTGAGACAGGTATTTTTTTTTCTAATACTTCATTTTCAATAATTATTCTTTATTTCAGTTATATTTATTTATTGCTAAATATGAAAAAATTATGGCATAGTAGTTACGCCTACAATTCTTTAAAACATTGAAAATGATTAGGCACTTACTTTAAATTAGTTTATATATGAAAACAATTTATAAGTATAGCAATAAAAGTAAATGTAGGTACCTGAGATAAGTATGTTCTCCTACATCCAGTATTTCCATATCTAGTTCCAGAATGAGTGCACATGAACACTGTACCTAATCCAGTTTGTTCCACTCGTAAAACCTGAATAAGATCAAGTAAAATGAAATATAAACATGATTAAGTAATATCCTCTAATATGCACCATAGAAGAAGTTATTTAAAGAGTTTTACATACCTTTTCTCTACACCTAGGGCAGTGTGTATGGTCGGCTCTTGCGCATGAAAGGCAAAAAACATGTTTGCATGGTATCTGAAAGAGATTATAAGTACAAGTTTTACTCAAGATCTTTAAGATGAATAAACAATAAACAGGTTAAAAGTTAGCTGACTTACCATACGGCCATAGATAAGTATTGGCTTTGAGCAAATATCACAACAGTAGATCATGGGATTCAGTACTTTCTCTCCAATCAGAGTAGCCCGGTGACTCCAATCCAACCTCAACATGGGCTCAGGAGGACCACGCTGCAGTGTTGTGAAGACAGGAGTCTCCAATTGGGAAATATCTGATGGTACCTCCACTGTGGACATTTTTGAAAGGTTATTAAATTCCACTACAATGACAGCAGATAAGAGATTCAACTTTATCTTTTGATTATTTTGACATTACATTGATAATGTTGCTTTGTTTATTTTTTTAGGTAAGAATGAAATGTACCATGTATTGAACATTTTTTTCAACTTGTGGGCAAGAGTGTTGTCTTACCAACATACCCATTATCGAAGTGGTATTATACAACTTTAAAACTTATGTTTTAAAGTTATACTTAATGTAAGAAGTTCGTACTTACATTTAGGAGGTTCAGGTTCTTCAGTCGCTTCTTTAGCAACAGGTTCCTCGTTGATGGGTTCTTCCTGATCCTGTGACGTTTCTTCCACAGAGCATTCTTCTTCATCACTGGACATCACTTTAGGCACTTTCTTTCCTCTTCCTCTCCCTCGGCCTCTGCCTCTGCCCCGGCCACGGCCTCTACCACGTCCTCGGGCATTTCTTTTTTCATTGTTCATTTTAATTTATTAGGTACTTCAACACCAGAATCAGTGTTGGCGTCCTAACCCTAGATCAAATGCACCAGTATGAATGATGTGATAAAGTTACTGTTTAGTGATTTGTGGAATTAACTTTTTAAGTTCAAAACAAATAGAATAGTTGTAAATTATACTTTATTCAACTATGAATGAATTGGATTATTTCCGTAAATTGTAATAAAATAAATTCAAAGATAGCCCGTATTCACAAATTATATCCGTATTTTGACAAATGACATTTTTTTTTTTTTTATTTATTACTTTAACGGCCTTGACATATGCCATACAGCCAAATCTAAAATTACATATTCTTATATTAGCTAAAAACTTATCTATTACAATATTAATAACTATAAATTAAACATAAACTAACAAACTTAAAGTATTACAAAATGTTCAGATAAAGTTAAACGTGGAAACTATGAAATCGTAAATGCATTCGTATGTTTCTTCTTTTTGTAGCAGCGATGGCAAGAGGCGGGGTATATCTTCATTTTTGTAAATCTTCATTAGGCCATCCACTAGCAGCAGTCGTTGAATAGAGAAGGCAGGACAGTGAAGAATCAAATGATCCAAAGTTGCTATTGCAGAATGACAGTGTTCACATTCGTCCGAGGTGGTAAGTTTAATTCGTTTTAAGTGTGCAGGGAACTTTCCGTGACCAAATCGCAGTCTGTTCAGAGTAGTTATAAATTTTCTCGATGGCGAATTCCATTTGAAATACCACGGTTTGGGAGGTAAACTTCTTTGTATTTGTGCATACCAAGCGCCTTTGTGTTCTTTAGTATTTGCCCAATCTTCGTTCCAGTTGATGTACATTCGGGACTTTATAACTGTAAAGTAATCTGTCATGGGAACCGATGGCATTGGATATGAAATGTTATTGTTAGGGTGCTGAATCTTCATTAATCTGTCAACTGTTTCATTGCCTGTTATTCCAGAGTGCGATGGAACCCATATAAATTCAATTCTTATTTGTTGTCCAGTCTCTTGCATTAATTCTCTAATTTTAGTGATGTAAATGTTATTCTTGTATGAAACATGTATATTCTCCAGACAAGTGAGAACACTAAGAGAATCAGTTACTATCAGAAACTGTTTATCGTCTCTAATTCCTCTGATATATATCAAAGCGGTATAAATGGCATAGGCTTCTGCTGTAAATATTGATGCATTCTTATCCAGCATAAAACATCTTCCAAATTTAGCTCTAGAATCATAATATGCAGCTTTAGTACTTTCTTCAGTTTTAGAACCATCTGTATAAATTTTACGATGTCCAGACTTTTCATTATTTACATACTCTACAAATTCAGCATTATTAGCTATTCGCTTAGAGCAAACACTGGGAGTAGTAGTTTGAATCTGTAATGTACTCAAATCCCATTTATCACTATGGTCAATGTATTTACATATCAACTTTAATTCATTTATATGTTCACATTTTAGTATATTATTGGTTTCATACATATTTACATACATTTTATTAGCTAAAATTTTAATATAAAATTTCTCGATTAAATATTTCATTCTTACAAAAATGGGAGGAATACCTGATTCTATTTCTAAAGAATTTATTGGCGTGGAACACATGGCCCCTGTAATTAATCTTAATCCTCTGTTTTGTATTACTTCCAGTTTGCGATACAAATAATGGCATATATATTTTCCATAAACAATGAGTCCATAATCATAATGACTTCTCACTATTGCTTTGTACAGAACATTCAATATTTTGGGGTCCATACCCCACGTAACACTAGCTAGATGCCGCATTATATTTACAGACTTTTGCATTTTATCAACAGTTTTATATACATGTGAGGCAAAATTTAGTTTGGAATCAAAAATTATTCCAAGAAATCGTTTTTCATCTACAATTTGAATATTTACTGAATTATATGCAATATTTACAGAATTAAAATAATCATTTTTTCTACTAAATATCATGACAGAACTTTTAGAGGGATTGATATCTAATTTAAGGTGACCTCTATAATACAAATACAATTGCTTTAATGATTCATTTAAAGTTATTTCAGCTTGTAATAAAGTTTTGTTTGTAGTATACAACACAATATCATCTGCATATTGTAGCATGGATAATCCAGAGAGCGATACAAATTTATGTATGTAAGCCGTATATAATAAATATAACAATGGAGATAGAGTTGCTCCTTGTGGTACACCTTTAAATGCATTTTTGGGACCAAATAAATTGTTGTTGAACTTAATATATACAGAACGCGAGTAGAAGAAATCAAAAATCCATTTGCAGACTTTACCGGGAATATTAAAGCTGTGTAGTGTTTCTACTAAAATAGATAAATCTACGTTGTCAAAGGCACCACTTACATCTAGAAAAGCACAAATTAAATAATTGTTATGATTAAAACTTTCCTGAATATCACCGTTAAATTTCAAAATGCTATCAATCGTACTGCGGCCTTTGCGAAAACCAAATTGATCATTAGGTATTATCGATCTAGATTCTGCATACAATTCTAATCTAGTTTTTAACATGTTTTCAAAAATTTTGCCCATACAAGAGGATAAAGAGATTGGACGATAAGAATCAGCAAACCTTGGGTCTTTTTCTGATTTCAAAATAGGAACTACAGCAATAGCTTTCCATGGCTCTGGTACTAAACCGTTAACCCATAAACTATTGAAAATATGGAGAAGAATGTACTTTGCTGCCAAGTCAAGTCGTTTTATTAAAATATAAGGAATATTATCAAGTCCAGGACTTGATGTATCTTTCTTTTTATTCAGAGATAAATTGAATTCAGCTTGTGTAAATGGAGCGTTAAGATGATTGTTGATTTCATTATATTCAAATATATTACCAAGATGTTCGGAGTCTAAATGTGTTGCATCTGGAGCTATCTTATCGAAAAAATCTGGTATGAATGAATCATCTCTATGCTTAGGAGAGGTATTTTTTCGATTAAAAATTTTAACAAATTTCCATATTTTACTTATTGGCGTATTCCTATCAAAGTTAGAACACAAGTTTTGCCAGCTGAGACATTTCTGTTGTTTAATTATAAGTTTTTTGGCTGCGTCTAATTTTTTATATAGTATATAATTTTCTATAGTTGGATAGCGTCTGTACATATGTAGAGCAAGTTTTGATTCTTTGACCGCATCACTCACTGCAGCATTCATTCCACCATGGCATTGGCTTATGAAATTTAGATGTATGAGTGTTACAATCAATACTATTATTTACTTTATGTACAGGTATAAATTCATTTCTTAATTCGTTAAGTAATATGCAAAATTCATTATAAGCTTTAAGAGGGTCTTGTTCATAATCAATATTGTTAAAAAGAGTTCGAGATTTTTTCATGTAACCTGACCAGTCTGCCCTTTTATAAAGAAATTTTTCTTTAGCTTCGGAATTTTCAGTAACATCGTGATCAATTTCTAATGTGACTATTGTAGGAAAATGATAGCTTCCCAGAGTATCATCGGTGTGAACAGACCATTCAGCCGATGGTGCAAGGTTAGGTGACACAAAAGCAATATCAATAGCGGATGCCAATTGGTTAGGACGAGGAAGCGTCGTAGTATGCCCATTGTTTAATATGTACATATTAAGTTCATCCAACATATCATAAATCTGTATACCTCTAGGCTTATCAGTAGAACACCCAAATGCTGTGTGATGGGCGTTAAAATCACCCATCACTAACAAAGGGGTTGGTAAAGACTGAATACTGTTTTTTATCATATTTACAGGAAAACGACCACTACGTGGAGGACAATATACACCGAGGATTGTTAAAGAACTATTAGTAGAAGTTTGTACGTTAATAGCTATCATTTGTATTTTTTCAGTACTAGGAACGGCAATTTCTGAACATCTAATATTATTCCTACATAAGATGGCAACACCACCATAGCCATTAGCACAATCTTTTCTAAATATTTTGTAACCTCTAAAATTAATGATATCTGTTTGTTTAAGCCAAGTTTCATTTAATACACATATATCAACTTTCAGGGAATTAAATAATTCATGAAGAAAGGGAATTTTAGGTTTAAGGCTTTGAATATTGTGCTGTATAACTACAAGTGAATTACTATCCATTATTTGAGAATTTTTTTATAAACATTTCCTTAATTGTAGATGTATTAATAGGAAGGCTGTTATCCTTGTTTGCAAACATTAATAATGTATCAATTATAGCAGTAAGTATCTTTTCATTGTTAATGCTATCAACAAAAAGATTTGTATCTTTACTTTTTCCAGTGGTTTTGGTGTTCTGTATTGGCTGAGGTTTACCAGTTGCCTTAGCATAGGACTTGTTCAGGTTCAGTGCAGGAAAATAAGACCCTAAGGTGTGTTTGTTCATTATTTTATTTTTATTTTCATTAATTTTTTCTTGTTTCACTGGACAAGTCCTTGCCACGGCAATATGGTCACCTTTGCAGTTAATGCAAAAGGGTTTGTCTTGATTTGTACAATCTTTATAAGAATGTGGTTCTGAACATATTGAACACACTATGTTACGTTTACAAAATTTGGTAGTATGACCAAAACCCATACATTTATAGCATTGCATTACCGGCCTAATATATTCATTTACAGGTACTATACAGAGACCATAGTTTACATGCTCAGGAAGCATATTACCTGCGAACGTCACTGATACTGTCTGGAGTGGAATAATTCCATCTGGAGTCCTCTTAGTGAATCGTCGTACTGCTAATATCTCCTGTGAACTGATAAGTTTATCAAAAAGGTGCTTGCAACTGAGATCAACTGGAATGAACTTGATGACTCCTATGCATTCTGAGGTGGAAGCTGGAATGAATGCTCTAATATCATGAGATGCCAAAAAAGAGGAATTAGTAAGAAGAGAGTTAGCGTTCTTCGCATTATCAAATATAATAGCATACCGCAATGCATTAACTCTTTTTATTTCCTTTACTCCCTTATTGTAGCGACTGAAAATGTTATTAAGATATATTGGGTCCTTGTTACCAAACTTGACTGAGTCATTCACACTCTGAATATAAACAGGGAAAACTGTTCCTGGGGAATTTTCCGGGTAGTTCCTTATGTGATTCTTCTTATAGTAGGGCACATGTTTGGATTCATCATCATCATCAGAAAAGTCGGTCACTGGACCTGCTTTTCTCTTCTTGTTCCCGCGATTGGGATCGGTGCCTCCACTATCGGAGCCCATTTTTTGAACGTTTGAAATGAACTTATGCAAAACTTGGCGTGTAATTACTTGGAAAAAAGATTTTTCGCAAAATAATAAAATAAATCAAACCTCCCGCCTAAAGGTTTTTCTGTAGTTTTGGACAAATGACATTGACATCGACATGACAGCACGCACGCACGCACTGTCAATCAACGCTTTTTTTCGTAGTATTTCAACTGGCGCTGGCTTCTTAGGTATTCAGCCCAAATATCGACGACGTCTACTGCGTCTACTTCTATGTTGTTCTTGCGACCAAAAGTCGGAATTACGTTAGCGGCCAATGTTCGCACGTGATTGGATAACCAAAACTACTCTACTAGAATCAATAAGTATTGTATTAAAAAATAAATTACCGAGAAAAGCGTACCCAAAAAACAGATATATTTTTTTAAAGCCTTTCCATTCCACCGTTAAATCTCCAAAAATAGTAAAAAAAAATATAGCTCAAAAACAGTGTTGGTATTTGGCAAAATGTTAATCCGACGATTAAAAAAGTTAGTTGTGCGTGCGTGACTACCGATTAATTACGATTATCATTCGTAATCGTTAATTAATCACGAATAAGATTAACATTGACTAGCTGCTTCGCTCGGTTATGCCCGTTCCCGTACCGTAAGAATATCGGGATCTAATATAATAGCCTATGTCACTGAGGATTTATGCTTTCTAGTGGATTATTTTTGTTTTACGTTATTTATTATGTAAGTATGTATTTCCTTTTAAACATACTTGTCTATGTTTATGCGAATAAAACGTATATACTTACATAAGTACTTATATATATTTTCATCCCATCGATTCGAAAAGCGATGATTGTTTATCTAATAACAGGGTCCAAAACGATTCATTGTTTACCTGTTATGACAAGAGGGAATAAATGAGATTTGAATTTTGAACAGCTTCATAACAGGGTCCAAAACGATGAGATTTGAATTTAGAACATAATTAAAGAAGCATTGGTTGGAGTGTAGCAAAGGGTATGCAGTACGTTAAAAAAATTCAACTGATTTTGTATGGGGCCGGGATTTTTTTCGGGACCGAGAAATTTTCAAAAACGGAATTTTATAAAATTGACAATATCTCGTAAACGGTGAGTCGTAGCTTAAATCTAACACAATTTTCAACCCTCCTACGGCATCCCCGGAGATACTTATAAGGAATCTGATGGACATACTTATATTTTTTTTATTTAATTTTTTTTTATTTCAAAACTCAAATTTTTTTTCTTGCCCGGCTAGCGCTATGATGTATCCGAACGACAAAGAAAGGTAGGTAGTTTGAGTTGTCTTTACTGCTTTTCTTATAGAGGGGGATGAATTATTATTTATTACTCGGCCGCAAAATTATTTTCACCTCGGGCGGCGTATATTGAATCCCTCGCTGCGTTCAGGATTCTACTTTAGAATCCCTCGCTGCGCTCGAGATTCTACTCTAGAATCCTTCACTGCGCTCTGGATTCAAAATAGCGCCCTCGCCGTAAATAAATTATTTTGCTCCCTTGTAATACAATCTACTATTTTATTCTTGTAGACTTATACATATACTTACCTTACTTATGTACTTGTATGCTTATATACTTTTATACTTATGTGCCTTTGTACCTACTTATGAATTTATTTACTTTTATATGCTTAAATACTTTTATTTTATACTTATGCTTATATATATTAATTTACTAACATATTTTTAATATATTTTTGCATCTTATAAAAAGTACATAAACCGGTCACGAAAATTAGTCACGATTACGACTAATATTTTAATCGATTAATATTTTAGTCATGACTCATGACTTACTTCAATCACGATTATTGAAAAATTTATCGATTTTGCAACACTGCTCCAAAACTACGAAAAATCGCGGAACATAATATATGGAGGTTAAATCGATAGGTAAAATAGCTGGTACTCGGCTATCACCTCGCACCGGCTTGGCACCTTAAAAGGAACACTCTGTATGTTTATACTTATCCGACTACTAAAGGTAGCCAATTCACACACATTCGTCCGCAGCACACCGGCTTGATACCCGAGTGTAGGTAGATAACTAAATGAACGGAATCATCGAAATTCAACGCGAGTGAACATTAACTAGTACCTAGTTGTTAATAAATGCAAGCGAAGCTGCGGGCAAAAGCTAGTCCTACTTACTGTACGTAATCTATGATACCTTTTTAGTTTCTTTAAAATTTTACGTAGGTAGGTACATACTATACTACCTACTCTAAAATAATAAATAACTCATTTTATTTATTCACTTTTTAATAGTTTTCTTTTCAATATTAAAAACAGTCTTTGGGCTTTGTTAAACGGCGAACGTACCTAAAGGCTGATTTACATTTGCATAAGTACAGTAGCGAGTTAAGAAATCAGTCAGTTAAGTAGTAAGTTGTAAGTAGCGTCCAAACGCATAGGCGAGTAAGTAGTCATAAGTTGCCGTTCGAGAAGAAGTGTCCGCTCCGCGACGAAGACAACAGTTGTAAGTTATTTTACTACGCTTTGGGGTGCGGAAGACGCACGGGCGGGGTGGACTTGCACTTGACTTGCCGAAAAAATAGAACCTCATCCTATTCTCTGTACTTAATCGTTAAGTTCTACTTGACTGGCAAATCCCTGTCCAAACGATGAATGAACTTAACTCGCTTAGACCGTAAGTTAACTCGCTACTGTACTTATGCAAATGTAAATCAGCCTTAACATGAAGTAAGTAGGTACCACTGTTTGTGTGGTTTTACCATTTATAGGGGCACCAACGTAACAATTAAAGTTTTCAAATATTGCAATCAATGGCAATTAAATTATAACAGGGGGTGTTAGCTCATGGCATCGGTATTTTACTAACAACCAAATAACAACTAGAACTTTTAAACCCTTGAATATTTTATTACCACTGTAGGTAGCTAATGTGCGTTGATATTCGAGGACTACCAAATCAGACGCTAGTAGGAGATATCCAGTCCAGTCCAGAATAAATAGTTATCCTTGAATAAATATGAAAATATTAAATATCCCTAAATATCCGTCTATAGCACCGAATGTGTGGATATTAGAGTTTACTGGACTTCGGAACCCAAATCCGAAAACATTGGGGGCGAAATTCAAAAAATGTTACCTTTACACTATCATCTCACTTTTCCTTAGTCAATACATCAAATCAATAATTAAATTTAATGTAAGTGCTTTGATGCTTTTATTGCAGTACGCACCTTTCCACATCGGCTTTACAAAAATATGCATCTTCAAAAAGGATTACAAGAAGTGGGAACACATTATTTCTTACATCACTGATGTGGAACAGAAGCTGCAGGCAGATGGTGATGAGGAAATTATAAAAATAATAAAGGAGTACGTTAATCGAGCTCGTCGCATCTCATTCTGCTTTTGGGCTTTGCCGGTATTCGTTGATCCGCTTGTGTTCTACGAGCCGTTTATGAAGAACCAGAGTCCCACCAACACAACTGATGGAACATATTTGAAAATCCTTGATTATTATCTACCCAACACTGATTATCCACCAGGGTATTATGCCTCGATGTTTATTCAAACCATTACAGGTTTCACTATGAGCGCGTACATAGTCTCTTGGGATACATCTGTATGCGTTACTATGATTTTCTTTGCTGCACAACTTAAGATAACGCGACTCCTTTGCGCTCGAATGATTGTACCCAATAATGAGGAAGAAACCCGCAAGAACATTGCCGAGTGCCATCGCTTCTACACCACTCTTGTGGAGTAAGATCTTCTAAGTTCCTAATAAAATATTACCGGCAATATTAAGTCGAATGAAGTATTAGCAACTTGTAGTAAAAGTTAAGTTTTTTTTTCATTGTGGTCCTCGATCGAATTAGACTTTTTCTTTCCTTTTCAGAAACCAAAGATTATTTAACAAGCTGGTGTCGCCGGTTATGTTTGTTAATTTGATCGTAACATCCACTAACTTTGGGATTAGCATCATTGAAATCGCTCGGGTAAGAAACTTTCTTGTCTCTCGGCGGGACTTTGCACAGAGGGCTGACCTGATTTTGCTGTAGATATATTATCACTACATCACTACATAGTATAAAACAAAGTCGCTTTCTCTGTCCCTATGTCCCTTTGTATGCTTAAATCTTTGAAACTACGCAACGGATTTTGATGCGTTTTTTTTAAATAGATAGAGTGATTCAAGAGGAAGGTTTATATGTACTTTTTATCCTGATATTCCCACGGGAACGGGAACCACGCGGGTGAAACCGCGGGCGGCCGCTAGTGTTTAATAAACTGATTTTGATGCGAGCGAAGTCACGGGTAAAAGCTGTATTTACTAATAAAGCATGTATAGTACCTACATCAGTAAAAGCTTGAAATTTTACTTGATTTCAGGTGAACAATGATTTGGGAACGCTTGCGTCTGGTTGTGCTTATCTCGTGGCCTGTCTTATTCAACTGTTAATTTTTTACTGGCACAGCAATGAGGTTACTGAGGAAGTGAGTTTTATTATAACAAAGCTAAATGCCTATGCGTATGACAATGCATTTTTTGTGGCTGCCGGCCTAGCATGAGCAGCTTTTATCGCGCGATATGATATGGTAAGGCAAGTTGTCTTGCTTACCCCACTAAGGTGTAAGCAAGACGGCATGCCGTATGGTTACCTAATGAAACGCATAACATTTTTCGCCATAAACATGAAACGCATCGTGTTGAAAGGCATAATCATCGAAATGCATAATTCTTAAAGGCATAATTTCATAACGCATACTTTTTTTGCCCGAATTTTGAAAGGCATAATCATCGAAAGGCATAATTTCAATAAGCATAATTATCTAAAGGCATAACTTTTACATGTCATAATACTTAAAAGGCATAATATTCAAAATGCATAAATTTAACGGGGTATTACCTTGTGTTTATTTATTTTGAAGCTAGGTCTGTGAAAATAAAGTCTTTTCTGGCGCTTCGCCGGCCGCTGCCGCGGCACGCTCGCTTCGCTCGCTCGGCTCGCGCGGCGTTTTGGTCACTGTTCTAACCTAACCTAACCTAAAACGACTGTTAGGAATTCTCGGGTGGCGGGAGGCTTCGCCCCCCGAGCCCCCTTGGTAGGGGGCTGCGCCCCCCCGTCCCCCTGCTCCTCTGTTTTCTTCCATTTGAACTAAATTCAAAACTTATAGGGTAAAAAATTCTTTTTGAGCCAACAGATCTCAAAAAAAGTTTTTTTTAACCATTGGATGTCTCTCTAATACCTCCGGGGTTGTTAAAAGGGTACCAAAATTTCGTCAGATTTTGGCTACGACGCACCGTTTTCGAGATATTGACATTTTATAAAATGTTTTTAAAAATTAATTATGCTTTATTACGTTATGCGTTTCAAAGTATGGTTTACGAAATTATGACAAACGAAAATATGCATTTCGAAGATTATGCTTTTTAATATTATGCCTTTTAACTATTATGCATTATTATTATTATGCGTCATGAAATTTATGCCAAGGAATAAAATGCTTTTCAATATTATGCCTTATGATGTATGCCAAATGAAATTATGACAATCAACTGTATGCGTTTCAATGTGTCACCATGCCGTATCATATCATATCGCGTGATAAAAGCCGCTCATGCTAGGCCGGCTGGCCGGTTGACCTCTTGCTTACAAAATGCGATGAGGTTACTTTCGGTTCAGTAGTAAAATAAGAAGAAAGGGCAAGTAGAATAAGCAAGATGAAATCACATCACATTATTACAGAATTTCCATATTTCAGAGTCTTCTTGTTAGCTACGGAGTATTTGAAAGTGATTGGACGGGAATACACAATAAATATCAAAGACATGTAGCATTACTTGGCATCACAACTGCAAAAAGACTGGTGTTTGAGGCTGGTCCTTTTAACGAAATGACTCTCAAAACATTTTTAGGGGTAAGTTTCATTTTTATTGAACCACTAGCTTCCCGCCCGTGGCATCGCCCACGTGGACTACACGACGTTATCCCGCGGGAATGTGACATTTTTTCGGGGTAAACAGTAGCTCGGCTCCAAAGTATCTGTGTCCCAAATTTCATCCAAATCCGTTCAGCCGTTTTTGCGTGATTGAGTAACAAACATCCAAACATCTAAACATCCAAACATCTAAACATCCAAACATCTAAACTTTCACATTTAATATTAGTAGGAAGTAGGATATAGATGCACTTCTTACTTGACTCATTGCAAGTAAAATTTTGTGAGTAGGTAGATTGTTTATAATTATACATCCTTATTGGATTTTTTTGTTACAGATCATACGAGCAAGTTACAGCTTCTATACTTTGCTTAATAAAACTAATTAAAGTCATAAATGAATGATGTTAATTGTTATATAGCGTCAACACTAAAGTAAATAGTTGCAGCACATTACTCAAGAAAACGCCGAATAAAAAGAAAATGTGTATGATTTTATGCGTTTAAAATATGTATTTACATTAAGTAACTACTTAAATTAAACGTTTCACAAATTGCATTTCATAGCTATTTAACACTAGCAACTTAACATTTTAAACTTAAATGGTCATTATTCATTAATTTTTACTATAACTATCATGTTTTGTTTTACCATGATTAGCGTCGTGCTAATAACGCGAAGGTCGCGGGTTCGATCCCCTCATGGGCCATATTACTTTTTGTTTTTTTATTCGTAATTATGCTACATAATTTATCTATTGCAAATAATAAAAAATATGTACTTACATAAATAGTATATTGTACAACAAGTACAGCCGCCGCACCGGGAGAAATTCACAGTTTCTCACCTCCGCACACAGTGGGAGCACATGCATCGGGTGTTTCAACCTTATATCGCAGCGAACGATGCATAAAACGAACCATTTTACCGGAAACGTATATATATAATCCACCCTCGCCTAGTTTTCGAGTTCCCGATATTTCGGCGCAGTTGCACATGCCATGATACCGATGCGCCGAAATAAAGGGAACGCGAAAATTAAACATGGAAAAATCCCTTTTTTCATAACACTAGCAACATGTTGGGCGCCAATGTTCTGCACTAAAATAATATAACTTTAACGATTGATTATTTTCTGTTGGGGAGAAAACGAAGTCAAAAATACTTTTTGGGCATTTTTCAAATCTTTTGACCATTGTCAAAACACAATGTCCACTGACTTATCATCATGTCAGCCGAACGACGCCCACTGCTGGGCATAGGCCTCCCCCAAGGATCTCCACAACGATCGGTCCTGCGCTGCCCGCATCCAGAGGCTTCCGGCGACCTTGACCAGATCGTCGGTCCACCTTGTAGGGGGCCTGCCCACGGAACTTCGTCCGGTACGCGGTCGCCATTCAAGAACCTTTCCGCCCCAACGGCCATCGGTTCTCCGCCCTATGTGTCCCGCTCACTGCCACTTCAATGATGCAATCCTTCGAGCGATGTCGGTTGTTTTAGTTCTCCTGCGGATTTCATAATTTCTGATTCGATCGAGCATTTTTTTTCTCCATTGCTTGCTGGGTGACTTTGAGCCTTCTTATGAGACCCATAGTAAAAGACCAGGTCTCGCTTCCATAAGTCATTACTGGCAACACACACTGGTCAAAGACCTCAGAACAATAACTAAAGCTATAGAAACCGTGCTAAAATAACAACAAAATACATTAGTTCGTACTCTTTTATTTTATGCAGTAGTACATGTGTAAGAAAGAGATAGTGTACAGTCTAATGTTTCTTAATTTACAAGGTTGTCACAAGTTTTTTTTACGCCAGTGATGCAACGTCATCGACATTAATATCGATAAATTAAAAATAGATTTTACATACATTACATTTTTAAAATCTCTATGTATGTCAATGACACTAGTAAGTACGGTATGGTAATGTGTCGACGCACACGTACCTACCACAAACAACCACACCACATCGCAGCGACAAAATGTGGTGTCGATGCAGCTTTTAGCAGTTGCGTTGTGGCTGTGCGACAAAATGCCAATGTGATTGCTTTGTCGCCAGTAGTTGTGATGTGGATACGTCGTATGCGGTGTGGGCGGCTGCTAGTTCACAGCGTCGTCGCTGGTGGTGATCGGTATTACTTACGTACGCGGTCGATAATGACGGCAAAATGTGGTACCTACGTGTAAATTGTACTAGGTATTCATTTCCTTCTTCAGTAGTCTATACTAGTGGTATAATAAAGCTGAAGAGTTTGTTTGGTTGAACGTGCTAACCTCAGTAACTACTGCACTGACTTAGAAAATTCTTTCTACTATTAGAAAGTTACATCCTTCCCGAGTGACACAGGCTATCTTTTATCCTGGGGACGGGTACCACGCGGGTAAAACCGCGAGGATCCGCTAGTTGATAATATAATAAGTAAAAAAAATGCACATAGTAATGCTGGTTCCTTCGCCTACTTTTATTGCAAACATTAGAGTAACTTAAGCTGAAAAGGAAATTAATCAATTAATTAAAATAAAGAAACCATTTTTTCTTTTAAACACATCTTTAATGTTCTCATTTGGCTCAAATGATTGTAGTCCAAAGTGTTACGCATAACGTGACTGTTCACTTTTGCTGTCCAGTTGATTTTTGAAATACGGCGTATACAATCATTTAAAATAGTTTCATCTTTGGGAAATCTGAAAGAAGTAAAAATTGTTAACATCGATAAAGAAAAATCACAGCACTATCATAACCTTAACATCTTTAACAGAAATGCAAGAAAATATAAAAAATAGACCAAAACTCACGTACATTTCTATTGATAATATTAATTTATTAAAATTTTCGGATAATACTGATGTTAAAATCTTAAAAATATTTGAATTTTGAAACAAAACTTACCGATGAAATGATTCAATCTCATCCGAATTTTCTTTCCGTGATATATTAGACTAACAGTCTAGAACAACACAAACCATCCTAGACACGGAATGCAAGCTCTCTAGGGAGCCTGTATGCACACTTTCCTGTTGTTTTATCACCGAATTCCTTGTAAATTAATAAATTTTCACTTTAGCTGCCAGCGAAGCTGTTCGACCATTGTAATACGTTCGTATTAAATTGGGCATACCTCAGAAGCTACGTTCTCAACAAAGACGTATTTTTATTTTGGTAGTATTATATTACAATCAATTAGAACCATTTGACATTTGTACTTTACGAGCTTGTGACAATGACAGAAACAATAGAAACTCACAAAGATTGTCTATTTCACTCTTACTCATGTATGCTGAATTACTTAAAGTGAGTACGATAGCTGAACACAGTTTTTATTTTAGTACGATTTCTATAGCTTTAGTTATTGTTCTGAGTCAAAGACTTTCGTCTTGAGACATTGAGGTATTTCGGACGCGAATATATGTCGGAGCTTCCCAAACGCTGCCCATCCGAGCTGGTTTCGACGAGAGATCTCTTTCTCAAAGTTGGGCTTGACTAACTGGACCGTCTGTCCTAGGTAAACATAGTGGTCAACAACTTCGAGTGTAATGTTCCCAACATTAACTGGAGCGGGTGCAACATGGGCATTGAACATGATTTTCGTCTTGTCCATGTTCATCTTAAGACCCACTCTTTGCGAAGCATTACCGAGATCTTCGAGCATTGTGTTCAGGTTTTCCAATGTCTCAGCCATAAGAACTAACTACATCATCGGCAAACCGTAGATGTGTTAGGTACTCGCCATTGATGTTGATTTATTTTAAAAAAAATACCGGATCCGTGTATAATGAGCCTATTAGTGCAAAGGTCTAGAGCCGTTAATACGGTGTTTTAAAAAAAGTAGTCGGGTTATGGGTTATGGGCACTGACAGTGACATTGACATGCCTGCCAAATTGACAGCTGACACTGACAGCATGCTGACAGCTAACAAAAACTTGAATTTGCCGGTTTGTTTGTTTCTTCAATGTTTTCCTAAATTAATTTCAAAAGAAATTCCGAATATGAGCGGCGATGGATAAATTATTTCTGCACCTAATGCCAGTAAGTCATTTTTAACTATTATCCCTAGTTTAATCAGTGCAAGAAGTTTTAAACTGTCTTATTTTCGGGTGATAAACTTTAGTAACCAACTTAAATGTATAACTAGCGCCACTAGCGGATCCTCGTGGTTTTACCCTCGTGATTCCCGTTCCCATGTGAATATCGGGATAAAATATAGCCTATAGCCTTCCTCGAGAAACGGACTATCCATCACAATAAGGATTTTTCAATTTGGTCCAGTAGTTTCTGAGATTAGCATGTTCAAACAAACACTCAAACTTCTCAGCTATATAATATTAGTACCTATAGATACAGTATCACTTCAAATCAAGTCTAGCTGGTACCTATGTACCTATGGACTGCAAGTGCATAGAGGACAAGGTTAGTATTGTCATCATATTTTCTTCCGAATAATTCAGGAACCTAGAGTTTTAATCTAAACTTTTGGTTTATTATTAATTTTACAAGTAATATATTACAATTTGTAATTATTATTGCAATAATATTGTTATGAATGTTAAGGTTATCTACATTCTTTATCAATCAACAAATATGTGCATTAATAGAAGGTAAACTTTTATTAAATATTACCTAGCTAGACTCTGACCAGAAAAACTGCTGCATGCGCAAGTCATAGAAAACTGATACCTATTGTTTGTAGCAAAATTAAAAATTATAAACTTAAAGTGATACTTATAGACTAAGCTCCCGTTGTACTAAACCCTACCTCATAAGGTGGCAGCTCAAAAATGTAATGCAGTGATAGATACTACTTAGGAACACTGGATTATAGTAGGTTGCCGTCGAATATCCTGGAAGAACTTCTATTTTTGTTCGTCTTCAAATCGCTATTTTGATCGAAAATTACATCATAAGGTGGCAGATCGAAACGTTTACGCATCGAAAGAGACACATTTGGACATAACAACCCGCATAGGTTGCCGGCCCAAACCCTGGCAGGTTTCAAGGTCAGCCAAGTTTTATGAGCCCCAAAAATGGGATAAATTACCTCATCAGGTGGCACGCTAAAACTGATGCAGATCGATTGCCATAGACATGCCATTCATTAATATATAGGGTTGCCTGCCTTCAGCTTGGCAGTTTTTCTGGTCAGCCACCTCGAACAATGTATTACAAAATCTTGGAATAACGAGAAATTCTTGATAGATGCTACGGTTCAGGGTATAATTTAGTAAAAATTGTGATATCAACTTAAACTCGACGAACTAACAGACTTGCGTCTTATGGTGTTGAAATAATAGGGTAAATGTACCAGTTTTGGTCATTTCTCATAGGTACCTATATCTTTAAATATTGAAAAAAGTGATGTTGCCTTTTACGTTCAATGTGATATAGGTAGTATAACGGGCAATTTTGTGCTGTATAACAATATTTATTATGTTCACTTCAAATCACAGGTGATGATTTTTATGAGTTAATTTTATTTTTTATGTTTTACTAGCTTTCTGCCCCGCGGCTTTTTCCGTGGTAAAATGTACCTACCATATGTGCTATTCTGGTATCTAAGCTATAACACAGTGACGTTTCATCTGGATCCGTTCTCTAGTTTTTGCTTGAAGACGTTCAGCCACTTCGAACAATGTATTACAAAATCTTAGAATAACGAAATTCTTGTATAGATGATATGGTTCAGGGTATAATTTAGTAAAAATCGTGATATCAACTTAAAGTCGACGTACAGACTTGCGTCTTATAGTGTTGAAATAATAGGGTAAATGTACCAGTTTTGGTCATTTCTCATAAGCATATCTTCAAATATTGAAAAAAGTGATGTTGCCTTTTAAATTCAACGTGATATAGTTAGCAAGCAATTTTGGTTTGCAATTTATTATGCAGAAATAATATGAAATAATTAATCGTTAATCAACTTTGTTTCAAAAATGGGACACGTCCTGCAGCTATCTCATAATTATCTATCCATACTAGGACAGTACGTTTAACTTTTTACTTGATACTTATCTATATATGTATTACTCTTGCGTTACTGACTGACTGATAGACAACGCACAGTCGAAACTACTGGGCGCAAGAAGCTGAAATTCGGCATGTATGTTCCTTGGGGAGTGAAAAGTAAGGAGTGGAAGGTAAGGAAGGAAAACACTAAAAGAAGATTTTTAGAAATTCCTCCTCTAAGGGGGTAAAAAGGGGGGTCCACACTGTAGTATGCTACTGGCTAATCAAAATTTGAATTTATATTTCTTTTACTTATGTTGTATTCTGATTGACACTTCAATAAATAAAGTCAATTACAACATACACAGACGAAGTCGCGAGCGGAGCGATAGTTATATAGGTAGGTATAGAATTGCATATTCACTTCATTTTTTTCAAAGTACACGTACAAACATAAAAGAAATACAAAGTTACTTACACACTATTTTAGGGTTCCATGCCCAAAGGGTGTAAACGGCACCTTATTACTAAGACTCCGCTGTCCGTCTGCTCCAACATCGTCTGAGGGACTCCTCATCACCAAGTGAAGCGAATTGGTCTCACCAGAACAAAACAAATGAGCCCAAACTTGAGGGGTTTCATAGTGGTCATTAGAAATACCATTGGCTTCCTGCCTGCTCCAATATCAGACCCTCACCACCAAGTGCAGCGAATAGGTCTCATCAGAACGGAACAAATGAGCCCAAACTCGAGGGGTTTCCTAGTGGTCATTAGAAGTACCATTGGCTTCCTCCCTGCTCTAACATCTGATCCTCACCAAGTGCAGCGAAATAGGTCTCATCAGAACGAAACAAATGAGCTCAAACTCGAGGGGTTTCCTAGTGGTCATTAAGAAGTGCCACTGGCTTCCTCCCTGCCCCATCATCAGACCCTCACCAGCAAGTGTAGCGAATAGGTCTCATAAGCACGAAACAAATAAGCCCAAACTCGAGGGGTTTTCGAAGCAGCCATTGAAGAGTTCCATTGCCCACCTCTTGACTCCATCATCAGATCAGCTCGAAGGTATCAAATTATTAAATTGTCATTATATTCCTATAGACTTGCAGAGTTTCAAATCAATTCGACAATTAGAAGTAGGTTAAAATTGAATTCCAAGATTTTCTTACATTGTGACTTAGTTAGTTCCTTACATGTGAAGCTAATAAAAGCGTGTTAAAAAGCATAACCGAATGACAGTCCACGCACGCTACCGCCCGCCGCGTCTTGGCTACCTTCATCATAATATATTAAAAGCACAAAAATTAATGTTTACATTGTATTGCAATGTAGACCTACTATGCCTTTGTACACCTGGAGAAGGCCTACGATCGAGTCGAAAGGAATGAGCTATGGAAGGTGTTGTCTGAATACGGATTGGAGAGCAATGGAGCAATGGCTCTTCAATTTGTTTTTAGACAGTTGTATGAAGGCCTGAGCGGCTTGAGCGAGTAGTGAACGGGTGCCACCAGTGGGATGGGTCTGCTCCTGGCTTCTTGTCTCAAAATATGCAGATTTTTTATGTTTTATTGTTATTAGTTTTATATTGTAATTGTATGGCTTGTATTGTATGGCACTGTTTATTGATTCTTATGTTCTTAAACTATTCAAAGTTTTATTACCTATGTTTGGCAATTATTTATATTATTTTATTTGCTACGTATTTGGTTGGTGTGTATTTTAAAGAAACTACCTTTTGGATGTCTATTTCTTAGTCATTGAAGATTATTTACTGCTATGATTACCAGGTTTTTATTTTGTTTTTAAATTTAAGATTAATTTGTGATGGAAAGTGACTTTACATATTATATTATGTTAGTCACTTTTCAATTTGACGACTCTGTATGAAATATGACAGGGAGAAAAAAATAGCCCTTGGCGAGTTTCTTGCCGGTTCTTCTCGTTACAAGGCCTCCCGCCGTAGGATTTGCGAACCGATAGCGTAGCTTCATTGACGTTCACAAGTGCTGTATCAGCTTAAAATGAATAAATGATTTAGAATTTTGAATTTTGAGAGTGGAACTGAACTGTGAACTGTGAACTGTGGAATTATGATGAAGGGGACCCAATTCAAGTGCCTCCTCTATGCTGACGACCAGGTAATTACTTGCGTCTTCTGTGGGGGAGTTGTAGGAGATGTTGTCCGTTATGAATGATGATTTTGTGAGAAAAGGGATGAGAGTTAATGTATGTAAGACGAAAGTGATGGTTTTTGATTGAGATGAAGAAATGTCTGACTGTACGGTAATGATAAGTGGTCAGAAAGTGGAACAGGTGCGTGAGTGTGAGTTTGTATATTTGAGCAGTTTATTTACAAGGGATGGAAAGTGTGAGGAAGACATAGAAAGGCGAGTGAAGAAAGGGAATTCAGTGAACGGCGCTATACACTCAGTTATGAGTAGCCAAATCGTATCTGAAAAGGCGCGAATGGCTATTCATAACGGAGTGCTGGTGCCGACACTGATGTATGGAAGTGAGTCTTGAGTATGGCAGAAGAAGAATAAAATCAGAATAAATGCAGTAGAGATGCGATCGTTGAGGAAAATATGTGGAGTTAAATTGAGTGATAGAGTGAGCAATGATGTGATTCGTGAAAGGTGTGAGCTGAAAGATGATATAGTAGTAAGAATTAAGAAAGGAATGCTACGGTGGTTTGGTCACTTAGAGAGGATGAATGAAAGGTAAATTACGAAAGAGATATATTGTGCGAATGTGGAAGGACTGGTTGCGCAAGGGCGTCCCTGAAAAACCTACACGGACCAAATAGAAGGTGTACTAAAAAGACTGGTGTACGCAGTGACAAAAATCGCCGGGCATGTATGAAAAGATTGATGGATGTGAATGAAGCGAAAGAAGTGTGCAAGGATCGTAGCAGGTGGCAATCCATAGTCTCTGCCTACCCCCGTGGGAAATAGGTGAGTATATGTATGTATGTATGTATGTATTGCAAATAACATTGTGTACATTTTATTGAAATTAATACACATTTTTCAAAATAGTGAAAACTGCTACAGTTTTATAAGTGTACTAGCTGACCCAGCGCGACTTCGTTCCCGTGGCCCTACCCCCTACTCCACCCTTCCCTACCCTACCCTACCCTACCCTACCCTACCCTACCCTACCTTTACTCGACCCTACCCTACCTTTACCCTACCCTACTTCTACTCTACCCCCACTTACCCCCTCTTCCCCTATTTTCTCACCGCTAAAACCTTCCTTGGACTTCCACGAACATTTCAAGACCAAAATTAGCCAAATCGGTCCAGCCGTTCACGCGTGATGCCGTGACCAAGGGAAATAGGGATTCATTTTTATATATATAGACTAGCTGACCCAGCGCGACTTCGTTCCCGTGGCCCTACCCCCTACTCCACCCTACCCTACCCCACCCGTACCCTACCCTACCCCTACCCTACCCTACCCCTACCCTACCCCTACCTACCCCTACCCTACCCCTACCTACCCCTACCCTACCCTACCCTACCCTACCACTACCCTACCCTACCCTACCCCTACTCTACCCCTACCCTACTTCTACTCTACCCCTACTTACCCCTCCTTCCTCTATTTTCTCACCGCTAAAACCTTCCTTGGACTTCCACGAATATTTCAAGACCAAAATTAGCCAAATCGGTCCAGCCGTTCACGCGTGATGCCGTGACCAAGGGAAATAGGGATTCATTTTTATATATATAGATACATATGAAAGAAAAAATCAAAGTAATCATTGCTAAAATTGTAATGAAACTATATTGTTTAAATTTTTGTGAAATCACATCGTTTACTAATTATTGTAAGTCAGAGTGGCTTCATATTTTTGATTTTGAAAAATGTGTACTTTATTGCGAGAAACTCCGATGGATGGTTATAAAGTATGTATTGATAAGATGACTATTTGTTATTGAAATTTTCAGAGTGTACATTTATTCGAAATTCTGTCCATGTATACATTTCATTGCACGTGGCTGTACGTGTGGGTTGACACTTAGGAATGTTTTTTTTTTATGTGTCTCATAAAATATAATTGCGAAACTGTGTTTGTTTGTCTGTTTCTTACGTCTTCAAGCAAAAACTAGAGAACGGATCTGGATGAAACGTTACAGTGTTAGAGCTTAGATACCAGAATAGTACATATTATTATGGTAGGTGTTCGCGATGGGAAACAAGAATAAAATGTAGTTGCATCTTAATAAAATATGCTTTAATTTCTTGAGAAGTACAATTGGTTTCGTTAGCTTACAATGGAGCGTTCAGCTTCGTGGGAGTCGAGAATATAAAGGGGGGAAATTTTGACATTTATAAGAGACATTGACGTTTCAATAAAGTTTCACTGACGGCTTCCTTGATTGGTCACTGCGCTGACAGATAGACTTCTTGGCTATGATTAGTGCGGTCATAGACAGTAGGTACATTTTACCACGGAAAAAGTCACGGGGCAGAAAGCTAGTAAAAACATACAAATAAACTCAACTCATAAAAATCATTACCTGTGATTTGAAGTGAACATAATAAATATTGGAAAAATGTGATAATAAAAAACCACGAGCCCTATAAGTAGCTTTCAGGCGGACTTACAAAATTGCCATGTGAATGCATAAAAATAATATAAAATCTCAATATGGCTGTTTCATCTTAATCGATTGTTAAACATTTGTAAAAATGTTTCTTTCGGATGCGAGGGTTTCCTCACATTGATGAAGCAACGCTGGCCTACAGCGTAACAAGTGATAGCAAAATTCAACGAGTCGTGAAAGCCTTTCGGTAGCTTAGTTGGTCAGAGCATCGGGCCGGATTCCCGGAGGCGCGGGTTCGAATCCCGCCTGAAAGCTACTTATAGGGCTCGTGGTTTTTTACTATCACATTTTTCCTATACTTAGAAAATTGCATTGTGAATGCATAAAAATAATATAAAATCGCAATATGGCTGTTTCATCTTAATCAATTGTTAAACATTTGTAAAAATGTTTCTTTCGGATGCGAGGGTTTCCTCACATTGATGAAGCAACGCTGGCCTACAGCGTAACAAGTGATAGCAAAATTCAACGAGTCGTGTAAGCCTTTCGGTAGCTTAGTTGGTCAGAGCATCGGGCCGGATTCCCGGAGGCGCGGGTTCGAATCCCGCCTGAAAGCTACTTATAGGGCTCGTGGTTTTTTACTATCACATTTTTCCTATACTTAGAAAATTGCATTGTGAATGCATAAAAATAATATAAAATCTCAATATGGCTGTTTCATCTTAATCGATTGTTAAACATTTGTAAAAATGTTTCTTTCGGATGCGAGGGTTTCCTCACATTGATGAAGCAACGCTGGCCTACAGCGTAACAAGTGATAGCAAAATTCAACGAGTCGTGTAAGCCTTTCGGTAGCTTAGTTGGTCAGAGCATCGGGCTGGATTCCCGGAGGCGCGGGTTCGAATCCCGCCTGAAAGCTACTTATAGGGCTCGTGGTTTTTTACTATCACATTTTTCCTATATTTACAAAATTGCATTGTGAATGCATAAAAATAATATAAAATCATAATAAATATTGTTATACAGCACAAAATTGCCCGTTATACTTCCTATATCACGTTGACCGTAAAAGGCAACATCACTTTTTTCAATATTTAAAGATAAAGGTACCTATGAGAAATAACCAAAACTGGTACATTTACCCTATTATTTCAACACCATAAGAAGCAAGTCTGTTGGTGCATATCACGATTTTTACTAAATTATACCCTGAACCATAGCATCTATCAAGAATTTCTCGTTATTCCAAGATTTTGGTAATACATTGTTCGAGGTGGCTGACCAGAAAAACTGCCAAGCTGAAGGCAGGCAACCCTATATATTAATGAATGGCATGTCTAGGGCAATCGATCTGCATTAGTTTTAGCGTGCCACCTGATGAGGTAATTTATCCCATTTTTGGGGCTCATAAAACTTGGCTGACCTTGAAACCTGCCAGGGTTTGGGTCGGCAACCTATGCGGGTTGTTATGTCCAAATGTGTCTCTTTCGATGCGTAAACGTTTCGATCTGCCACCTTATGATGTAATTTTCGATCAAAATAGCGATTTGAAGACGAACAAAAATAGAAGTTCTTCCAGGATATTCGATGGCAACCTACTATAATCCAGTGTTCCTAAGTAGTATCTATCACTGCATTACATTTTTGAGCTGCCACCTTATGAGGTAGGGTTTCGTACAACGGGAGCTTAGTCTATTAGTAACTTTATTATTTCCGGGAAGTTGAAATCCGCCAAACCCTATTACCATTCTGGACCAGGGTTGCTTTATAGTTTGATCACAGATAATATAATACTATGCTAAGTTAGATAGAGCCCAGTAGCGGCAGAAGGAGGAGGCCTCTGCCAAAAGGCACACGGAAGTCAGAGATATATTATAAATTAACCATTAATTTTATTATAAATAATTTTAAATTGTAATGCTTCTGAAAATGAAGGCTACATTATTGTAACATTATTATTTTTCCTTTTTTTCTTTTTATTCACAAAGCAATTTTTATTTCATGAATTGGGTATTTGGTTTGGGTAAAAGAGATGGATGGATATGAATTTTGGGCTTCGTTTGACATTTATTATGTTATGGGCATAATATGGGCTTTAAATGTCAAATGAAGCCCATTTCCATATCCATATTTTTTAGCCGGTCCAGGGGCTGGTTGATTTTTACTTATACTTCATATGTAATGATGATAAATAACATGTTTAAAAAAATATAAATGGTTCTCAGTACAATGTTTTTAATCCAATAGGCATTAAATGTAGGTATATTTTGTTTTAGACTATTTTTAAATAAAAAATCTTTAGTACTTTAGTAGTAGCACAGATTACTAAATAGTTACTACGTGTAGTAGTTTAATTAAATGATTTCCTTACAAACTGTTTTTGCGTTCATGCATCACTGAAAAACAGCTTCCTTATTAAACTCCAGCCTTTATAACAATTACTTTCTGTCTGACACAGTGTCTATAAATTCAAATGGATAGGCTAACTAAGGTCCGGTTGCTTGAAGCTTGGTTACGTTAACTATAGGGTTAAATTATGGTTAAAGTAAAATTAACCGGCGGTCAAATTTAAAAAGCGTTGTTGAAGCAGCGGTTACTTTAACAAGCAGTCAAATTACAGATTTAACGGTGGTCAAAATAACCGACAGGGTGGGGGTGGTTTAAATTTTGACATTAGTAATTAAGGGAAGGTTAATAAAATAGTACAGACAACACTATTAACCCTAAGATAACCAACGTATTTTTCTTTTACCGATGTCAAAATTGACATCAGTTAAATTTTAACTTTTGTTAATTTTGACAAAAGTTAAATGTACGAGCAACCGGACCTAAGTAAGTACTCATAATTAACCTGACAAATACTTATACGCTGTTCAACAAAATTTGATAAATTCAGGGTATCATATCTCATTATCATTACTAGTTGCAGTCCGCTAAGGCTGCCTGTCCATTGACACGCGAGCTAGTTTGAAAATTCATACATTTTCGGAAACGGAACGAGGTAGCGGTGCGAGGCGGCGGAGCAAGGCGGGCGGAGCGAGGCGGCGGAGCGAGTCGGCGGAGCGGGGCAGCGCAGCGGTGTGAGGCGTAGCCTACCGTACAGTCCGTACAGATCGCGCGGCGAGAGTTTGGCTTTGACCTTCGGGTGGAGGGGATTACTGCGCATTTTTATGGTATGGCGCAAGGCCCAAAATACCTTGTTTCTGATTTCTGCGCAATAACGGTCAAAGCCAAACTCTCGCCGCGCGATCTGTAACTTCGCTCCGCCGCCGCGCCAGCTCGCTCCGCGTCAATAGACAGACACAGTCCGTAACTCCTCTCCGCAACACTCGCTCGCTCTGCTTCAATGGACAGGCACCCTAATTATTTAAAAAGAGAAAATTGCCGCCGCGTCCGCTTGCCCGTTCGAGCCGCGCTTGACAACAACTGCGTGCCTCTTACCAATAAACAGCGAAAGCGAGAGATAAGTGACGGCATGTGACGGTCGTCGCCATACCGTTTGCGATAATTAAGCGACAGTAACGCTGTTTCGAGAGGTATCATAATATTTATCAACTCTTGTTGAACAGAGTTTATGAATTAATGAAATTTAAAATAAATATTTTTCATGTCCAATATCAGTTGCAAAAAGTTTCCATGTTTACAATAGTAGGTAATAATAATATTTTTTGCTACATATAACATACAGTTATTGCTATTTATAAAACTATGTTGTTTTTGAGTAAGTATGTAAGTATTCTAGATTAAACCAAATAAAATGAATACTCATTTAAAAATTGCACTACACCCTTACCACAATGTTAACTTTATAGAGGAACTTTTATTTATCAATAGCAGTATACTTTTCAATAGTGATAATAATAATATTCTAAATCAATTATTTGGAGTAGGTATAAAGGTCATAGCCCACTTATACCGCACCGCTACCACCCAACAAAGTATGAGCATATATAGACTTAATATCGTTCACTGTAGATGCATTTTGCGTCAACTACCGAGCAGTTTATGGGCGTTTGTGCACTACAACTGAATTTTGCCGATCCGGCGGTCCGTGTTTTTACGGACCGGCGTGGCATGAAAAACACGGATGATTGGCTTGTGCACTTGTCCGGTTTTTTACTGGCCGGGGCAGCGCAGTGATCTCTTTGAAACTACACTCTACGGACGCGTTTTAAACGAGAGGAATAATGAGTTCCTTGGAACGTCAGCAATTACTTGCTTAAATTGCTTTATGTACGAAGACGTAGAAGACAGAAAGAATTTTGGGTTCATCCTCTTATCAGTGAAAATTGAGGCAGGATGAAAAATTATTTTTTAACTACTATCGAATGTCTACAGCTAGCTATATAACAAAAAAAGTTTCATCAAAATCCGCTTAGTAGTTTTTGCGTGAAACACGGACAACAGACAGACAGACAGACAAACAAAAATTTCAAAATCCATATTTTTGGTGCTAGATATATTACGTGTTATTGGTGAGAAATAATAATAATGATAATAAATAAATAACTTCTTACATTCACACCAATTATCTAGATAATTGGTGTGAATTCTGTATCATGGAAAACTTGATAACGGATAAATATATACTTAAATAGGTACTTTTTGTTTGTAAATACATACATATTATACATAGTTAACACCCAAGACAAATAGACATGTTCATGCACACAAATATTTGTCTTGTTGGAAATCGAACCCGAGACCACTGGCGCAGAAGGTGGGTAGCCTACTCCTGCGCCAAATCGGTCGTCAATCGAGAAAGGCGCCTGAATTTATTTTGGCGTGCGTTCATTTATTTGCGATAACTCCTAAGATATTAATTTAAATTATATGGTGTAAAATGTATGTTCGCTATGAGACCCCCCTGACGAGAATAAGTGTTAAGTAGGTAAGCGTTTTTAATCGTTAAAGCGCATGCGCACAATTTTCACACAGTTTATGATTTTTAATTAATTTTATACATTCACAATGCAATTCTATTATAAGTAATTACTTATAGGAAAAATTGTAAAAGAAAAAATCACTAGCCCTGAGCTTTCAGGCGGGAACGGAATTCGAAATATTGAGAATTGTTCCTTTCAAATCAATGATATTTTATATGTAGATACGTTATCTGAACTAAAAAGTGGCGACGAAAAAGTAAGGTAATTGCCCGAAGTTTACTCAGTCACACACAGACCCTTGTCGTGTTAACGCGCTGTAACAATTTTTCGATTACGCCTCAATAGTGTAGGAAATGAAGCTAGTTGACCCCCACAGTAATTCGTCAGTCAGAAAAAACTTTACAACGTGATAAAGTATCAATAAATTAAAAGTATTGTATAAAATTCCAAAGAATAATAATAATAGAAGTTAGGTTTTTTTAATGAAAGTCATATTTCATAGATATCTTTTTGAGGAAAAATGCTCCGTTGAAACTTTCTTCACCATACATATTCATGTAACGTATTAAAATGATTTATGAAATATCCAAAAAAATATCCCAGCAGAAACACTAAATTTTACTAAAATATGTATTTTTGGTGTGACTCGAACCGTAAAATTTCTCCGTCGAACTTTTTTACGGAAATGCTATTTTATTGAAGTTTTATAACCACTAAATGAAAATCTAAAAAATAAACCATGTAATTAAACTATTTTAAAAATTGCCGTTTTACTCGCAGTGGAAAATTTCTCTATCTGTTTTATTTATTGATTTAAGTACACAGTTCACTTTATTTTCAACTACAACAATATCCAAAAAAAAACCAAACCCTAAAAGCATTTTACATAGAAAAACTTAATTCAGCAATCGGGAGCTGTGAGTACGAAGCGAGGCGTAGGAGCGGGGCGCGGGAGCCGTACAGGACGGGTTCCCCGCCGCCCCGCCACCGCGCCGCCGCGTCGCCGCCGTCCGCTCGCGCGATCTATTCTATTTTCACGTATCAATCGTCGAGGCAAAATAATTATGTTGACATTGTCTTTACCAAATAGTTGTATAAATGGTAGACCGAGAGGCGACCGTCGGTAATTCTACCTACTATAGAGTACCACAATGACATACTCATTGTTAGAAGGCAAAAAGTTACGTTAAAAAAGTTGAGTTGTTGGTGCTGGGGGGCTACCGCGTAACTTTATGGATATGAACTTCATACGTTTTTGGGAACTTTAAGTCAATTTTATAAAGAAAATAGCCGCTATCAGTTACTTGTTTTGTGACGTCGGGTATAACGATAACTAGCTAGCAACGTTCAACAGAACAAAGCAGCAAAAATCTATCAGAATAAGGAATTCAAATGACAGTTGAAGCCCATACCCATATCCAGATTTCTTAGCCGGTGGCCCCCCAGGTTAGGTTGGCGGCTAGGCAAGCCGCAACCTGGGCCTCTTAGTATATTCATAAAAAAGTGCGGCTAAAATGATGAGAAAATATGTCATCAGGTATAGTCCGTTCGGTTAGATAGTGTCGGTACACCCGCACGGCATTGTGGCAGAGCGACACTATCTAAGCGAATGGACTATACCAGCATGATACGCTGTTCATACGATCAGGGTTGATAGAAAGACTAGAAAAATGTGTTCTGCCACGCGCCGTCTTGGCCACTTTGTCAGTTCGAGCGATTTTAGCGGCGGCTTGCGGGGTGGTTTTCATGTCATGGGGTACCAGTATCAAACTAACGTCTTACTGTAACTTAGGCCAACCTACTACAAAAAATACTGGTCTGCCGACCCGCAGCCTGGCCGTCTTTTGTGCCCGAGCAATTTTATGTTTGTATTGTTACTTACATCAATAATATGTAGGGTAACAGGGAAATTCGACCATAATATTAAAGGAGACTAATATTTTATATTAATAGTAATTAACCATTTCAGAAATATTTCACTTTAAATTTGTTTTTTGCGAAACAAAACCTAAACCTTTCCTGCTCTTAGTTAATTTATTTTTATTTCTTTTTCGCACTATTGAGTATTTGCTATTTTTGAGAAGGGGTGTATCAGTTAACAAAAATAAATAATGAAACTCGAAATAAATGCTCCCAGTTTTTACATAGTAACCGCAACTTTCAAGCACGTTGGTTGGATAAAATCGTAGAAAGTTAATCTGCAGATGAAATGCAAACACTTCAACATCTTTTTGGCAATCCAAAAAGGTATAAGAAAGAAGTTCGTTTTTGGGGAAAAGTGTAGCTATATTTAATAAAGTTCAACAGAATTTAGTAGAGCTGCCTTTGAACAAATTCAAATGTCATGTCAAAAAATCGCTCATGGGCGAAGCATATTATAAAGTAGACGACTATTTGAAAGACCGTAATGCATGGATTTGATGTAACACATAACCTTAGCTGAACTAGTGTTATATAATTAATTATTAAAAAGTTGTAAAAGTTAACGATATAAATCTTTGTAAATATAGTTACTCCAAATGATTAAAGCTGATAAGTTTATTGCGCCTGTTCTTCTTATCAGTAAAAAAAGTGTTGAACGGGTGGTAGAAAAATATAGACGATTCAAAAGAGCTTATTTATTAAGTCAAATTGAATTCAGATATTTTTTATTATTTATTTTATACCAATTAAGGTCACTTAAGGTCAGAGAGCGGTGACGAGTAGTAAAAAAATATTGTTTGATGAAAGGAAAAAATAAGCATTACGTTAAACACAGTTAAAAATGACATTGTTGCAGTATTTTTATCAATTACATGTTTTACGTGCTCACCCCTACCTATAAGCCTATAACTAACACAAAGGATAATGGCCCTTTTTATATGGCGAATTGACGTAGTACAACCATTTAGTACATTATAACTCAATGAGTACAACTAACAGAAATTACATCCTTTTAATTTGTAGTACTCGATAGTAGGCCTAGTTAGAATAACCTTTACCTAAGTTCATCTGCATTATCACCCACATTGAAGAAAAGTGAAGTCCAAAAGATGTATAATAGCTGGAATTAAAAAGTCGAAATACCCTGATGATATCGAATCAAGCGAACAATAACTGAGTGCATCCGCGCGCTTTAGCGGATAGGGATTATGGCAAGATAATGAAAAAATAACTCGAATAAATAACTTTCTTTTTTATTATTTTCAATTTATAAGCTATCCTGTTAAATTGCTCATCTGGTAACCTAAAGCACGCGCACATTAAGGACTGACGCGAAGCTTTCAAGTTGGAAGAGGCGATTAGCAAGTTACAATGGGATGTCATTGACATAACTGAGGTCCGAAGAGAGGAAGAGGACTTGATTATCCTACTATTCAGCTTATACCTTGCTATACCACCGGGTGGGTATATATATTTTTGACGACCGATTTGGCGCAGGGGTAGGCTACCCACCTTCTGCGCCAGTGGTCTCGGGTTCGATTCCCGAACAAGACAAATATTTGTGTGCATGAACATGTCTATTTGTCTTGGTCTGGGTGTTAACTATGTATATTAAGTATGTATTTACAAACAAAAATGTATTTAAGTATATATTTATCCGTTATCAAGTTTTCCATAATACAGTTTCTTAATGATATTAACATGGGCTTAGATAATTGGTGTGAATGTAAGAAGTTATTTATTATTTTATTCCCTTTATTACATTTTAAATACTTACAAAATTATATTTCTAAACATTAAATTTTTACAATGTGTAACACTAAAAAATATAACATTTAAAAATACAAAAAAGCAGTTCCCCAACCAACCAAGATCAAGGTCCCGGCTACCGATGGTTAAGGATCCAGAGACAGGAACCTTCTCACTATACGGGCCGTGTCCAGAAGTACTGCCTTCTGCATCTGACTCCCGATCCATCCACCTAACGCAAGCCTCTTAAGGTGTTTATCGAGGCTCTTGGCTATCAGACCATGGGCAGATATGACTATCGGAACAACAATTGCTGAATCAATGTCCCACATGTCAACAATCTCGTGAGCTAAATCAAGATATTTGTTTTCTTTATCTTTTTCAGCTTTCACAAGGTTGTCGTCATGGGGAACAGTGACATCAACAATTATCGCGCGGCGTTCGTGTCGATCTATCAATACAATATCAGGCTTATTAGCAACAATAGTCCTGTCTGTAATGATAGATCGATCCCAATACAATGTGGCATGGCTATTTTCAAGGACCTGTTCTGGTGCATACCTGTAGTACGGCACCTCGGATGCCACAAGACTATGTTTCAGAGCAAGTTGTTGGTGTATTATCCTGGCCACTTGGTTATGTCTATGCAAATACTCGCCGTTTGCGAGACGAGAACAACCGGAGATTATATGCCTAAGGGATTCACCCGGACGATGACACGCTCGGCAAATATCCACTGTGCCATCCCTTAGGATATACTTTCGGTAGTTATTCGTCATCACAACCTCATCCATAATTGCACAGATAAAACCTTCGGTTTCACCAAAAAGATCACCGAAACGGAGCCAGGATACTGAGGCTAATAAATCTACGTCGGGCCCATGGAGAGCCCGGTAGAATCTGCCATGTAACTCCTTGCTTTGCCACACAGTGCTGCGGTCGGAAGTACTAAGTACTACAGGTTTGCGCCAGTTTTCTTTTGCTAAAAATAGAGGAGTCAGTCCATTGTCAACAGCAACTACATCTCTATGAGACCCCATATCGACTTGGAGAAAATACTCCCTAAGATTGCATAATCTCGCGGTTATGCAATGTCTTAGCATTTAAGAAGCCAGGACCACCGCACTTCCGCGGGATATACAATCTCATGGTCGATGAACGTGGGTGATGTATGCGGTGTGCTGTTAGCAATGTACGAACTTTTCTATCGAGGGCATCCAGTTCAGTTTGAGTCCATTTAAGTATGCCGAAGGAATACATCAGTACCGGCATGACCCATCCATTGTATGCGCGAACCTTGTTTCCGCCAGACAAAAGACTTAAGGACTTTTGATAGGCGCCCCAAGAAACGCTCACGCAACGACTGTTTCATGTCAGCATCGTTGATGCCTAATGCCTGTGACATACCTAAATATTTATAGGTTTCGTTTACGGAGAGAGATCTAAGATGAATAGAATCCGAGAGTTGTATACCCGTAGATTCCATTATCTGACCACGCTTTACATGCATGACTGCACATTTGTCCACACCAAATTCCATTTTAATGGCATTACTGAAAGCTTCAGTAACCTTCAGTAACGCGGCCAAATGAGAACTGCTATGGGCAAATAGTTCCAGGTCATCCATGTACAGCAGGTGTGATATTACTTGACCATTTCTCCGTAAACGATAGCCTAACCCTGAACTCTCGAGAAGTGTACTCAGAGGGTTCAAGGCCAATGGACTCAAACCGTCACCCTGGAAGATACCTCGCTCTATTTTTATAGGATCGCCCTGACCTAGAATCAGTCGAGATCCTGGATAGAAAAGGACCGTTCTCCATTTTCGCATGCACGATATCAAGAAAGTGCGTAGAGTTGTATTTATTTTATACAACTCCAGCACCCTCATGAGCCACGAATGCGGCACGGAATCATAGGCCTTCTTATAATCTATCCAGGAAGTCGACAGGTTCTTTCGGTTTCGACGAACCTGTTGGTTAATAGCCATGTCAATGAGGAGTAGCTCCTTAGTACCACGGGCCCCATTCCTACATCCATTCTGAGAGGCGACCATAATAGAATTTTGATTAATGTGTTTATTAATCTTCGACCTCAAAATGGACGTAAGAATTTTATAAATTGTTGGCAGACAGGTGATAGGTCTATAGTTTTTGGGGTCCGCAGTACTACCAGATTTATGGAACAGATGGGTTTTGCCTGTTGTCATGAATTCTGGAAGCGACTGAGATAATAAAGCACATTGAAATTGAGATGCTAAGCAAACTTGCGAGCTAGGTAACCATTTATACCAGAAACTGTGCAGTCCAACCGCGCCTGGAGATTTCCAGTTGGGTAAGGAACGAACTGCACAAACTACGTCTTGGTAGTCAATGGTTACTTCATTCATATCAGGTATAAGCTCACACGAACGCTCAACATCCTCCATCCACGCGCCTTCAGAGTGAGTGACAGGCACGGACCAGATGATGTGCCAAAAAGAAATCATGGCATCATCATCCGGCCGATGTATATCAGTATCACTCTGATCCGATCGCTCCCAGGATGCATAAACACGTCGTTGATCTCTCTCGAACATGCGGTTCTGAGTAAAGCGATCGACTCGCACCCTATACCTTCGAATACGATTAGCCCATGCACAAATTTTCTGCTTCAGGAAGTCGATGCGCTCTGTGACACATGAAATATAATTTTGATTTTATTTATTATTATTTATGATGATACTCGAGCAGGTAGGGTTACCGACGGTCACCTCCCGGTCGATGGTTGTTTTGCGTTTATAATACACGTTACGGTTGTTGTTGCTCGCTATGGAACGTTGTATTTTTGTGTGCACGTACAACCAGTAAAACTTGGTATGAGTTTGGAAAACTGTATTCGTAATCGAAAACAATCACTTTATCTCATTCATGTCGTTTAACTACTTTACCGACATGAGCAGTTCATCCAATAGTTTTCGTAAACTTAGACAGTTAAAATCAACTCGCCAACTCTCCCTAATCGCTTATGTGCTGTTCTAGGTATCCTAGTTTAATAAATAACCAAATAGTAAAAAAAATATTTTATAATAAAAAGTAAAAGCGCTTTAAAAAAATGCCACAATAAAATTAGAAATAATACTTCTAATAACTGTATTCACACCAAATAATGTATGTACGAGTATTTTGAAGTCGGGTGTGAAACATGTTCACACGGCGGCACATCAGACTATACATGTTGACCTTGAGAACGCCTTTATGCCCTACGTAATAAAAGCTGTTATCGCAGTTCAACTGTTTAACCTGATGTGCTGTCGAGTGTACCTACATGTTTTGGTGTTTTTGTTTAATCCCGCCCGACTTCAAAGTACTTACGTTATTTGGTGTGAATACAGTACCTATTAGAGCTATTATTTCTAACTTTTTCGTGGCATTATTTTAAATAGCTATGTTAGTAGGATGTACACATAAACCGCATCAATCAAAAATACTAGCCTGTTGAAAAAAGCATCAAAAACGGTTCAGAAAACATGACATAATCGCGGACAAATATACAAACAAACAGATCTAACTGAAAACCTTTTTTTTTGAAGTCGGTTATAATACCAAAACCTTCTTCTAAATGTAAAGAAATAATTTTATGGAAACCGCATCTCAACTCAAAGACAAACATACATACATACGGGTCAAATTGAGCACCTCCTTTTTTTAAAGTAAGTTAAAATGCCAAAACCTTCTAAATGTAAAAAATACTTTTCTGAAAACCGCATCTTAAGGACAAACATACGGGTCAAACTGAGAACCTCCTTTTTTGAAGTCGGCCAAAATTCCAAAATATTCTCCTAAATGTAACAAATACTTTTCTAAAAACTGCACCTCAAAGTCAAACATACATACATGCGGGTTAAACTGAGCACCTCCTTTTTTGAAGTCGGCTAAAATGCCCAAACTTTCTATATGTAACAAATACTTTTCTGAAAACCGCATCTTAGAGACAAACACAAACAAACGGGTTAAACTAAGAACCTCCTTTTTTAAAGTCGGCTAAAAATCCAAAATATTTTCCTAAATGTAACAAATACTTTTCTGGAAGCCGCATCTCAAAGTCAAACATACATACATACGGGTCAAACTGAGTACCTCCTTTATTGAAGTCGGTTAAAATGCCAAAACCTTCTAAATGTAACAAATACTTTTCTGGAAACCGCATCTCAAAGACAAACATACGGGTCAAACTGAGAACCTCTTTTCTTGAAGTCGGTTAAAATTCGAAAATATTCTCCTAAATGTAACAAATACTTTTCTGAAAACCGCATCTCAAAGTCAAACATACATACATACGGGTCAAACTGAGTACCTCTTTTTTTGAAGTCGGTTAAAATGCAAAAACCTTCTAAATGTAACAAATACTTCCTTTTTTGAAGTCGGTTAAATTGCCAAAACCTTCTAAATGTAACAAATAGTTTTCTGAAAACCGCATCTCGGAGACAAACATACAAACATACGAGTCAAACTGAGAACCTTCTTCTTCGAAGGCGGTTAAAACTCCGAAACTTTCTCCTAAATGTAACAAATACTTTACTGAAAACCGCATCTCAGAGACAAACATACAAACATATGAGTCAAACTGAGAACCTTCTTCTTCGAAGGCGGTTAAAATACCAAAACTTTCTCCTAAATGTAAAAAATACTTTTCTTAAAACCGCATAAAAATCGGTTCAGCCAAACGCGAGATAATCGGCCAAACATACATACAAACATAGTCAAACCAAACCAAAGAATACTATAATATGGTCAAACTGAGGAGCTACTTTTTTTTGAAGTCACACTAGCTACACAAAAACAAGCAGGAAGTGGTTCACCGAATTTGTCCCCGACTGTACAAAGAAAACAAAAAAGAAAGAATCACACAGCGACCGACGACACGAACGCGGCCCCCCAGTTGTGCCCCCAGTCACAGGGTCACGCGTTCAAGGTCGTACTATTAGCACGAGGACGCTAATCTGCACCCAACTGGTAACGAAAGACGGTACATTATTGCGTAACAGGGGATAGATTTATCTTCGCTTTCAAAATGTTGGTGTTCCGGATGATATTTCTTTTGGATATTTTAGATTTGTGTGTATATGTGACTTTTTAACATAATTTTAAAGATAAATAATGATGAGCAATTTTCCATATTGAATTATTCATAGTTTAAAATAAATCAATATTGGTAATAATTTTTTTTTTGGATGTTCTTACTCGTAACGTCAAATTACATTCTAAGGTCACATAAGTAAAAAAAAAACGACGGAGCAATTTTTCAATGAAAATGAGAGTCAAAAAAAGAATTATTATTCAAAAGCAGTACTCATGTTTGAAAAAAGTTTTGGATTTTTATCAAGTATCACATACTAGTATAAATAACTCATTTGGTAAAATAAATTTGGGTTGAGAAATTACTCGGTTCAATATATAAACATATTAGTATATTTAGGTATAAATACCTAACTTCCGTTTGAGTATTTTTTTGGATAAGCATTTAAAAGTTTATGGCTCATGCTATTTTATAAACCAGCAAAGTTTCATCGACTGAGGAATTAATGTATGGGTCTCCATACAAAGAATCTGTTCATTGCCTACACTATCAAATAATAAACTTAATGCCTTCCTGTGTTTAGAGAAGTTGCAAAAACTATGCCGGATCTTTAAAAGACAAGAAAATTGATTCATTTCATACGTAATTATTAAAATTATAAATTTAAATTAAAAATTAAATAATTAGTGATGACTTTTGCGCTGTTGCCAGTTCGACATGCATGAGCGAGTAAGCTTGTAAAGTTTGTGAACGCATGAAAGAGACAGAAAACTGACACATAAGACAGTGCTTGCAATAATTGTTTATCTCTTTTTGACAGTGGGGGTTTGTGTATATATGTCTCTGACTCATTATTTTGGTGAAAAAGAGATAGATACCTATGCGGAAATGCCTGTTGTTAGGAAGAGCTAAATATATTTTGACAACTTGTGCTTGTTTTTTGTTTCTTGTACGTCATGAAAAACAAATTCGCCATTTTAAGGAGCTACTCGGAAAAATATGGACTTTTTGATTTAAAACTATAGGACGGTTACAGTTGTTAAAAATCTGGTAATAAGATATATATTTCTTCATACCTTTATCTAGAATCGTATAGTTTCAAAAACACGATTTTATGATTTTGCCTCGACACTTTTTATTTTCGAAAAGACCTCTAAAAAATACGAAAAGTGAAGATTATTCCTTAATGGGGTTACTTACACTATTGGAAATTGGTTTAATTAGTGGACACCAATAATATTGAGGATCGTATAGAAGCATTTTTTTAAATCGCTGTAGTTTTTTAATACGAAGTGATTTTGTGTTTTTTTTTGCCTAATCTGCAAAATCGGTCTCGCTCCCGCCCGCGACGTTTTCTCATTGCTATCTCGCTTCAGCACATTTTTTCCGAGTATCGCCTTAAAATGCAATTTATTCGAGTGTAACGTGTCTATTAATAAAACGTCATTGTTTCAAATGCGAAGATTTCCCAGGGCGTGGCCAGGATTGTATATATTGGGGGGCAAACAAAGAAAATGCTGGATTATATTGTTTTGATTCTGTATTGTTGGATTTCACAAGCCAGCCTTCAAGCCCGTTAGTTTAAAAAAAATCGGGAACAATCTTTATTTCACCCAAATGTCCGGGGTTTTTAAAGTTTTTGTCCTAGGTCCGTAATTTAGCTGATGGCAGCCCTAGTATTATATTATAGGCAATCGGTACGTTAAGTGATTACGGAGCTCTTCATGGGCGAGTCCAACTCGCACTTGGACGATTTCCTATTTATATTTTTTTTGTATACCTATTCACAGTTTATATGAAAATATCTATGTTCTCGGAAAGTCCCTAAGACAAGTGCAAGTTATACGTAGGTATAGATATAGGTAAAGGTAGGACGAGACGCGATATACAATATCGTGTTAATACTGAATGGATTGATTCTGGAGAGCGGGCGATACCGTTAAGGGCCCCATATACGCTACGATTGATCTGTACGATCCGTCGGTCGCTTCAGACCGATCGAAACGACGAATCGACAGTGTATGTCAAAATCGTGAACGATTTACTTAATTAAAGACGATATCGCTTGATCAGGGGCCCAATTCTGCTAGCGTTAAGTCATAATCGTGTCTCAATCGTGTTTCACTTGTTGTGCTTATTTACACACTAGTTACAAGAAATGAGAACTTTTTTCTCAATACTACTGATGGTCACACCACACTACATTCACATCACATCAAACTGTCATAATTCTTGTAACTAAAGTGTGTAAAGCACAACAATTGAAACACGATTGAGACACGATTACGACTTAACGTTAGCAGAATCGGGGCACTGTACGATCCGTCGCTTCAGACCGATCGAAACGACGAATCGACAGTGTATCTCAAGTTCGGGATCGATTTACCTACTTAATCGAAGACGATATCGATCGATCGTAAGACCATCGTAAACGATATCGTTAACGATGATCGTAAGACCATCGTAAACGATATCGTTAACGATGCATCGTATCGTATATAGGGGCCTTTAGACAGGTTCCCAGCGTTGTGCCAGAACAGGCTCCCGCTCCCGGAGTGTCTAATGGATAGACGTCGCGTGCGGTCATGGCCGGTTGTTGCACCGCGATGAAATCAACACTATTTGCTTCTGCTCGAAACTGCCTGATTCAAAGATTGGTCACTCGCTCAGCACGGCTAGCATGATAATGATGAACTCGAGAAAGGTTTTGTCTATATCGAAACGACATAGATGACATTTCATCGTAGACAAGACAAACCTATTGTTCAGCTGTCAATAATAGACTTTCGAGGTAGACAAAACTCTTCTCGGGTTCGTCATGTAGGTACGCGTGCAGGAATTGCAGGATGGTATACTTATCACCCGTTAGGTAGGTACTTTTACTGGACTAAGATGCTCGCTCATGGGGTCAGCATATTTGACACTCAGTGTTAAATTAACCAACCACAGCCCTGGTACATATTCTAAATAATATTACAAAAACTTTTTAGTTACTTTGCCAAGTTCTGCATTTATTACATAAACTACTATAGGTAAATAAAAAAAATTGCTAGGTACTATTATAACTTCTGCAAAACGTGACCTTCTTCCTTCTATTACATAAACAAAAACAAGACTCGTCCAAAAACATCAGTATCTTTTTTGTATTTTTAAGCTGTTTTTAATTTTCTGCCAATGCTCTTTAACGGTCGTCAAGGTTGGTGCTAAAACCTCGGCAATTGCATCATAACAAAACAACACCTGGAAACGGTCGTTCATATCATAGCAAGTTGTTTTTGCAAAAGATTCTACGTTCTAATTCCACATTTATCGTAAGCAGGAACGTGTTATCCTACAGGCAGTAAGCAAACTATTTAAAAACATCAGTGCCATTCAGTGCCAAAGAAATGTTTTGCAAGGAAAAAAATATCGAACTGACTGATATTCGATAG
The DNA here is from genome assembly GCA_949710035.1 of Crambus lathoniellus. Taxonomy (NCBI): domain Eukaryota; kingdom Metazoa; phylum Arthropoda; class Insecta; order Lepidoptera; family Crambidae; genus Crambus; species Crambus lathoniellus. The sequence continues at coordinate 6,552,257 of OX453299.1, read as the reverse complement.
TGAAATACAGGCTATTATTAAGTATTCATCCAATAGGATTTAATACCCTACTTATATTATCGAATGCTTTAAAAGATATTAAGGAACGAAATGAGTTTCTCCTGGGAACTGGCTCTTTAAGGTTAATCGAGAATAGAAATAGAAAAAGTTTATTCAACAAAACACAAAGATACAATTTACAAAGACAGAAATGTTTACACTGTAAATATACCGTGCAATTTTTTTAACAATCCAAACTTCAGGGGTAGGTCATGTTACGTATTTAGAATAAATTTCTAAAAAAAAAATTAAAAAAATATTTTTCTTTTTTTTTATGTTTCCCTACTGTATTTTTATCTTACTGTCGATGTTTTGAATATTAAAATAAAACTTTTCTAACAATTTAGAATATTAAAACAATAAAAACAAAGATAATAATTTATTATTAAAATCCAATTCTTCATGTGTTCAATTTAAATTCGAACAACACTAGCGAGCAATCAGCTGTTAAGGGTTATTGACCTTTGACCGCTCCTTTCGGAATAGTTACCACCCCTTTCTCTCCTAACTGTGCTCCTGGTTATTGAACACATTATTGAAATGGGTTCCGGACATTTTCCGAAATTTTATTTTAAAATGTTAAGAGTGAAATCTCGTTTTTACTTATTATTCAAAACAATAATAATAAAAAAGCAGGACATTAGTTTTTAATCAACCATGGACGAAAGTCGGTTTAATTTTTTTAAACTACCTACATTACTTCTTAATTTTTAGTGTACATGTACCATAATAATAGCCCATATCTCAAAAACTACCTAGGTACTCAACCGATTTCAATAAAACTTAAAACTGTTGCCTAAGTTGCAATTGGAATACCCCTGATAAAAAAAAACAACTCGATATGACTAAGTTTTTGATAAATTTGTGGACAAACATACAAACAAACACACACACACTTACGAAAATACATACATACCTACATACAGGTCAAACTTATAAACTCCACCGGTTTTGATTAATAAATAGGTAATTAAATTTTTACTTTTTTGCATTCACAATGCAATTTATTATTGTTGAAAAATGGAAAATAAAGTATTTTGAAAAAATCGACCCGTCTCACAACCAGCTCCGATGGGACTCGAACCCACGACCTTTCGCTATCCGGCCACTGCTCTGACGAGAGCTTGTCTGTAAAGTCAGTTTACGGACGAGAATTTTACGTGATAACAATATGCCGCTGTTTCTCTTCTACTCGATCGCTTAGGCTTTCGTAACCGGAACGTGATGATACTTTTTCGGGAGTGCAGTACTCAATCCCGTCCCGTCAAAATGGCTGAACGGATTTGGCTGAAATCAGTTGGACACACACACATTTTGGGACAAATTGCAATACTTTGTAGCCTGGAGAGGAACATACGGCTACTTTTAATCCCGGAAAAATATCACATTTCTGCGGGATAACGTCGTGAAGTCCGCGCGGGCGAAGCCGCGGGCGGAAAGCTAGTCAATTTATAAGACGTTACACGTCAAAAACATATTATTTTGATGTCAGAACAAAATTGGAAAACCTTTTCAAAAATAAAATCAATCGACATCAAATCGTAAACATTTTACATGTCTACCAGAAATAACTTTTGACCTTAAATACTCTAATTTCGAATTCGAATTTACGAATAAGAAAAAAATATCTAAGTTGAACCGGTAAAATTACCCAAATTAAAAGTAACAAAGTTCATGATTACCAGGAGCTCATAAGTGGTTGTGGCTTGTGCGTTATAAGACGGAACCCTAATTTTCTCTAACCAATAGACCTGCTGACAGTCTCAGCGCGAGGCCACCGCGCGCGAGTGAAAGAAACGGCAAATAAATAATAACAATACTAATTCCTACTTGCTGCGGCGTCGTCGCCGCGATTTTAGCGCGAGTGAGAGAGAGGGCAAATATTTAATAACAATTTAACAAAATCCTTGCGCCAACGGGAACACGACGAGCCTAGTGTGGGTATAAATGGGTGTTGGCCGCCCGGCCGGCACTGGGCCATTGGCGCAAGCATTTCGCTAAATGTCATTAGACGGTCCGCCCTATTAGGGTAATCGTAGTATAAGTTAGTATTTATTTTTTATGTACTTACCGAATGAAAAGTAAAAATTTGGTTGTGTGTTTAAAAACTTTAATTATTCGAGGAACAGAAACAAAACCATGTTTAGTCTCGAAAACTTACATTATTATCTTATCATAATTTACAGTTTTTACTCTGTTTCATTTACACGTAGGTACAGTTAATAACCTTATGCTCGCATCTTAAAATCAAACAATTGAATTCTATTTTTATTTTCGCACAGACGTTATTATTAACATCACGTTTACTAAAGCGCCCCACAGATGGATCAGTTCGCCTGTCGGCAGCGGCCTGTCAGTACTCCTAATATCAGTTGATTTATACCGTCAACGTTTACGAAAACTCGGATGAACTGCGCATGTCGGTAAAGCAGTCAAAGGACATGAAAGAGATAGAGCGATAGTTTTCGATTACGAATACAGTTTGCCAAACTCATACTAGGGTTACTGACAGGCTGTTGCCGACAGGCCGACTGATCATCTGTGGGCTCCTTAACTCTTGTATTGATACGATGATAAGGAACCACAGAATTAGATACGAAACTCCGGGTCGTTGAGAGGCCGTGGGCCGGTAGTTGGATCTATCACCCTAGTACCAGGAGCGAATGTGACTGGAAAAAAATGTGCATGATGCGCATTCACACGCACACAAGGAAGTCACTCACACGTCCATCACCGTCAGTCGTTCACGGGAAGCACCGAAAAAGGTCGCACTTTCGGTACCTACTTGTTTAGCTTAAACGGTGAAAATTATTTACGATTAGAAGCAAGTTACTATGAATGATATTCTCAGTGTTCTGCCTGCCCGTGTTGAGTTACGTTTGTGATGGAAAACCAACTGATATTCCAGCACGATGATGGTGCAGTGCACCGGCAGCACCGGCCCATTTCGAATGTGATGTTGTACCTACTTACTTACGTTAGTAGTTAAACGACAACTTCTCTCAGTGGATTCTTATTGTGGAAATAAAAAAAAACATTGTGTTGTGTATTCAAAATAGTGTGTGTGCAGTGCAACAGAACTACAAAACGACATGAAAGTTTGCGTAGTCATATGTGGTCATATTGTGAATGTGAGTGAATACCTACCTAGTAATAGTAAGTACCTACATACAATTTTTGCATCGACTAAACTGTTTTGTCGAGTTGTGTGTGTGGTTCTCGTGATTTCCACACAACTAAACCGTTTAATTAAGCTTTTTTAATTTTTTGTCGAGCAACTAGGTAATCGAGTTGTGTGGAAGGTTGTGTGATATGCGCGCTTCAATGTACCTATTCCTATAAATAAAAAAACATAATATGATACACAACAAAATAGTTGTTCAACTAAAAGTTGTATGTATGCGCTAGCTCTAGTCTTGTAATTGTGTTTTTACGTAAAAAAAAAAGAAAAAGAAACGACACTCCGACCGAAATTTTGCTAGGTAGGTAGGTACTTAGTTCATAGTCAAAATTGAATTAGGGTAGACAATAAAAAAACTTTTTGCTATTTGCAATTTTATTCATCTTTCTAACTAAGTAAGGAAATAACTAAGTAAAAACCGATTTGTGATCGATCATCACATCATCAGTGATGTGAGCAAAATGACTTCAAATGATTAGGATTTATCAGAAAAAAACGAACCATCCTCCGCCGGGAATCTAACCCGGGACCTTTTACTTTCCGGGCGAATGCTCTGACCGCTGAGCTACGGATTCGTTAGCTGCTCAGCCGGCCATTTATTTAGTTCATCTTGCTGTCGTGAAACTCGTGATACTGTCGGCGCGGCGTCGCGCGCCGCCACCCGGCCATCGCTCGTCGGCAGTCTGCCGAGTACCAGGCTAACAGAAGGCCGGTAGAGATGGTATGCTATCAGCTGAATAGGGCATTTACCTCGATAGTGTGGACCAACAACAAATGTCGATAAAGAAATAATACTTGGAATAAAGAGTAAGTAGGTACTTACAAATTTCAATGTCTTAAAATTTTGCCCAACATAGATGTTCCCTACCTACACTTCACGCTCCTTTCGTATGTATACCCCCTTTCGATAACACGTTGTACTCATACATAATGTCATACTTACTACAGTAAAAAAAATATTTTTTTTTTGGTAAATTTATTCTAAACACGTAACTTGACCTACCCCTGAAGTTTGGATTGTAAAAAAAATTGCACGGTATATTTTGTTGAAATTTTCAGAAATGGTAATAAAGTTAGACGACATTATGAAAACATTAAAAGTTAATAGGGGTTAAAGAATGAAATTGCCGTTTTTTTCTTTTGTACATATAACTTAACAACTTTTATGATATTAGAAATATATATTTTTTTTATATTGCGTTACGCTAAGACCGTATCGAGCAACTTTTGATAATTTAATAACCACGATATTTGATTATTTACATAGAAAAAACTTATCAGTATTATATTATCTGTGCCGAAAGTTTATTATTTTTGTATCCAGAATTTCATACTTTATTACAGTGTTTTTCAAACTTATTGAATACACGACCCCTTTCCAGGCTAAAAAATTATGGCGACCCCCTTGGGCCATAGAAAGAAAAAAAATATAATTAAAATAATACTGTTATGACTTTCCTTATTTAGGTACCTATTATTCATTAAAACAGCTAAAGCACGGAAGCCGCGCGCAATTGTCCAAAACCTTTTTTTTACAGCAGCTCTAGATATTGTTGAAATTATGGTCAGCAAAACATACCGCTTGCTGATAATACTATTTCACGCAGAATAAACGATATGGCCAATGATATGCGAGACCATTATAGAAAAGCTCTACGAATCTACAGATGTTCGTATTTGTGTAATTTGAAGCAGATGATCGCATCGCGGAAGAAATGCTTTTTTACAAACCACTTACAGCAAACACTTCTGGCTAGTGTTTGTACGATATGTTTTAAAAGCACTTGCGATTACGACATTGGAAAAATTGTATCGCTATCTGTAGCGATGGCACTAAAAGTATGTCTGGCAAAAATAACGGACTTGTTGCGAAATTAAAATCAATAATGCCAAACGTTTCTATCGGTCTCATAAGAAGGCTCAAAGTCACTCAGCGAGCAATGGAGAGAGCGATGCTTGGTATTTCCCTGCTTGATCGAATCAGAAATGATGAGATCCGCAGGAGAACTAAAACAACCGACATCGCTCGAAGGATTGCATCATTGAAGTGGCAGTGGGCGGGACACATAGCGCGCAGAACCGATGGCCGTTGGGGCGGAAAGGTTCTCAAATGGCGACCGCGTACCGGACAACGTTCCGTGGGCAGGCCTCCTACAAGGTGGACCGACGATCTGGTCAAGGTCGCGGGAAGCCGCTGGATACGGGCAGCGCAGGACCGATCGTTGTGGAAATCATTGGGGGAGGCCTATGCCGAGCAGCGGGCGTCGTTCGGCTGACATTATGATGATGATGATAAATGCCAAACGTGCCATAAACACACTGTTCAATCATTTCCATGTCTTCAGAAAACTGTTGAAGATAATTCAACAGATCAATCGCTTGTGATCGGAGTTCACATTTCCTGCATGATACAGAGATTGCATAATCTGCAAAATAAACTATTAACATACTTTCCAGACTTGCACTCTGAAGTTGACAATGAGCGCAGATAGATTCTAAACTACCTGATCTCAATACAAATATGAAAGAAAATCTTGAAGATTTAGCTACTGACGGTATGCTTAAAATGGAATTTTATTCACAAACTGTTAACGTGTTTTGGATGAAAAGAAAAAAAAAGAATATCCTGAGCTCTGAAGGGAAGCTCTTAAAATTATTAGTGCTATTCGCCACTTCATACTTATGTGAACTGACGTTCTCTTCAATGGTGGGCATTAAAACTAAAAAAAGAAATAGGTTTCAATTAGAAAATGATTTGTTTATCAACATTTCAAAAACAAAAATAGCTCCACGATTGGATATTTTATTGAAACATAAACAAGCATGTCACTAATATTGTGTTTTGCTATAGTGAACCATGTAGAACCTTGACTTTTTTCTTTTGCCGGCGACCCCCCGAGTAAGGCTCCGCGACCCCCCTAGGGGTCGCGACCCACAGATTGAAAAACACTGCTTTATTAGTTGTAACTTAGTGAAAATATTTAATTTTCTCTTAACGAATGTGTCATTTAGTAGTTAAAATGTCCATAAATACGTGTGTACAATTTTGTAAACTTACATAAGTAATATTAGTCGTTTAATAAATTACAAAAGCGTTAGTATGGAAAAAACAAAAATTACAAAAATCTCCATACAAAACGGCAATTTGATACTTTAACCCCTAGGTAATATTTTAGACTCTATTTAAAATGAACATTTCATTTTAAACAAATTAACATTAGGTTTGTACAGCAATATTACACAAGTAGGTACATCGCAATTCTGTAATTCACTTTAATATCACAAGTCTCTCACAATTCACGATATTATGTTACTTACTTACCAAAAAATAAGTATAATTGTAGGAACAGCGAGACGAGTTGAGCCAGTACTAGAGGTCCATTTAAGTTTTTGAAAAAGATATCGGGGCTTGCATTTTTTTATTAAATTATTTTGTTAAATAATAATGTGGCGAAGTGTACTTACCTCTCTTCTTGAATGCATATTTAATATATGGGCCTGGTTTAAAAAGGTGAGATATGGCTTCATCATTTCAGCCGTACGACGCCCACTGCTGGGCATAGGCCTCCCCCAAGGACCCCACAACGATGGGTCCTGCGCTGCCCGCATCCAGCGGCTTCCCGCGACCTTGACCAGATCGTCGGTCCACCTTGTAGGGGGTCTGCCCACGGAACGTCGTCCGGTTCGCGGTCGCCATTCGAGAACCTTTCCGCCCCAACGGCCATCGGTTCTCCGCGCTATGTGTCCCGCCCACTGCCACTTCAACTGAGCAATCCTTCGAGCGATGTCGGTCGTTTTTTATATGGCTTTTAGATATGGCTCATCGGAGGTAAATTTAAACAGAACCTTGCACATGCATTTTGAACTCGTTGTATTAAAGTTCTTAGTTCTCCAAAGGAGAGAACGGAGACGGTCCAGAGACTGAGTCTAAAGTAATTATTAGTTTGATGCTAGTGTGTATGTAACGCAAACAGTCTGCTTCAGATCGCGGTCAGGGCCGGTTGTTGGCTGCCAGCTGGAGAGATAAGGGCACTCGTAGGTTTCAACGATTTCATTACACTCCACCGATTTTGGCACCTGGGAAAACAAGTGATATAATTTTGTGGAAAACAGTCGAGTTAGACGAATGTCCTTAGTTCAGAATTATCACTCACCGACAGTTGAGGCCTTAATGAATAAAATTTCCCTTAGAAAGTAAATAAATTCTTAGTCGTAGTAATTCAAAGTCACCACACTTAATAATCTGCTTCAACGAGAATGATCCACTCAGTGTGCTTATCTACAAAGATCGTGGATTTGAATCAGTTTACTTAAAAACTTGTTTTTAAGGTAAACGCTGTGAGTTGGTTCACCCGTCTATGTATTTATATTTCTAACATGCATTATTCAAGACCGTGTTTACGTAATAATAGGTTTAATGGCACTGAAGCCACCGCCATGCATGCATCCTATTCACTTGGTCGTTGGAAGCTAATTAAGTGCAATTTGCCATAAAAGAAGTGCATTATTATCGCCCTTGGTGTTGAACATTGTATTGACTATTGAGCCTCGCTACACCTAGGTTATCAACATAGATTTAAGTCAAGGGATTTTTATTTTAAATTGTTTTCGCTCTGTAATGGAAAAATAAAATGTGCCTTGAATAAGACAAATCATTATAACAATGGAAAATGAGGTATTTAGAAAAAATCGACCCGTCTCACAACCAGCTCCTGTGGGACTCGAACCCACGACCTTTCGCTATCCGGGCGACTGCTCTAACCACTGAGCTACGGAGTCGTACGTACGAGTCGTGAGATGGGTCGATTTTTTCTAAATACTTCATTTTCCATTTTTCAACCATAAAAATTGCATTGTGAATGCAAAAAAGTAAAAATTTAAATAACTCATTATAACAAGTTTAAAAATTCAAATAGATCCTCAAATTGTAATCTACAAAAGGAAAAAAAAAATAGAAGGGCCATCAGTTGCCTGAAATATAGGTATACTAAATATATTTTTGCTAATAAATGCTCGAAGGACCAATGACACATATGAAACATCATTGCGAAGGACCAAAAAAAGGGGCATTGTTTCCATGGACGTCTCCTAATGTTTTCATGTTTGGTCTTACATGATTCATGGTCATAGCCCACCATGATGATCAACCATAAATTAATAAGTACTTACGAAAATATTTTATTCATAGAAGTAAGCAACATCGCTAAACACCTCTTCCATCACTCGCTCGTTCGATGACCTTCAGTTTTAGTGGGAATATATCGTTATGGTAGGTGAAATAAAAATACATTTGGCAAACATTTGCTACTTCCTTGAACTAAGAAATTGTAGCTATGACGTCTTACAACTTTTCTTGAAAATGAAACAGAAATAACTAGTTACGAACGTGAATTAGTAAAACTGTTTCATTTTCTAAGTGGTTAGTGACAAAATTCTAAATTTTAGTAAAACGGAGGTTCTTAATATAAAATTCGTTTCAGCTTATTTCAGTTGTTACACATTACTTACACGAAGTACCTAATGAACCTATACCTACTTACAAAAAACGTTACGTGTTACATTACATCATATTATTCTCGAATTCGAATACCAAATGAATGAAAACTATTGTACTGTACAACATTTACAGCATATATTATTAGTACTTAGTTTAAAAATAAAACAGTTATATTCTATGGCGGAATCCCGCCAGAAAGCTACTTATAGGGCTCGTGGTTTTTTACTATCACATTTTTCCTATACTTACTTACAGAATTGCATTGTGAATGCATAAAAATAATTTAAAATCTCAGTTATATTCTAGTCTAGTAGTTTAGCAGCCTAACGAAGCAAAATCACTTGCCATTTTTTGAATTATTTCTAAACACTGCTGCCATTGCATCATACATGGCATGATTATCGTAAGTCGTCAAGCTGGTGACAGGAATGCTAATTTACTTGATGTAAATAGTTCTAACTCGTTGCCAGCCTATTTTAAATTCTAATGCTACGCCTTAGACTATGCAGTTAGCTACTAGAGCAGCATAGTACGGTGCAGTGCCCTCCTTTTACCTTCAGTTGTGGGCCGAGTAGCGAGCCTAGGAGAACCCTGAACGCGTTCACGACCCCAGCATAGTAAAACAATATAAGTACGTTGACTGCCTGGACAGGCACCCCAAACGGTTTGTATTTGAGCGCGCCCGTACGTATGCGTCGTCATGCGTCGTCGCACGCACACACTGACAAAATTTATCGGTGATAACGGGGCGACAGTCATGCGTGGCAGCGCCCGCCGCCCGCCGCTGGCCGGTCGCGTTTTTGACAACCGATTTGGCGCAGGGGTAGGCTACCCATCTTCTGCGCCAGTGGTCTCGGGTTCGACTCCCGAACAAGACAAATATGTGTGTGCATGAACATGTCTATTTGTCTTGGTCTTGGTGTTGTTGTAAAGCCACGTTTTAATTTATCCTATTTCGACCGTAATTTTTCAAACCACTAAACAGATAACATGACGTAGGTAATGAAAAATTTTAGTCAGCCCCTGGTCTATGTACAAAAATAATTAAAAAACTTTGTATTATAGATTCCTGACGCCCAGGGTGGGCGTCAGGAATCTATAATACAGGGGAAAACTGTTTTCTATAGAGATTGACTATGCATTTTTGACGATTGAATAAACTCTAAGCGACAGCCCTACGTGTTTAGCCTATTATCGCTCGCTCAGGGCTCCAGTCCGCTTACTTATATTGTTTTACTATGACCCCGGGGGCCAATTCATCGTGCGTTTCTCACTCAATCGTGTTTCAATTGTAGTTCAATTGTAGTGCTTTTTTACACACTAGTTACAAGAAATGTGTACTTTTTTCACCATACTACTGATGGTCACACCACACACTAAATTTACATCACAAAATATTGTCGTGATTCTTGTAACTAGTGTGTAAAAAAGCACTATAATTAAAGTACCTACAATTGAATTGAAACACGATTGAGACACGATTATGACTTAACGTTAGCAGGCTTGGCCCCCTGCTTGTTGTATCTAACTAATGCTATGGCATAGATATAGTATATTAAAAAGGGGTGCTATGGTTGCTACTCTGGTCGTCTATAAAGTGAAGTTTCTAAATGCATTAGGTGGTTTACAGAAAACTGATTGAGTATGCAAGAATTTAATAGTAAATATTCTGAGGCTGACATGAGCCAACTAGCGCCGCCAATCGATTTTATTTTACTTCTTCTAAATACCTAGGTGTAATTTCTAAAAAAAGGAACCGGTCAAGGTCCTGTGAATGGGGTCTAATATTTATTGAATAACTTTACTCAATATGAAAAGCATTCAAACCGTTTTAAGACGGGATATTGTTAAAGGTGGCCACTTTTGTTTCAAACCCGATTTTAAACTATTGAACGGATATTATAATTTTGTTAAGTTATTCAATAAATATTCGACGTCATTCACAAGACCTTGACTGTTTTTTTTTTTCAGAAACTGGTCTTATTTAGAAGAAATAAAATAAAATCGATTGGCGGCGCTAGTTGGCTCATGTCAGCCCCTTACAGTTTAAAAATATTGAAAACTAGCTTTCCGCCCGCGGCTTCGCCCGCGTGTACTACACGACGTTATCCCGCGGGAAGGTGATATTTTTCAGGAATAAAAAGTAGCCTATGTCCTTTCTCAGGCTCTAGACTATCTCTGTACCAAAATTCATTCAAATCGGTTCAGTAGTTTAGGTGTGATTGTGTAACACACAGACAGACAGAGACGCATTTATAATATAAGTAAGGATGAAGTATTAGAAAAAATCGACCCATCTTACAACTAGCTCCGATGGGACTCGAACCCACGACCCTTCACCGTCCGGGCGAACGCTCTTCTCCCGGACGGGTTCGAGGCCCATCGGAACTAGTTGTAAGATGGGTCGATTTTTTCTCATACTTTATTTTCAATATATCTATTCAATCATAAAAATTGCATTGTGAATGCGAAAAGGTGCCCCGAACAACTAGGTCCGATGGGACTCGAACTCGACCTCGTTCGAGTCGTACCACCTATAGGTACATATTTGCTAGTTGTGAGCTTGTGAGTCGGGTCGATATCTTCTAATACCTACTTCATTTTCAATAATAAAAATTGCATTGTGAATGCGAAAAAGTAAAAAAAATATTAAAATAGTTTATTGGGAGCACAAGTTTTCGTCTGAGGCCATGCCTAATATTGAATCGATAAATACTGATTTTAGATTTCAAATTCAGGATCGTACTGTAATCTTGGTGCCACATTTCAGAAGCATATCACAGTAGCTGTTACCGTCGTCGTATTGTTCTTTCTCTTTTCTCAATAGTATATATGTCGCAGAGAAATGAGGATATCAGAGATTTCACGAAATCCCTAAGGATACCACGAAATCGCGGTAGGTACATGTTGAATATTCTTATTTACGACGTCTTCTTCCTAAAAAAGGTCAGTGATATGTCGTTTCACTAAACTAAATCTAGTGGAATGTCAGAAAAGTGGATTTCAGAGGTGAGAGTTTGCCTCGGAAGTCCTGTAGAAGACGACACGTGATAGGTTAGAAATTTAAGGCGATATTTATGTGCCCGCTTTTAATTGCTCAAATAAATTTGGTGAGATTCTTGGTCACATTCCTTAATTTTAGAGTACCTACTATATTAATAGTGAGCAGTGTTATTGACCTCGACACTTCATTGCATGTCAAAGAAATTTCCTTCAGCAAAGAAATACTGATGACTGAAGAAGAAAAATTGTTTCTCTCATTAGTCATCATCATCATCATTCAGATGACGTGGCCTGCTACGCGAATTATATGTGAAGAATGAAGTTTTCAATTGTTGCCCTGCCACCTTCTGTTATTGTTGATCGAAGCATGCCACTTTGTCTGCTAAAATAACATTGTTTCTTTTTATTCAATACCATGCCACATTAGCTTCTTGCTTACTTATAATGACTCACATGTTTATTATAATATTGCTCTAGTACTTATATATATTTTTTATTTTTTTCTATTTAATTTATTGTCAACCAAGATCTCTCATTCATGAAACGGATCGGAAATTGACACAATTGTTAAACACCTGTAGGTATCGTTGGTGTGTAAATAATGTAAGACTTGTAAGTAAACAATAAGTATAACTGGACTGAACCGCTTTTATCCAATTCTTTACAAGGCCTCGAGTGGATAATGAGAAATTTGTAGTGTTCTCTACCCGAAAATAAGACTTATATAAAGAATTTGATCGGTTATTCTCATAATATGATGACAAACAAAACAACCCAGCGACAAAATAATCTCCCTACATTGCTCTACGGCCTTCTCAACTAGGGCAGTAACCTATTCCCTTAATTTACAATTCTAACAGTTTCTGTGAAATGGAAAAATGAAAGGTTCTCTACGTTGAACGTGCCTCGTCCGAAGTGGAAACTAACACAAACTTCGTATAATGTAACTCTGGCTGTCTATTCTTTTCCCGTTGCTCTTCAATTGTTTCTACCAATTAAACAAACATTGGGTTGTACAATGAGATAGGGGCGGTAGTATTCCGTTTATTTATAGGTACGTTAATTGACAAGACAAGCTAACTGTTGTTAGTTATAGATTATCAATGCCAATAAACCAATAGTGGTAACGTACTGATTGCCCTAAATATAGCTGAATATCTGAATGTAGGTGTACTTAAAACTAATTTGAAAACAACAAAAGATAGATGTAGCATTGCATTGTGGATGGTATTTCTGAATATAGTGTAAAAATTTGTATTACATTAATCAGTTCCATTGTTGCAAATATGAATCCACTCAAACTGCACCCTATTTGCAATATGACCCGTTCTGAACTGGTATTGTGCAATTAGCTGACGCAATAAGCACCAGCTTTTGCAAGTTAAATAAAAATCATGTTATTGTTTACATTAAATATATCAACTACGTTTTCGACAGTTTTTTTTATAACGCAATACGAATTATCTAAGTACCTACTTACTTGTTTTAAATTTTCATTTATTTTACTTTTATTTTGTTTGTACTTATACCTATTTTTGTATAGCCCTTTTAACGCCACCTGTCACTTGGCAGAATCTTCAGTATCAACATATAAATACATATTCTTTTATCATCAGGGGCACATAAGTAGAACAAGTGGATTCAGTGTTTATGATTCGCATGCACAATCGATAGGCCATATGACATTGACCGAAACGTTCAATTTTTATTTAGCACTTTATTTAGTTCACTTGAAAATAAAGTCATGAAGTCATTCCATTCAAATTCAATCTACTAACTATATTATGAACATTAGTACTGTTATCAGCACACAATACTGTTTATTTATTTACATAGTTACTTGAGTATTATTCTGGGATTGTATCTAAAATTAGCCCGATTTGCTGTATTTCCATAATGCTCGATATTCTGAAGATCCAAATCGACCCCCACTATCACAGAACACGGAAAGATTTTTTCTTTCCATATTCTGTGCCCACAATCTTACTTACCTACGTATCGTTACAAACTACAAGAATGATATTCTATATCCCCCACTCCTAAAAACTGTCTTATACTCCATTAGGGAAAGTTCCTTGTCCTGTTAAAATTTTCATGTCTTGAATTTTGATCCTTCGATCTCTCATACATTTTGATGAGATTCTTGGGGTGCATTTAAACAGAGGTCATTTTATTTCTAAATGAGATCCCTGTCAATCACAAGGACCTTTGATACTTTGACCGAGCGTTGTAGGTTATCGAACCCGATACATGCTATATTTTGAGATAACGTTTGTTTTACTTATAGGTGATTGCATATTTTTAAAAGTTAAGTAGATAAATAAACACGTCTCGGGGTAATTACAATTTTTATGACCGATAACGTTTCCTTGTTGCACTTGTTAATTTGTATCAAATACCTAATTGTATGAAATGTCATTGTAAGCAAAACTGGGAAATTGGATTCCTTTCTGATTTTGATGAATCTTTGTCTGAAGTATAAATGACTGACATTGCTTCCAAATGCTCTCGTAAAATTTGACCTCACAAATTCCTGAAAGAAGCTGTGTGGCGTACGTGAATGCTTCGAGGCAAATGTGAAGCTTCCAAGCCACCGTATACCTTGACCCATAAACGCCAAACTGCGACAGTCTGTTTAGTAAATATTTATTTTTTTCTTTAGTAAATATTGGCCCGTGCAAGACAACCATTAACTACCTCGCGTCGCGGGATTATCTCGGTGATTTCGAGTACTTTCAGAAGCCATACATTACCGTTTAATGAGTTCTTTACTTTAGATATACATTTATCTAACTAAATAAATGTTAGCATTCTTTTTGTTCTGCAATTTTACTTTTCAATTTATTATTCAGATCAACTTCAGTTGCTCGGTTTTCATCGTATAGTGTCTGCGTCGTTAATTATTGCTGTTGCTCGGACGCACTTGTTTAATAATTCTTCATCTTCATCATTTTCATATATCAAGTACCTAAATACCTACTATACACAGTGTTATTTTACTTATTGACTTCTCGAAAGTTACTTGAAGTACTCGTCAATACAAACAAATTTTACTATGGGAGCAACTCTGAAACCGTGAAAAAAATCGGCTGTTCCATCTTCAATCGACTTGATTTGAAAATGAGTATGGAACAGCTGTTTTTTAGCAATTTCAAAGTTTTTCCCATAGTAAAACACATTTGTAATTATCCGAAATAATTTATTTATTTATTATTTTAATTTATGATATTATTACTTATTATTCAATGATTTTATTTAATGAACTTATATAATTTTAATTTAATATTTTTGATTCAATGTTATGTGTAAATTTCTTAAATCTTATGTTGTGTCTTGTGTATTTATGGGTCGATCGGCCTGAAATAAATGTTTTTTTTTTATTTATTTATTTATTTATTTAAAAGTCGTTTGTATTGATTGATGAGTACTTCAAGTAATTTTCGGGAAGTCAACAAGTGAAATTTCACGGTGTATACCTACTGCTGATTGGAGTACCCAGTTTCAAACACTATAGCGTCGCCGCACACGGGCCACTGAAAAACGCCGCCACCGACCACTTTCCTGTAGTTTTCATACGTTTTATAATAATAATAATAATAAATAATAATAATAATAAAATCTTTATTTATAATCATGACATAGGTACAGAAACATATAATGCGGTAATAACTGTAGAAGTCAAAGACTGTGTCACAGTTATTAGCGCCCACCTCCTTATGGACAAGCAACATGATTATGAACACAATGGTGCTTACATAACTTAAAACTTAGGAAATTAGTAAAAATAGTAAAAATGTGTAATTGGGTGTGTGTGTGCGTGTATGTGTGTGTGTTAGTGTGTGTGTGTGTGTGTGTGTGATGTGAGTGTGTGTTTGTGTGTGTGTTTATTTGATTTCTATTGAACTTAAAATCACTAATTTTATCAAGGATTCCGCAGTATCGTAATCAAGCTCAAGAATCCATTTAAACAAAACAGTCTTACATTTATACTTCGAGAGAGGGTAAATATTCAGATCTTTATTAATTTTATAATATAATAATGAAGAAATATAGTCATAGTGATGTTTTATCAATATTATTCTAAATTTACGAACTTCACAAATTTTATATTTCCTCCTTTTATTCACTAGAATAGAAGGATCATAGGGGAGATTTACGTGTTTGCGGATGATAACTTGTTGGATGAACAGTTTTCGGACAGAAAGAACTTCCCAAAAGGAGTAAATTAACTGGGTTGGGTATCTAATAGGTTTATAAGCCATAACCTTTAATGAACGCAGACGCTGGTAGTCGTCACTTGTTTCTCTTTCTAGTGTCTTTCTAGCTTCAAGTGGCGGCGTTTGTGGTTCGTGTGTGGGGACGGTAACAGCCTGTTAATCAGAGACACGGATAAAGTTCTTTTCTCTCACGAGCGCGGGTGAGCTACGCTTGTGTGTGTAAATCGCAGCCTCCTTTCCTTTCGTCACACAAACTGTCAGTCAAAACGTGTAAAACCGCATTTATACACGGGTGCACACAACAAAAGGCGGACCGCGCTCGTGAGATAAACTACTGGTACCCTTCGATCATATAAAACTGTACCTTACTTTGGGATGTCCCAACACCGTGTCTTTATAATACATTGTCTCTTTGATACAGTATTACCACAGCGCATGCCCAACAAAACTAGCGATGCATACATCAAAATATGCATGTAAAAAGACACTGTTCCGACTTCCGACAAAAAAATGTTACTATCCACACTGTGGATGCACCTTTAGGTGATTTGGGTCATTTGATACCTATAGAATAGCTTTCTTTTATAATCAATCGTTCAATTTAATATCGAACAGAATAGGTATGTTGCGTAAATTACACGAAAAAAATAAAATCGTTGCGTAAAATCTTGTAACTGCGCACGTCAGGCAGGACAGGACAACTTTTGACCGAATCGCACGACGTATGTTACGAAAATAAACACATAAACGAAGCGAATTTAAAGAGCTTAATTAATTCTGTGGCGTGGTATAATATATGTACCTAATATGTTGCTTCCGGCACGCCTTCTGTTGTTGTGTAATATGGTGCTTTGCTTAGCAGCAAAAGTCACAATGTTATTCAAGTAAAGAGTGAGTCATTAATCATTTCTGTACCTACCGTCCTAGAAGCAATGCTACATGCTGATCTTATTAACTGATATTTAATTAATTAATATGTGAAATTTTATTATTTTATATATCATATTCATATGGCTATGTCGCAGGGATATGAGGAAATCAGTGATTTCACGAAATCCCTAGGGATACCACGAAATAACGAAAGATGTGGAATAGTCTAATTTACGACGTCTTCTTCCTAAACAAGTTCAGTGATATGTCATTTCACTAAACTACATCTAGTGAAATGAAGAATGACTGAAGTAATAACAGTAAGCTCACGGCTGCAGGTGACAGGTATGAGCGGGTTTGTATCGGAAGTCCTGTAGAACAACGTGATAGTATCACACAACACTATCACGTATTCTACAGGACTTCCAAGGCAAACTCTCAACTCTGAAATCCACTTTTCCGACATTTCACTAGATTTAGCTTAGTGAAACGACATATCACTGAACTTGTTTAGGAAGAAGAGTCGTAAATAAGACTATTCCACATCTTCCGTGATTTCGTGATATCCCTAGGGATTTCGTGAAATCTCTGATTTCCTCATATCCCTGCGACAGCTATACAGGGGTTTAGTTTGGTCAGTTGCAAGCCCGAAACCACAGCTTGGACTCATAAAATTTAACAACTTTTCCCAAGATACATGGGACGAAATCTGAAAAAAAATTTTGGTCCCTTCATACAAAATCGATCAGCTGACTGTGCAGTTTGTATGGGAGACCAACAATTTTTTGTCACGTTTCGCCCGTGTTTCTTGGGGAAAGTTGTTCAATATTATAAGTACAAGCGCACTAAACAAATGACGACCAACTTCATTTCAACAACCCTATTTACTGCGAATAAATTATTTGTATTTGTAATAATTATATCAAAACTTGGGTAATTTTATGGATAACAAAACAAGGGTAACGTAAACTTGATCACGCGACGCGAATGAGTGATACAATTTACGAATCGGAGCATTTTGGTAAAGCCAGTGGAAATTTGTAACTGTAAACTGGTCAGTCGAGTATTTATTAGCAAGTCTACACGAGTTGTTTACCGAACCAACCCAAGGAAAAGTTTGTCAAAATTAACCTTCATCACAATAAGAACGTTGCTGATTTCGAAAACAATAAATATACTGCGAACCTGTTTGTAAGTAATAGCATTTTTTGAAACTGTAATACTGTTTTATTTTATAATGATTGAGTTGAGATATAATAAACTAAACATTTAGTTTTGCAAATACCTAAACAGTTTGTAGATGAAAGCGTTTAATCTGCTTTCGAATTGATTGCCCACCTAAGTAAGTGCTTACGTGATGGATTCACGATTCGACTGACTGATTATTTCAGTCCAAATAGAAATATTGATGAGGAGTTTGACGTATCTGTCGAGGCTGCATATTTCTTGCAATCTGCAACAATAGAGTAATGTAATGTTAATGTATATTGTTGGCATTGAAACAACTTCGTGAACACGCCGGCCGGTCGCCTTCCGGTGCGTAGGTCAACCCACCAATCAGAATATATACGAGACGAGAGCCACTTAAATTGCTATATTTGCGAGTCTGCTTATAGAGCACATCCTTTTTAAAGAATTTTCGTGGCCCTGATCTCTTCATAAATTGTGGCATTAAAATCGTGCTAAAAATAAAGTTATTAAAATTATACACCACTAAATTTTAATTAGTAGAAAGATTTTAGGGGATGATAGTGTCTATCAATACGAACAATTGTTACATTGTTACCATGGGGCCAATCGTGAAAAACAGAATCGCGAAAAATAGTCTGCTGTTCCATACAAAAGTACATCGACTCGACTGAAATATATGGAACAGTTGATTTATGTTTCGCGTCACGTTCCATGGATGGCCCTATAGTAAAAATTGGTCGTATTGATGGACACTATCATCCCCTAAAATCTTAGTACTAATTAAAACTTTGATGTGTATAAAACAAGTTCTAGAACATATTTGAATTCTAAAATAAACAGTTAAAATGGCGCTGTTCTGAATCAAAATGCCGCCCGCCGGTTGATTCAAAATCTACTATTAATTTGTATTTTGATAAATCTGTTATCTTCTGCTATGCTGTAACAGTTCACTTCACAAACATGTAGGAATGTGTTAGAAGCCCAGACTAACAAAGTTAGTCGGTTATTAAAATTGTCATATAAAACAGTTTGCCAGCCAATTTTCGCGAAAAGATAAACAGCCATACTTTCTCGAACTATGTATTGCGGAACCGATGATCAGTCGAGGTCGGTTTGCAATTTCCTGGATAAATATATAGGGTGTTTCTTTTAAGATTTTGGTTGCTTTAGTTTTTTCACAATAAGTGTTCAAGATACTTTCCACCAACTGATATGCACATCTGGCACAGACGCAAATTTTTATAAATTTACAAAAGCTTCGTGTTGCGATCTTAGATTCTGCACTTCTGGCAACTTTGTTTTTAGTTGATGAATATTTTCGTACTCTTTACGGAACACCAACTCGTTGTATCGCCCCATACAAATTTTAAACTCTTATTGTAAAAAAAATAAAGCAAACAAATTGATTAATAAAAATAAATCGCCAAAAAATATAGAAAAAAATTATAACTCCAAAACTACGAAAAATCGCGGAACATACATGGGGGTTAAATCGATAGGTATGGTACTCAGCTATCAGCTCCCACCGGCTTGACACCTTAAAAGAAACACCCTGTATAGACGCGGAAAGAGGATTGTAGTCACTCAGAGTCACACCGAATTTATGCAGCTCTTCCTTGCTTTTTTAGGCCGTTATTATATTTTTTAAATATTTAGTTGGGTATTGAATTTTAAAAATACTTTACTGATTGCACTGTAGAACTATCTAGTTTGTACGGAAGCACGTGGTTTGAGTATCGGCAGTGATGATAGTTTGCGTACGTGTGGCTGTGGAGGCGGGACCCACGGTGGATAGTTCGCATTTTTGACACAGTAAACAGATCGGTGACCCAGTTTCCAGCATTGTTCAGCACAGCGCTCGCGGCGCCTAGCCAAATCTATTTCGGATTTTTATCTACGTGGCGGTGCGCGCGCGCCGTCTGCCTCGTTTCAATTTTTGCAATGTTTACAATGAACACGCGGTTTTTTCCAGATTTTCGCATTTTTTTATCGCCGTTTTACAGACTTTGCGACTGGTTCTAGGGTCCACCCTAAGATAGCGCTTTGATGTCCACCCCATAGCGCTATCTTACAGCCATCTCTATTGGCATATACTGATACCTAAAATCTCCTTACCGTGTCACTTTTGTGCCATTATTTCATTTAGTTTATGAGTATTATGAGCCTCTTGGTTGGGAACCGATTGCTGTCAGTGATGTGATGATGCAGAACACACCCGGGCATCCAAGATTCCAAATTTTTTAATAAATCATTAGAACATAAAGAAGTATTTGTTCTAGTTTTTACAGCAATAAAATTATAATTTTATTGTTAACTTAGCATACCTAAATGTCAACGAGTCTTTAATTTTGATAACCGGTGTTAATAACGTGATAATGTAATGAGTTAAGAATAAAACGTTCTTACTTTATTGAGAGAGAAAAACTTATTACTTCGACATTCATTTTGGCATTATAAGTTGGTTTCATAAAGTCTCCATATCGTTATAAATAATATAGTAATATATACATGAAGAAGAAAATTTTGACGACGCACTGTCTGAATTGAACTGAATACAGCAAACAAGTTTGAGATGTAGCATCGTAGGTCATCATCATCATGTCAGCCGAACGACGCCCACTGCTGGGCATAGGCCTCCCCCAAGGATCTCCACAACGATCGCGTTCTGCGCTACCCGCATCCAGCGGCTTCCCACGACCTTTACCAGTTCGTCGGATCACCTTGTAGGGATCTGCCCACGGAACGTCGTCCGGTACGCGGACCGGACGCGGACGCGGAGAACCTTTCCGTCCCAACGGCCATCGGTTCTCCGCGCTATGTGTCCCGCCCACTGCCACTTCAATGATGCAATTCTTCGAGCGATGTCTGTTGTTTGATTTCTCCTGCGGATCTCATAATTTCTGATGCGATCGAGCAGAGAAATACCAAGCATCGCTCTCTCTATTGCTCGCTGGGTGACTGAGCCTTTTATGAGACCCATAGTAAAAGACCACGTCTCACTTCCATAGGTCATTACTGGCAACACACGTTGGTCAAAGACTTTCGTCTTGAGACATTGAGGTATTTCTCACGCGAATATATGCCGGAGCTTCCCAAACGCTGCCCATCCGAGTTGGATTCGACGAGCATCGTGGGTAACTTCTCGAAAAAAAATGATAAATATTGTTTCGGTGGTTGCCTGCATGTTGGCCCGCTGCCCAATACATTTTAAATTTGCGTCAAAACCATTCCCGTGCGGGGCTCCCGTAGGACTTATAAATAAGTTTGTCTCGATGGAAGAAGTTTTTTCTGCTGGAAATTGGTGCCAATTAATTTTGTTAGTGCCTTTGCTGGGAAGCACATGGAACTGTCGGGCCACATGCCCGTTTAACTCACGAATTGTAGAAAAATGGAAAAGAAGTATTTAGAAAAATCGACCAGTCTCGCAACCAGCTCCAATGGGACGGGTCGATTTCTTCTAAATACCTACTTCATTTTCCATTTTTCAATAATAAAAATTGCATTGTGAATGCAAAAAAGTAAAACTTAAATAACTCACGAATTGTAGTTTGTACATCTACGACGCGACGACATTAATCCGATACCAAACAATGTAGTCTTGCGTTGCGATATTTGTGATTAGGAAGTTGCATAAGAAGATTTTTATGATTGTAATCAAGTGTTGAACTACAAGATGACAATGTCCAGTGGTCCACGATCCACGATGTCGCCACGCCGTATTTCGGTTCACAAAATGTTGCATTCAAACTTACGTCCATTAGATAGATAAACAGAAAAATTCTTTATTCATGTACAATTAGATTCTTATGAAATTAATCATCTAAAAAAATTTCCTATCACCCTTTGAGGACATCATTTACTGACAAGAAAAACAGGGAAAGCTCACCAGCTTTGCCACAGGCATTCATTGATAGTATAAATATTTAAGTATTTATTATTTATTTATTCTTTTCCTTGCAAAAGGACAACCTTACCTCGATTTTGGTTGGCATCGATGATCCTCCTATCCTTACTTCCTTACTTATATTATAAATGCGTCTCTGTCTGTCTGTGTGTTACACAATCACACCTAAACTACTGAACCGATTTGAATGAATTTTGGTACAGAGATAGTCTAGAGCCTGAGAAAGGACATAGGCTACTTTTTATTCCTGAAAAATATCACCTTCCCGCGGGATAACGTCGTGTAGTACACGCGGGCGAAGCCGCGGGCGGAAGGCTAGTTTCTTATATAGGATGTTAGTTTGGTCAGTTGCAAGTAGGGTTACCAGATGAAAAAAACAAAAGTCCTGAGAATAGGCCTGATTTCCATTGAAAAAGCCTGAGATTGAGAGCGGGGGGGGGGGGAGGGGGGGGGAATCCTACTTAAAAAGTTACGTATCTAAGATAAATAACTAAACTAAATAAAGATAAATAGTACTTATTAATTAATTATTACAAAGGAAGTTAGTTTGTTCTAAAAAATCTATAAAGTTCTTTTAATCTAAGCATTTATTTTACTATTTCTTTTGTATTTTATTGGAAATTCTAAAAATCCTGAGATTTCATGAGTTTTGCAAAATCCGGCCGCAATCCTGAGATGAGTCCAAAAATCCTGAGATCTCAGGCCAAATCCTGAGATATGGTAACCCTAGTTGCAAGCCCGAAACCACAGCTTTTCGAAATCTGAAAATAAATTTTGGTCCCTTCATACAAAATCGATCAGCTGACTGTGCAGTTTGTATGTGGGACCAAACATTTTTTTTTCACTTTTCGACCCGTGTTTCTTGGGGAAAGTTGTTCAATATTATGAGTACAAGCTGTGGTTTTGGGCTTGCAACTGACCAAACTAACAACCTTGTATATTGTAATTAAAAAAAACATTGTTTGTTTTTTGTGTTATCACTACATAGTATAAAACAAAGTCGCTTTCTCTTTCCCTATGTCCCTTTGTATGCTTAAATCTTTGAAACTACGCAACGGATTTTGATGCGTTTTTTTTAATAGATAGAGTGATTCAAGAGGAAGGTTTATATGTACTTTTTATCCCGATATTCCCACGGGAACGGGAACCACGCGGGTGAAACCGCGGGCGGCCGCTAGTGATGTTATAAATTAACGTTGCTAGAATAAATAATTCTTTGTAAGTTTAACAGTTATTGAAAAACGTATTGTTCAAATCTATCTTCTTTAACTTATCCTCTTTTACAATTTATTAAGCAAACCATCTTGGAATTCACTTTAGTGATCCACTTTTCAACGATTCGATATCAATTACGGAAACATTGTTGTAACAGCAGAGAATTGGAATAAGCATGTTGGCATTCTAATTAGTTTCCAGATTCCACCATATGGTAAACCAAATGGGAACACCATTAAAATTAAAACGTTTCAACTATTTATGTAAAACTCGCAACATGATGTTATCCACACCTTTCCTTTCGTTGCAGGTAAACAATCTCACCGCCATAATTGCGTGTTCACCACTCGATAATTTCCTTCCATGATAACAAGTCGGAATACTGCTTGCGTTTTCTGTTTACTATCTACTAAATTTGAAGATTCCATCAGCGGACGGTTACGGGAAATTGGACCCTGATGTAGCGAGGTAAGAGTAATTCCCTTATGTCGATACTCGGAAAAAGTATGCTAAGGCGAGATAGCAATGAGAAAACGACGCGCGCGGGAGCGAGACCGATTTTGCAGATTACGCAAAAAAAAACAAAATCACTTCGTATTAAAAAACTATAGCGATTTTTAAAAATTGCTTCTATACGATCCTAAATATTATTAGTGTCCACTAATTAAACCACTTTTCAATAGTATATTATGTTACCCCATTTAAGAATAATCTTGATAATTCGTATTTTTAACCGACTTCAAAAAAAGGAGGAGGTTATCAATTCGACTGTATATTTTTTTTTTTATTTTTTTTTTTATTTTTTATGTGTGTTACCTCAGAACTTTTTAGTTAATTAACCGATTTGGGTGATTCTTTTTTTATTTAAAAGGTGACGCTTCTCGTGTGGTCCCATTCAAATTTTATCAAGAACTGGCAAGAAGTTCAGGAGTTATCCTGAATAATGTGTATTCAGACTTTATTTAGGTATATGGACGATTTCATAGTTTCATCAAATTGAGGATCATTTTCAAAATATTTTTTTTCGAAAGTTTGTACTTCTGACCTGATCTTACTTTCACCAAGTCAGGACCAGGGGATCAAATCCCAGGAAAATTGAGAGAAATTCTCAAATATAGGCAAGCCTTATGCGTTCCATTTATTTTTGAAGTTAGTCAAGTATTTGCATCTGGTAGTCATCATCTCATAGTGATGAGCTGGTGAAGGAAGCTACAACTCCTTAACGGTTAGGAGCTGGAGAATATTTCTTTAAGTATTAATCGTACGTATGGGCCAATAGTTATATTCTTTCAGGTTATTAGGGTGAGCTGCTGATGAGAGGTGAAACTCCTCAACAGTTAGGAGTTATATTATGATGTTTTATAAATACCATATGCACGAATGGACCTTCAGTTGTATTCCTTCAAGTTATCTAAGTAGCAAAAGATGGAAAGCTGAATTCCGTAACGGATAGGATATTTACAACAATTTATCATAATCACCATGTAGTTTCTTAAGCTACTTCACTAAAAATCGAAAAATAAAACGTTTTTGAAAAAAAAATGTAACCGCCTTCAAAACGGATCTTCAAACAAAAATTAACAAACACTAAAAAACGAAAAAAATAATAAGATTTTTTTATTCAAAGGACGATGATACGTGACTTTTTCTAGTTTATCTTGGTACTTACTGAACTGTTTGAAGTCGGTGCCAAGTCAAAAAGAATAAGAACGAAATATACTGAGTGAAACAACAAACATATTAAAAAACCTGGTCCCAAGCGTGAGGTGTAGGACGTAATTACCTTAATACGTATAAGACGGCACCGACTTCAAACAGTTCAGTGAGTACCAAGATAAACTAGAAAAAGTCACGTATCATCGTCCTTTGAATAAAAAAATCTTATTATTTTTTTCGTTTTTTAGTGTTTGTTAATTTTTGTTTGAAGATCCGTTTTGAAGGCGGTTACATTTTTTTTTCAAAAACGTTTTTTTAGAGGTATTTCCGAAAATAAAAAGTGTCGAGGCAAAATCATAAAATCGTGTTTGTAAAACTATACGATTTTAGATAAAGGTATGAAGAAATATATATCTTAAAACCAGATTTGTAACAACTCTAACCGTCCTATAGTTTTATATCAAAAAGTCCATACTTTTTCCGAGTAGCGCCTTATTCTAGAACAACTCATTTCTTCTCAAGTATAGTTAGAAAGGGATGAATGTATTCGTGCATGTATTTGCATCCATTTCTAACTGTACTTGAGAAGAGATCAGTCGTTCTAGTATACGGGCCTAAGTCTTTTGTCCGTATGTACGAACATTTTATGTTCACCCGGATGCTAAGCGTTGAAATTAGGAGCGAGTCTCCTGCTGCGGCGGACGATGCCAAAGTTTCATAGATTGTGCTATTTCTGTGCAAACTAAAAACCGCTGACGCACGCGACCGGTCAAAGCTCCGGGCCTTTCAACGTCTGTCAAATGTATGCATATTAGTTTAATTACTAGCTAGAACATGATGCCAACAATAGCTGGGAGAATGAATGAAAGGTGAGTAGCTAGAACTCTATATTCTATTTCAGTTAGATAGGGGACGAAAAACAGGGTTGTCGTTAATAATAGAGAACTAAAGTCTGGAAGACGGTATGAAGATATGGTACGAAAACAAAACGCTTATTGAGATGGAGGTCGTTGTTAAAATACACTTAATTCCAGACCTAATAATAATGAAAATACGTTATCCTGTCCGATTATCGTGGTTCAACGTTTGACGCCTTCTTCCTAAGGCCTTGTGATCAGAATATAATCAATTCAAATGTGTTCAATTTTATTCCTTGATTACCAAGAGGGTTGTTCTTATAGCCTGACATTGGCATCTACTAGATAGATGATCAACGGTTGAAATGCCCTTTTCCCCCATACCCTACAATTTGCAAACGGTCGTCGGTGTAACGTTTTTTATCACAAAAAGTAGGCCGCAGGTCCGACCCTCTTGCAAGCACCGTAAATGATTAAAACTATTCTGCATCACTTACAAAGGAAAAGTGTTGTTTTGTTTTGTTTGTTTGACGACCGATTTGGCGCAGGGGTAGGCTACCCACCTTCTGCGCCAGTGGTCTCGGGTTCGATTCCCGAACAAGACAAATATTTGTGTGCATGAACATGTCTATTTGTCTTGGTCTGGGTGTTAACTATGTATATTAAGTATGTATTTACAAACAAAAAAGTATTTAAGTATATATTTATCCGTTATCAAGTTTTCCATGATACAGTTTCTTAATGAAATTAACATGGGCTTAGATAATTGGTGTGAATGTAAGAAGTTATTTATTTATTATTTATTATTGTAACGTAAGTGCATGTAAGTTGCATGCACTTCCTTTACAACAATTTTCCTTTTGTTATCAAATTCATTTATTTAGGAAACGGTTCTTTTGTCATGATATCATATGATATGATATGATAACATTGATGATGATGAATTGATGACGCATACCGTTTTAAGATAGGTATGTATCTAAGTTTATACACGTCGTTCCCAAAGGGACTAAAGGTCATAGCCCACTTATACCGCACGCACCGCTCCAACACCGCTCCTACCCAACACCGTCCTAAACGAAGGCGACAGCTAGCAGGCACCCAGCAGTCCACGCGGCGACAGCTAGCAGACTCCCAGCTGTCCACGCGTCGACTGCTATTCCCTCTATAGGTGCGCAGCGGCGACGACGGCGCGGCGACCGCTAGCAGTCAGCGCGCGGACCGCGCGGCGTCAGCGAGGCTTCATCTACCGAGCAGTCTGACGGCGGTAAGCTCGCGGACCGCGCGCTGTCCGCTATTTTATATTGTTACTGTAAAATGCATCTACAGTGAACGATATTAAGTCCATATTTGGCTGTTCATACTTTGGTTGGGTGGGAGCGGTGCGGTCTAAATGGGCTATGACCTTTAATGTTAATAATAGCTCCAGTTCAGGGGACGAGCTATTTCTGTAATGAAGCTTAAATCGTTGGTCGGGTTAAACCAGTTATGGCAGGTGAACCGTGTTCGCCCTTTGTCTATCGCGTTGCACTCCGTAGCAGTTAACTGACTTTGCTTATTAGTCTCAGTTGCACGACCAAACAAAACACACGTTTCTAAATCTTTCTACTTTCCCAACTACATAATGTTTGCCCAAATTATTCACCGCTCATGCATCTCCACTATAGTTTACATAAACCATATCCATCATTCCACTTTGCTCAGTTCTGTAATCAAAACTGATTTACGCAGCAGCAACTTGACATCGTGCAAGCAATCTCAGGAAAATTAATAAGTAAATCGTATCTGCGACAAGCGTAGATGATTGAGATGGATTTAATGAATTAACAAGTTAGCCCATTGTCAGTGTCAGCTTAATTAGATCTAAGCGTGTCGCCCAACACGAGCCACTCGCGACAACCACAAACGCCGCAACTTGAAGCTAGAAGC
Organism: Crambus lathoniellus; assembly: GCA_949710035.1. Lineage (NCBI taxonomy): Eukaryota > Metazoa > Arthropoda > Insecta > Lepidoptera > Crambidae > Crambus > Crambus lathoniellus. Next base: position 6,524,698 of record OX453299.1, on the reverse strand, counting down.
GACTACAATGTTAGCTGAAGCGCGCGACAGACACTTTGTGGCCGGTAGTAGACAGACACTTGCGGTTCGTGGCCGCTACTTTTATATACCATTTGCTTGCATTATTTGTCTTGGCGGCGTTAGTGGCTGGTGGCGGCCAGAAGTAGCGAGTGGCGACGATTTGTAGCATGTGGCGACCACTAGCGTCACCGTGTGCGGTAAGTTCATATTATTATAAAATGTCTTTTTCCCGAGTGCCGCCGGGGTTAAATCTCACAATGTGTCCAAAATCAGTTATGAGTCTGGGGCAATTCAAAACAGTTTCTTATAAAAATCATTAAAATCATCAGGGCTATGATTAGCACGAGTTTGTAGCATGTAACATATTTACAGCACGTAAGCGGCTAATTAAAAGTGCCCATAGAGCCACGAGTCATTATTGGATCGCAATCTTCACCAAGACACTCCTATAAAATGCGAGTACAGTATTTTAATTACGTCTATATTTACATCAAGGTATCTCGTTTCTCCATTTTTGCTTCTTTAACGATTAGAAGAACTCATTTGTTGCAAGTTTTAGCCCTTCACTGTATTTTAGTTAATTCCTTAAATGTTTATCTAGGTGCCGTCTCTATCCTACTTCATTCCTCAGCAAGTGCTCCCCGTATCAGAATCTCGTTGGTCAGTTCAAGTGAGAGCATATTATTTAGATTTGAAGACTTGACAATGGAAATGCGATGGTTAGTAAGCGGTTGTTTAATATTCTGCAAGATTAGCACTGTTATTTTTTTACTTGAATAATGAAAGGAAGTCTATTTGAATTTAATTTTAGTTAGGTATGGGCTACGTGTGTAGTTAGCATTGGTTAAATTTCATTTTATGGAATGGCGTCATATTTTCATTTATCTGTCACGCCTGCTTTTATAGTTAAGCAGTCGTGCAACCAGACCTGTCCTGCCTGAGATAGCCCAAGGTTAACTCGCCTATCGTGTAGATCTAGATTGGTTGACGTAGGAAATATTATTTACCAGTTTTACTGAAATTCTTCTGTTAAGATGCCTTTAGTAAGTTTGTAGATACATGCTTCCAGAAAACTATTTTGGTACCTATGTCACTAGCTAGTGAAGGAAAAATGGTTACTACGTGATGTTCAAGTGAATGAACCACGTGCAAATGAACCTTCTGGCCTCTGTCCAATAGCTGGCCTAACGCTACCGTAAACACATCTTCACATACTAATCGTGGGCATTAGCCTGATTAGACTATTGTTTCCCTTTATTTGTCATTTCAGTTAGTAATCTATACCTACTAATCTCAGTAGTTGAAGATTCCGGGAGTAGTGCGCTTCCACCTTCAGCCATCTTTACATAATATCAGGTGTGATGAAGGCTAAGTGCTCTCCCCTTCAGGATTAAAAAAAGTTTGGTTGGGGTAATCTCTGGAACTACTGAACCGACTTTGAAAATATCTTCACCATTAGAAGCTGCATTATTTCTGATATATATGGGTAACGAGGAGACACGGGGAACAATATAATTATATTTGTTTCGGATAAGTCTTTGAAAATTTCCTCGCCAGTAGATAAACATATAGAAAACTTCTTGTATGTTGTATGTGATAAAACTGATAAATTAGAAGTTTTACCACACAATGTAAAATCGTTAAACCATGGCTAAAGGTACGTAGTTGCAAAATGTTTAAATGAATTGATAATGTTTGTAAGTTGTCAAAAGCTGGTTATTGTAAAACGGCTAGGTAGTTGGCATTTACTGTGGGTGCCTTCTCTTTATGTTCCTTTGAAAACCCACGTTTATTTTATCTATGTTACAATTAAAGGCTACGTCAACTTTAGTCACGCACGATTAGGCATTTGCGATGGTTGCTTAGCTTTAATACAACGAAGGGTCTCTAAAAGCTGAGTCATGTCTGAGCCACTATTTAGTTAGAGACAGTTAACCGATGTGTATGATTCATAAAAAATGTGCACTATCAATTTATTAAAGTGGTTTCATTTCAATCAAAACCGCTAAATTAGAATTTGTAATAGAGCCTCGCGTGGTTTTAAGTACCTACCTACTTATTCTGTTAATATTCATCGGCGGTCAAGGTTGTGCCAAAACGTCGTAACTTCAACTTGTTTTCGTCTACTTTGGCTCATCATCGGAGAAAAAATTATCACGATTGAGTGTAAGTTTAGTATTAAAGTTGTAGAAGTGATCTATGTTGCCATGTGTCGGCCGTTTCTCAGCCAAAATACGAACTGCGCAGTGCGCCCGGCGCGGAATAGAATCGAATCTAAACATTTTATAAATATACTTCTACTCAATAAAAACGATTGTAAAATTTTTATAAATAAAAATATAATTTGGATTAATTTTAACATCTTTGAAAGTTTTTCTGAAATCTTTGTTTCTGGCATTGCGGTTGGGTATTCAGCAAAATATTATAATGTTTATTAGTAAGTTTTAGTTTTAAGTTAAGTATAGAAAACATAATTGGTATCTAATTTTAAAGTCATTAGTATATCCATACTATTCTGTGATAAATCTCGTTTATTAATAAACATCAACAACGTCTAAAGTTAAATAATAGATTTATTTATAGTGTTATTGAAAACAATCACATCCGCACGTTATGGCAACAATAAAGTAAGAGTCTGTACCATTTTATCAACAGCACTGGTTTTCCTTCCTTTGAGCCAATTATACTACCTAGCTTATTGCGCAGTTGTGCTGCGGTCGGCGCTCATAAATACTATAAGTAGATAATTAATTACCATATTACAACAGTTGTAAATAATCCAATCTCAACGGCATTTACCTTTATCAATTTTATATTCACTTGTGTTTCTTTTATTCTTGTCTCCGGTTAAATTGTATCTAATCTAGAATTTATTAATGCGTTTTAGATCGTTTCAAGACCATGATGATTATTTTACTTTTTATCATCAATTATTTTAGTCCTCCAAAATGGATATCAAATTAATGTATTTAACTCGAAAATGGTACCTGCAATTTGATCTACTGTTAATATGCTAAAAGGCAAGCATATTTTAAACTGAAACTAATAAACATTTATTAGCTTCAGTTTAAAATATGGAATTATAATTTGCTAATTTGTAGAACAGCTCTCATCACGTCGATCGCTAATAAAGTAAATGTAATATTAAGTAAGTAGGTACTCTATGTACAAGGTGGACGGACGATCTAGTCAAGGTCGCGGGAAGCCGCTGGATGCGGGCAGCGCAGGACCGATCGTTGTGGAGATCCTTGGGGGAGGCCTTTGCCCAGCCAGCAGTAAGCGTCGTACGGCTGAAATGATGATATGAAGTACTATGTATGTATTCTCTTCTTACATTGTTGTAAGTATGGCATCAATAAGAATTGTTGGAAGTCAACATCGAAAACAAACAGGACAGACCTGACACCGTAATAGTCGCCACGTGCATACTAATATTTGATCCGGCGACGAATACCCGGAAACACGATTACACGCTAAAGAATGGACTCGATGAGTACTCATGGTAAATAAACAATGAACTGACAGCCGACACCATGCCTGGCGTGGAAGGATACAGAATACCTACTGGTAAGATATAATAACCACAAACAATCTCTATAAAACATATTGAAGGTAATATATTAATTACTGATTACTAAGTAAGCTGATGAGAAGGCTGTTCTTACTGTATCTTATCTATATCCGCAGTTTTAGCAAATTCATTTTTGTAATAATTATTAAAGTGTCCATGGACTAATTGAAGACGGTGCACCAAATTTTTCTAATCTACTGCCAACTAAAAGTTAATTTAAGGATAATGACTACAGCTTCTTAACCCCAATTTTCTGAAGAACTGCTTGAATCATGAATTAATCCCACGGATAAATGAGATGACCGTGCTACTGACAAAGTGAGTGAGTTCGTTGATGTACTCATATGTATTTTCGGTCGCTGATCACTTTGGCTTGGCTATCAGCGAGCGCGGACGTATGACACGCGTAGTTTTGATTGCATACATCGCTAGACCAATTGCGTCAGCTATTCCAGGCAGCTTTCCTCCGAGAATGACCTGGCGAAAGCAACTGGCCCCTCGCCAAAGAGCGCCTATGTCTAACTGTCCAATATTTTATCATGTTTAGTTACAACAACGTAATCGCTGTACTCGTGTGAGCTACTATTGCCATTGCTATTAGTTTTTTTGTGTCGCCTTGACTTTATACTGGGGAGTCGTTCTGTCTAATAGACAGCATATACGTGACTAATATAAATGTTTATATTACCTAGTCACGTATATGCTGTCTTTTAGACGTGACGCCTGTTTGTTTCACGAAGGGATCTTAATGTTTTGACGCAAGTAGAGCGATGTGATTTCGCTTTAATTCGTCCTACTGTTGAATGTAGCGTTTCCCTGTTGAGTGAATAGAATTCCTAGTTCGTGACGTAGATTCCCTGTTGCGTAAATCTTTTTGTATGAACTTCCTAATATCCAATTTCGTCTTGTTTATAGTTCCTGTTTGAAGGAACTATTTGAGTAGTAGCTAAAACGGATGCTTAAATAAATAATAGGTGGATAAGATAGGAACACTAGTTCCGATAATAGAGGTTATTTGCATTGAAAATGCAAATTTTCCCAGGATGTCACAATTCATATGAGTTATGGACTCAATCGATGTTGGAGAAAAGTCGTTAATTTACATCAAGGAAAATCAAATCTATGTTTTGCACTATGAATACTATGATGCAGTCGTTTTTTTATCAGCATTAACATCTATAACTTCAGACTTGCAATTGCACTAATCCGGATTGGTGAGTTCAATACAAGTTCTTATTGAGCAAATGCGAGCTTGAAATGTCATAGTAAAACAAACGGGTGTAGCTGAATCAGATTTTACCGCTTAATATCTAGAATAAACAACCATACTTTATAGCTAGTGATAAGAGTGCCGTGCCGGTAGAATGCTGTGGCCCTACCATGAGTTGATGCAAACTGTTTACGTTAGCGTAAACTATCGGATATACTGCTTACAATCAGTGCGAGTGAAAGAGACAAAACGATAGTTTACGGTAACGTAAACAGTTTGCATCAACTCATAGTAAGGCCACAGGTAATGGCATGAGTCACGTAAAATAAGTATGTGTGCTCCCCTCTATAAATGTTTGACATGACTTCATAACATATTAATGTATATTATTGAAACAGGTGCTGCGTAGCATACTATAATCTGGCATCTTCACGGTAATGATCGGTTCTTGTTACTTAAAATATATTCTTGACTTGGTGATAATAAAATTATATTGTTATTCCAATGTTCTAGATTATTGGACATTATCTTAATCGATTGGTCCGTGTACATCCGGAGTCGATATGAAGTCATTAGATATTTTATGCTACACGTTAAAGGAAATGCACCCGCTCCGAATACTGAAACGAAGCATAATGAGGCAAGACTGCAAGCAAGAATTTGCCTAATGCTCCTCCGATACTGGAGCAAATCTTGATACTGATTGGTCTTGACTCTTGACACTGCTATTAAAGATATTAAGATAATTCGTTCCTAATCATCCATTCCAATCCAATACAACTCATTCCAATTCCACAGCCGGACTTTTCATTCTACTTGATGCATTCGTATTCGTATGGACATTTACCGCAATAAGTTAACAAATGTGGGCTCTTGGTTGGAAACACTCACTTAATAAATGGAAGGATATAGGCTGTGGATATGGGCAGGTATAAGTAGAAACTAACTATTAAATTGGTTCGTCCGCTGCTGTAAAAAGTGAACGTCCAAGGGGCCTTCATTCACGTAACTACTCGCATATAAACGTGGTCTCCCGATCTGAAACAAACAATTCAATTGCTGCCCATACACTCTTAAATAAGGACAATTGCATATTATTACGTGCGCGCTACAGATAATACAGATAGCTTCACGGCTCCGACGCATGTGAGTCAGAGACCATTTCAATAAGCGCAGTCGGGGCACATATCTTTGTTGTGTCTACTGTCTCCGCTCTCACGTGATGAACAACTACTTGCGTTTTTTACTAAAAAATTGTGCAGTGCAACAATACAATGCAATATAGTTTAGAGATCGTACGTGTGCAACGAGAAATTTGAGATTGGCGTTTGTTTTAGAAATTTTACAGTTTTATTTGTTGATGCAAGGTTCTATAATCCATATCCATACTTCCATACTATCCATACTATACTAATATTATAAATGTGAAAGTGTGTTTGTTTGTTTGTTTGTTTGTCCGTCTTTCACGTCAAAACTGAGCCACGGATCGACTCGATTTTTGGTGTGGGGATAGTTTGGGAGCTGGAGATTGACATAGGCTACTTTTTATTCCGGAAAATTATAAAATAAAAATGATTATTTTGTATAGAAAATCGATAAACTGTCGTACTATACAAAACTGTCATTTCTTCCATAGCCGCTTCCAAAGAGGTATGTCAAAGAGTATTGTAGTCACTGACGTTTTAGCCGCTTTGAATTACCTACTTTTTAATAAGTTAATATGGCAAAACAACGTTTGCCGGGTCAGCTAGTAAAATTATAAATTAGAAGCAAATGTAAAAAGTTAAGAACCGTAGAAATAAAGTTGATAAATATTATTGGCTTAAAGTTGTAAAACCCTCAATAAAAGTTGTAAATTTACTGCTAATGATTTAAACGATACAAATTAACTGTTTATTTTTTTACTATTTGCTGCTATAATAGAGTTTATACTACACCTCTTATCATCTACTTCGATAAATTAATAAAATTTAAGTATATCTTATTATTTCCGTGCAATCAATACAAGACTTATCTATAATACTTACGTATGATGCAACCCCTATCTTTAATTTGTCCTCCTTTTAGGTTCGTTGAGTGCATTTTATTTTTTTCACTTTCCTTGTTCATTGTTAGGGTTCTCGGCCTCACGCAAGTGATGCGGTTCCTGGATCCGAGACCGAGCGCGTCCCCAAGGTGGTGGTAGGGGAACGGCCCCCAGTGGAAGGGTGTTACCGGCTTCGGCCGGCGCGAACCAAAACCAGGATTATACCGTAACCCTGTACGCAGCAACGGGGGCTGCCGTGTTCTGTCACGGGAGCCGCGGGGAGCGAAACCCCTTCAAAAATGCAAAATCAAACCGTAACCCTGTACACTAGTATAGTATTATATTATCTGTGCCTGTACGTAGTGCAGGAACGGGGGCCGTCGTTGTACTAACACGGGGGCCACGTGGAGTAAACCACTATAAAATAATCCTCAAAGGTCCGGCGTCGGGGACGTGGGCGTCGGACCGCCTGAAGGTGACAGGCAGAGGTGTCTGCCAACTACCGAACAAACCTGGGGTACCTCCCGCACCCCCCAGTGTATGTAGGGTTACCAGGGTACGGGGATCTCTGCCCGGATAGACCGTTGATTCTCTCATACTCGTGGGTTCAATTATGAATACAAATAGCAAAAATTTAAAAGTCGTTTTGGAGAGGATGGACATTGCCCAGGGTCCGGAAAAAAACTGTGGCCAACATTTTGATGATGCGTCGAGCGCTGAAGGCGCTGCAACTACAACGACTTCCAGCCCAACTGGCGAAAAAGAGGCGGAGTTTACAGTCGATATGTGCAAGAGGAGGATTAAGTCTCTGCTTTCCGGAATGGCCGAACATGTTTCTGGAGTTCTGTTCCAAACATTTTGAATAGGTACTTAAATATTTTTGCACTTTTGTATGGAAAGTGCACCGTGTATATAAAAATAAAAAATTAAGGCGCCCGCCCTCTAACTTCTAAAATAAGAAAGTGAAAATTCTAGAAAAAATATATGCAGTAATTCTTATTTGGTATACTTGCTCAAAAATTTTCAGAATGTGCAATGTATAAGAAACCTCATATCGTGTCACTCAAAGAAAAAAAAGAAACATTTTATGAAAAGTGTTGTAAGACTTAAACCTTATCACAATATTATTATATTAGTAAAGACAAAGAAAAAAAATTAATAATAAAAAAATTAAAAAAACAGCTTTGCCAAAATTGAACTCTAAAGTAAAAAACAAGCTCTCATTGTCATTGCAGTAGTGCTGCCGCAGAGGCAGAACGTTTGCCACGTGCGACGGGCCTCGCACGGGGCTGCTCACTTGGTGAGGGAGGACCCGCCATATCACGTAAAAACGACTGATCGGATTTTTATGAAATTAAAACATAGAATACTTTTTATTCTGGTTATTGGTCCCCTAAGTAACAGGTGTCCCAAAAGTAGGTATAGGATGATATGTCTCAATAAAACGCGAATGGATTGGAATTTCTTCGTAGTTTTATTTTATTTTAAAGAAGAGACTTGTACAATTTTATCTGAATAGAATATCTGCTGAATGGCCGCCACGGGCATTTTTGCTGTGTGCAAGTTTTTCATGACACTTTCACACATTTCGCTGCTAATTTCACACATTTCGCTACTTATTTCACCAATAACTCGGCGAATATATTGTCTATGTTTTGTGGATAGTTGGCGTAGACTTTATCTTTCACGTAGCCCCAAAGAAAGAAATCCAGTGGCATCAGATGGGAAGACCTCGGTGGCCATTTGACATCACCTCTTCTTGAAATTACGAGATTTTTCGACCTTTCGACGAGTGTTTGTAATTGATCGTGAATTTTTGTTAAATATTTGTATAACTTCTATGCGCTGTTTTATTGTGAAACGCTCCACGATTAGTTTTACATGTGTCAAGATGATGTATGTCAAATTTCAACCATCTTAAATATTTCGGAAATACGCGAAATTGAAATCCTATACCTACTTTTGGGACACTCTTTATTTTCTCGAATGTCCACGCGGACGAAGTCGCGGGCGGAAGCTAGTAAATAATAAGTGTCTGTTTCACAATCAAGAAGTTAGTTCTGAGTAGCGTAGGTACCAAGAACTTTTAAGGTTTAGGTTTCTATACCCCATTTACCCCCTGGGTTTGATTTTCGGAAAACTACGAAATGGGTAAAGCCTACAAAGTTTCAAGTTGAAATGTCTATTTTACCCCTGATTTTTCATTCAAAATTTCACCCCTATTTCAACCTTTTAGAGATAAACCATGTTCAGCATGTTAACATCAAAATAAATCATCCATAAAACCTCAATAACGACATCCATATCGATTTTTACCACACTTTTATTAGCTTCACTTGTAACTAAGTCACAATCTAAGAAAATCTTGGAATTCAATTTTAACCTACTTCTAATTGTCGTATTGATCTGAAACTTTGCAAGTCTATATGAATCTGATGACAATACAATAATTTGCTACTATCGAGCTGATCTGATGATGGAGTCAAGAGGTGGGCAATAGAACTCTTCAATGGCTGCTAGGAAACCCCTCGAGTTTAGGCTCATTTGTTTTGTTCTGATGAGACCTATTCGGTACACTTGGTGGTGAGGGTCTGATGATGGAGCAGGGAGAAAGCCAGTGGCACTCCTTTATCACCAATAGGAAACACCTCGAATTCTGGCTCATTTGTTTCGTTCTGATTAGACCTATTCGCTACACTTGGTGGTGAGGGTCTGATGATGGAGCAGGGAGCAAGCCAGTGGCACTCCTTAATGACCACTAGGAAACCCCTCGAGTTTGAGCTCATCTGTTTCGTTTTAATAAGACCTATTCGTTACACTTGGTAGTGGAGGTCTGATGATGGAGCTGGGAGGAAGCCAGTGAAACTCCTTAATGACCACAAGAAAACCCCTCGAGTTTTGACTCATTCGTTTCGTTCTGATAAGACCCATTCGCTACACTTGGTGGTGAGGGTCTGATGATGGAGCAGGGAGGCAGCCAGTGACACTTTTTAATGACCACTAGGAAACCCCTCGAGTTTGGGCTCATTTGTTTCATTCAGATGAGACCTATTCGCTATACTTGGTGGTGAGGGTCTGATGATGGAGCATGGAGGAAGCCAGTAGCACTCCTTAATGACCACTAGGAAACCCCTCGAGTTTGAGCTCATTTGTTTCATTCAGATGAGACCTATTCGCTACACTTGGTGGTGAGGGTCTTATGTTGGAACAGGGAGGAATAAATTAGTCTTATACTTTATTATATGTACCTAATTATGTAATTTATTACATCTTATTAAGGAAGCCAGTGGCATCAATTATGTTAATTTGGTTTGCCATTTATAAAACTAAAAAGAAAGAAATAAATATATAGTTTAAAAATATGTAGTTTAAAAAACTATACAAACACACTTTTATAGGAACAGACGAAAAAGTACATAATAACCGTCTATTCAGTAACTGAAATTAAAAAGCGTGGTGCGTGTTGTCAATATTAAGTTCTTGAAATGCATGCTTTGCAAAGGGCGCACCACGCTTTTTAATTTCAGTTACTGAATAGACGGTTATTTTGTACTTTTTATTCTGTTACTATTAAAAGTGTGTTTGTTTAGTTTTTTAAACTATATATTTATTTCTTTCTTTTTAGTTTAATAAATGGCAAACCAAATTAACATTAATTAATGCCACTAGCTTCCTTTTCCTTAAGATCCTCACCACCAAATGTAGCGAATAGGTCTCATCTGAATGAACAAATGAGCTCAAACTTGAGGGGTTTCCTAGTGGTCATTAAGGAGTGCTACTGGCTTCCTCCCTGCTCCATCATCAGACCCTCACCACCAAGTGTAGCGAATAGGTCTCATCTGAATGAAACAAATGAGCCCAAACTCGAGGGGTTTCCTAGTGGTCATTAAGGAGCGTGTCACTGGCTTCCTCCCTGCTCCATCATCAGGCCCTAATCACCAAATGTAGCGAATAGGTCTAATCAGTACGAAACAAATGAGTTAATGACCACTACATTAAAAAGTGTCACTGGCTTCCTCACTGCTCCATCATCAGACCCTCACCACCAAGTGTAGCGAATGGGTCTCATCAGAACGAAACAAATGAGCCAGAACTCGAAGGGTTTCCTATTGGCCATTAAGGAGTGCCACTGGCTTCCTCCCTGCTCCATCATCAGACCCTCACCACCAAGTGTAGCGAATAGGTCTCATCAGAACGAAACAAATGAGTCAATACTCGAGGGGTTTTCTTGTGGTCATTAAGGAGTTTCACTGGCTTCCTCCCCAGCTCCATCATCAGACCTTCATCACCAAGTGTAATGAATAGGTCTTATTAAAACGAAACAAATGAGCTCAAACTCGAGGGGTTTCCTAGAGGTCATTAAGGAGTGCCACTGGCTTCCTCCCTGCTCCATCATCAGGCCCTCATCACCAAGTGTAGCGAATAGGTCTAATCAGTACGAAACAAATGAGTTAGAACTCGAGGTGTTCCCTATTGGTGATAAAAGAGTGCCACTGGCTTCCTCCCTGCTCCATCATCAGACCCTCACCACCAAGTGTACCGAATAGGTCTCATCAGAACAAAACAATTGAACCTAAACTCGAGGGGTTTCCTAGCAGCCATTGAAGAGTTCTATTGCCCACCTCTTGACTCCATCATCAGATCAGCTGGATAGTAGCAAATTATTGTATTGTCATCAGATTCATATAGACTTGCAAAGTTTCAGATCAATACGACAATTAGAAGTAGGTTAAAATTGAATTCCAAGATTTTCTTACATTGTGACTTAGTTACAAGTGAAGCTAATAAAAGTGTGGTAAAAAACTAAACAAACACACTTTTAATAGTAACAGACTAAAAAGTACGAAATAACCGTCTATTCAGTAAATTAAAAAGCGTGGTGCGCCCTTTGCAAAGCATAAATTTCAAGAACTTAATATTGACAACGCGCACCACGCTTTTTAATATCAGTTACTGAATAGACGGTTATTTCGTACTTTTTAGTCTGTTACTATTAAAAGTGTGTTTATTTAGTTTTTTAAACTATATATTTCAGGTTTATTTATCCCATTTAACCTCTAAGGGGTTGAACTTCGAAAAAAATACGCAATATGTGTTTGCTTATTTGTTTTACTTCCCGACCATAAGCCTAAATAATAAATTAAATGAAGGACTTTCCAGATACAACATTTCATCCCCGTTTTTACCCCTTCGGGGGTGGAATTGTCAAAAACGCTGACACAAGTAAATATAAATTTTCAATTGCCAGCCTAAATACAAAATTTGAAGATCCTAACTTCAAAACTGACGGACTTTCATACAAACATTCATCCCCTATTTCACCACCTAAGGGGTGGAATTTCCAAAAATCCTTTCTTAGTGGATGCCTACACTGTATAACGTATCTATGTGCAAAATTTGAAGTCTCTAGGTTCAGCGGTTTGGGCTGCGCGTTTAAATCTCAGTAAATCCTTACTTTTTTATATTATACTAGCGGCCGCCCGCGGTTTCACCCGCGTGGTTCCCGTTCCCGTGGGAATATCGGGATAAAAAGTACATATAAACCTTCCTCTTGAATCACTCTATCTATTAAAAAAAAACGCATCAAAATCCGTTGCGTAGTTTCAAAGATTTAAGCATACAAAGGGACATAGGGAAAGAGAAAGCGACTTTGTTTTATACTATGTAGTGAAATGCGAAAATGCGAATCTGTCTGTCTGTGTGTTACACAATCACGCCTAAACTACGGAACCGATTTGAATAAAAATTGGTACAGAGATAGTCTAGAGCCTGAGAAAGGACATAGGCTACTTTTTTATGTGAACAAAAGGCTGTAAGGGGTTGAAATAGGGGATGAAAATTTGTATGGAAATTACGTCATTTTTAAAGCTAGAAGCTTCAAAATTATTTTATAGGCTTTTGATTAGATAAATAAATACGACATTCAAAGTTTGTAAAAAAAACTACCCAAAGAGGGTGAAAACAGGGGATGAATTTTTTCGTGTGATGACGTCGGCAAAAAAGTTTACGGAACGGATTTTGATGAAAGTTTTTTTGTTATACAGCTATTGGTCCTTGCCAACATATAGCCATAATTTATTTTGAAGATCGCAAATATCGCAATTTCTGATGTGGAACCATAGCAGTCCAGCCAAACTATGAGAGATATAAAAATACCTTTTTAAGGAAAATTGTTAAACGTAATGAGCACTTTCTATTGACGTTCAAAGTTTGAAGGTCTGGTACACCTGATGTGGAACCCTAGCAGCCAGATTAAACTATATGAGATACAAACATAGCGTCTTAAGAAAAGTTGTTTAACGTCATGGACATTTTCTATTGACGGAAAAATATCGAAGGTCTGGTACTCCTGATTTGGAACCCTTGCAGCCCAGCTTAATTATAAGAGATACAAATACAGCATCTTAAGAGAAGTTGTTCAGCGTGATAAGTATTTTCTTTTGACATACAATATATACTAATATTATAAATGTGAAAGTGTGTTTGTTTGTATTTCCGTCTTTCACGTCAAAACGGAGCAACGGATCGACCTGTTTTTTTTAGTATGTGGATAGTTTAGGAGCTAGAGAGTCCCATCGGCTAATTTTATCCCGGAAAAATATCACATTCCCTCGGAAAAACGTCGTGTAGTACACGCGGCAAAACCGCGGGCGGAAGGCTATGTGATATAATTTTTTAATGTGTGAATACGTAGGTACTGTTTATGTAGGTAATATACACGGTATTTTTTATCACCCCGGATATTTTTAGGGATTATTTTACTCATGAAAACAAACAACATTTATTATAGGACCAACACTGAAATCGGGAAAAAATATCAGCTGTTCCATATATTTTGATTAAATATTAAATATTATTAATTAAATATTATAGAAAAAAACGGTATTTTTATATCTCTCATAGTTTGGCTGGACTGCTATGGTTCCACATTAGAAATTGCGATCTTCAAAATAAATTATAGCTATATGTTGGCAAGGACCAATAGCTGTATAACAAACAAACTTTCATCAAAAGTAAATAAATAAAATAATTCATACTTATTATAAAACTGTATGCGATTCTATTCAGGGGGCTACCGGCTAAAAATTATGGGTATGGACATGGGCTTCATTTGACATTTGAAGCCCATATTTGGCCCTTAAAAGCACAAAATATGGGCATCAAATGTCAAATGAAGCCCATGTCCATATCCATATTTTTTTGCTGGTACAGGGGCTGTATACATTGAAAAGAAATAGAAAAAAATACCACCAAGGGTCTTCTTAAACGGAACAGATACCAAAAATATAGTTTTTGAATTTTTTGTCTGTCTGTCTGTTGTCCACGTTTCAGGCAAAAACTACTGAACGGATTTTAATGAAACTTTTTTGTTATATAGCTATTAGTTGTCGCCAACTTATAGGTAGACTATAATTTATTTAGAAGATCGAAATGGCCGATGTGGAACCCTAGCAGCCAGGTTAAACTATATGAGATAGCATCTTAAGAGAAGTTGTTCAGCGTGATAAGTTCTTTCTTTTGACATACTGTTTGTATTGTTTGTATATCCATCTTTCACGTCAAACTGAGCAACGGATCGGCGTGTTTTTTTAGTATGTGGATATTTTAGGAGCTAGAGAGTGACAAAGACTAATTGATATCCCGGGCAAATATAACTTTCCCTCGAGATAACGTCGTCTAGTACAGGCGGGCGAAACCGCCGGCGGAAGGCTAGGTATGTGAAATAATTTTTTAATGTGTTAATATGTATCATAGCGCTAAACTAATATATATAAAATAAATACACAAAAAAACGAAAAACCTTATTAGCTAAAAAAATGAAAAATGCTGCCGAAAGTCACTATTCCACGCGAACGAAATCGCGGGCACAGCTAGTTTTATATATATAAGATAGTTGCTACATAATGTATGACTCTTTCTACTTAGCTCTAAAAGTAATCGAGACAAGTAGTTCTTGTAACCAGATAATGATATTTAATATGTTGCACCGCCTGTGTCTGACATGTAATGTTGTGGTAGATACATCGAGTTAAATATCAATGGATAGATATGTCAAGTCAAGTGACGAGCCACAGGAGTGTTAACACACTAGATACTCATGGTGAAATGAATCAAGTCAAGTTCAAATCGAAATGAGAGTTTCATCAGAATCTGCTGGACTGTCAATCTGAAGCTCTATGCCAGAAAACACTTCTGCAAAATACTTTATATGTCCTCATCGGTAAACTGTAAAACTGTCTTGACGGGTAAAAGTGAAACAGGCTAGGAGCTAGGAGAGCATGACGCAGTCTCACAAAATAATATGAGGTGTATTCAAAATAAGCGACAATATTTTAGGGAGCGATTTTACCCACGAAACTGCAAAATAAAAAAATCGGCATCCCATACATAATGGATCAGGATGATGAGCTGTACACAGTATGGGATGACGAAAAAAAAATTTATATTATGTATGACCTATGTTTCTACGGGAAAGTTTTGCAGTTTCATGGGTAGAATCACACCCTAAAATCTTATCGTTTATTTTGAATACACCTTATTTAACTAACCCGGTGGTTAAGGTAGGCGGGACTAGCAATACGAAATTACCGAAATGGCCGTCAGCTGACAGAAAAGTTTTTTAAGTTCCACATTTGACCACCGGGTCCAATAAGTTTGTGACACTGTACGATGATGATGATGATGATGTTTAATACCTCCATAGCCATAGTAGCTAGAGCACTTACATTTACTAACTAGTTCTCTTATGGTTTGGTTGAATATCTTACTACTACGACTACGACTAGTTAAACATCATCATCATGTCGGCCGAACGACGCCCACTGCTGGGTATAGGCCTCCCCCAAGGATCTCCACAACGATCGGTTCTGCGCTGCCCGCATCCAGCGGCTTCCCGCGACCTTGACCAGATCGTCGGTCCACCTTGTAGGGGGCCTGCCCACGAAACGTCGTCCGGTACGCGGTAGCCATTCGAGATCCTTTCTACCCCAACGGCCATCGATTCTCCGCGCTATGTGTCCCGCCCACTGCCGCTTCAATGATGCAATCCTTCGAGCGATGTCGGTTGTTTTAGTTCTCCTGCGGATCTCCGATTCGATCGAGCAGGGAAATACCAAGCATCGCTCTCTCCATTGCTCGCTGGGTGACTTTGAGTCTTCTTATGAGACCTATAGTAAAAGACCACGTCTCACTTCCGTCATTACTGGCAACACACACTGGTCAAAGACTTTTGTCTTGAGACATTGAGGTATTTCGGCTGCTTTCCTCAGCGAGTACATAACGTCAATTTGAAAAAGTTCTTCATTTTATACACAAAGAAATAATGTGACCCGATAAAAATGTGCTTGTGCGTCTCACGAAAATATTTACATTACATACCGTATAATAACACATTTGTGTCTTATACAGTAGACTGTATTACGGCAATCATGTTTTCGTATCTCCGTGCCAAATCCGCGAAAGTATTGACTAAATTTAGATTTGTTGTTTATTTTCACATTGTTCATTAAGATAAAATGGATTTTTGATAAACACAAGTATAAAATCAGTTGTACACCATTTGTTTAAGTTATTAAAATACAATTTTATTGAAATACATTTGAAGAAAGAAGAAAGAAAGAAACATTTGGGAAACTAGCACGATTGTTTCAGGTGTAACCTACTTTGGTGGTAGATAAATGAGTTTTTGTTTTCAGTTTTCTGTTACAAAACATAATGAGAACAATCAATATAATTTTCTGTGACCCAAAACTTCAGAAGAAGGTTTTTAATTAATGCGAATTTTACTTCTATAACGTAGGTAAGTAGGTACGTATATGTATACAACGTGTTAACAATACCAAACCGAAGAGCCCATTTATTTTATATTAAAATGAATTCCATTGGAAAAAAACTTTTTTCTAAGAAACTTACAAGATATTCATGCTTATAGGTCTCCGTGACTATCTGGCAGATTTTAAGCTCTACTATGATGTAAGAGAGCACGTGACGTGAACGTGACGGGTCGCGCGCGTATTGAATGGATAGGTAGTAGACACAAACATTTTTACAAGCGGCAAAAAATGAAAACAATTTTAAAAAATTTAACCCCTATCAAGAATGTGTGGAATCGATTCTAATCGCGATTCTGAACAAACTGTTTTCTCAGTTTCGCTAAAAGTAGGTATTTATTAACTAACACGTTGTATGTACTCGTGCTAGGCATTACTTGTTTTTTAGTATAATGATATAAATAAGTTATTTTTCAGCCTATATCCATTCACGAGGCGTTAACAATATAAATAGACGTCAATATTGATTCTTCTATAATAAAAATGAAGTCAGGTGACCGATGGAAAATGCTGTTTTCGTCGCTAGCGGCAAGTAGGGTTGCCACCCGTACTTTATAATAAAGTATACACCTTATTGCGGGGTAATAATTGTACTCTATACTTTATGAGGAAGTAATGTACGTGAAAATACTTTATTTCACATAGTTTGTTATTTCTCTAGAATAACATTAAATTTATAAATAATTGAAAGTTGATAGTAATGATGTAAGTAAACGGAACGGGTCGCATTTGTACTGAGCTCATTGTTTTGGAACGCACCCCAAATGTCATTCTTTAATCTGTCTGGCTGGTCTGTCTGTCATTGTAAGTCAGTCGGCAGTCGGTCGATTTCGACATTCGCGCACTTTTATTTGTGAATGAATGTAATATTTAATCGAGTGCATTAGAAATATAATTATTCGGTTTTATAGCTAAAATCTTTATTTACGTATAGCGATAAGCGAGGCGAGCGAATCAGGAATGAAGTTAATACTGGATGTTCGGAAAAGATCGACACTTCTGAACGCATCCCTAATGTCACGTCAAATTGACATTTCGCTGTCACTTGAAGTTGACAGCTCCCGACTTGATTGGAATTCTTGTAACAAAAATGTCGGATTAATTTTGCTGAATTGTTAAAAACCGCTCGCGTTGAATATGCCTGGCATATCGAGCCTGAATTGAATCCTGAATTATCCTTGTGATCCCGTGTTGTACGACCAAGATTTTGACGCCATCGTGACGATCGGGCCGGTCGCGGAGTTTTGAAATAAAGAGTGCCATCACACGCGTTGTTGTCGGGAAAATATATATTAATAAACAAGCTCCCCCGCGTGTGTCGTTGTGTATTGCTGAAGCGCCCAGTGTCTTGGGAACGCTGTATTTTGTGTTGTGAGTAAGGTAACGAATTGGTAAGGTCTGCAGAAGAAGAAGGTACCAGGGGCGCGCGCCCCCTCTCTCCGCAGCCCAGGAGAGTTTCGACACCCCAGACCCGTATGTTAAATCACCTTACTTAACATTAAGTCGCTGTGTATCGCAGTCCAATTGTTCAGTTACATCCCGGCTGAAACCTAGTTTTTGTCCGGAGTCTATACTCATGATAACCTTCCACTGCGCTAAGCCGATTCCGCGGATTTAACAGGGGTGTACTGAACATTTCTTGGCAGCAGAGCGTAGTTTGAAGGCCTGACAGGCCCACGCCAAAACTTTGTCGATTAATCAGTGCCGTTTTGATGACCATCTGGTCCGGACTAGATTAATTTGTACTTGTAAATGGTAATTAACTTGCATTTGAAAAGTAAAGGGCATTCCTTTGTTATTGGTTCCATGTCTTGTAATTAATTGTCATGTATTGAAGTTCCAAAATGTAAACAGATGCCTTTCTTTGTTCATAATAATTATTATTTAGTTTTGTCAGCAAACTTGAGTTGTGAATATTGACAAGTTTGTTGCTAAATAATAGCTAATAAAAGGTTAGCTAATAAGTTTGCACTCAATACTTAGTGAAACTTAAATGATTTGGGACATTGTTTACACATTGAAACTTATTGAAACTTGTGCTTTGAAATAATTAAAATTAGCTTGTTGTATGTTGATATCCAAGTGAATTTCAATAGTCAGTGATTTTGAGTGAATTTCAATAGTCAGTGAGTTTTGTTGTTTTCTGATAACCTCCAAATATTTAAGAGTTTGTGTCATTATAAATACTTTGTTGTTGTAATATTGGAATTTTGTGGTTAGTAATAACCTCCAAATATTGGAGATTTTGTGTTATAGTGAATATTTTGAATTTGTTGTTTTTGTTGATAAATTTGTGACGTTACAATGACGGCCTCCTCGGCTAAAGCCAAAATACGTTCTGAGTTACGGTGGTTAGCTTCTGCGGTCGCATTGTTGGATCGACCGGATAGGACGGAGGCCTTGTTGAACAGATACGTAGATCTGCCCATACGTTTGGCTGTTGTTGATGAGCAGTATGCCTTATTTTTGGAAAAGACTGTTGAAGCCGAGGTGGAAATGCGACAAGAAGTCGGTTTGGATGTGGACCAGTGTTATGATTTTGCGGACAGAATTACACAGGTGGCTCGACCTTTGCAAGTGGCAAGAGAGAATGATCCGAGCCCGTCCCCGGTCACATCTAAGAGTATGCCCCCTCTATTTGCTAGATTGGCCCCCTTAGACTTAAGGCGTTTTGCTGGTCGTCTAGAGGACTGGGAGGGCTTCACTACATAGTATAAAACAAAGTCGCTTTCTCTGTCCCTATGTCCCTTTGTATGCTTAAATCTTTGAAACTACGCAACGGATTTTGATGCGTTTTTTTTTTAATAGATAGAGTGATTCAAGAGGAAGGTTTATATGTACTTTTTATCCCGATATTCCCACGGGAACGGGAACCACGCGGGTGAAACCGCGGGCGGCCGCTAGTTATTAATATTTTTGATAGTCTTGTACATGCCCGGGACGATTTGACCCAGGGCCAGAAGTTGGCCTACCTGTTATCCGTGTTGGAAGGGGAGGCCCTTGAATCGGTTCAACATTTGGCCCCCTCGGATGAAAACTACCCTATTGCTAGGGATTTGATTGCCCGTCGGTACCAGAACGTACGACGTCTGGCGGACAACCATGTTGCCGCCATTTTGAATTTACCCCGCGTTGCCAGCGTGATGCACTTGAGAGTGGCTTTGTTGAATCCGCTGTTGGTTGCATACAACGCATTAAAAAACTTAAAACTCCCAGTGGAGCAGTGGTCGTTTTTGTTACTGCACATTGTCCTGGGAAAGTTGCCGGACTCTGTTAAGGTCCGTTTTGAGCAGCAGTATGGTGGGGATAGTGCGACTTATCTGCCACCCTTCTCGGACCTCTTGACGTTCCTGGAAGGAGAAAGTAGACTGGCAGATAATTCCTCTCTGGCCGGTCCTATGGGACCCGAACGACCTGTGCCACAGAGTAGATCCCCCACCGGACCCCCCCGTAGGGGGCGTATGGCCCCTCGCGCGCCCGGCCGCTATGCCGCCGTCCAGGAGACCGCCCGCTGCTTGTACTGTCGGGAACCGGGTCACAGCACGACCCGTTGTGATAAGTTCCTCGACCAGCGCGTCCAAGGCCGTCGAGCGATCGCGCGACAACGGACATGGTGCTACTCGTGCTTGGGCCTGCACATGCAGCGCGAATGTACCCAAGCGCACCCATGCCGCTTTTGTAAGGGCAACCACCATCCCCTCCTCTGCATGAACAGCCCAGAGGGCGGCGGAGCGCCGCAGCGCGTCGCTGCAGGATCACCGCGTATGGGTGGGGGTCTCGGACCCCCCGCGGTGTTTGCATCCCGCAGCAGTTCTAGTGGCCACCAGAGTGGCCCCAGACGCTCTCCGCCACGTTTGGAGCCTCAAACGGGCGGGGGTCCCAGGGACCCCCCCATGGGAAACCGATCCCCAAGGATGGGGATGAGTTATGCGAGCGTTGCCGGAGGTCGTAGAGGCCCCCCGCGACGTTTTGAGCCTCGCACGGGCGGGGGTCCCACGGACCCCCCCATGGGAAATCGGTCCCCAACTAGGGGGTTCGATTTTGCGAGCGTTGCGGGAGGTCGTAGAAGCCCCCCGCAACGTGTTGAGCCTCGCACAGCCGGGGGTCCCCGGGACCCCCCTTCTGAAAATCGGTCACCGTGCCCCCGCGACTATGGGGCGACGTACACGGTGGATGCTAGGCACCGATTCTCGCCGCCGCTCGCCGAATACCCGCGTTTGCAGCGGCGCCCGCCCCGTCTTCAAGGGGCCGGGAGATATAACCCGCCTGATACCGGGCGAATTGGACGTGGGCAGTATGTGGGAGAATGGGACCCACTGGATCGCTATGAGCGACCCCCTTACCATGGGGGGACGTCTGGGGACCCCACATACTAGCAATCAACGTGTTTACGGTCGATTGTAGCCACCCCTCCAGAGACCGTTTTGTTGCCCACGGCCTCTGTGCTTGTCAGGGGATTGAATGGCGACCTTGTGGAAGTTCGCGCCTTGTTGGATTCCGGTGCTCAGGGGTGTGTTGTGTCATCTTGGTTAGTTAGGCGGTTGGGCCTCAAGGTGCACCCCCACACGGAAGGCGTGAGAGGTGTTGGCGATGTGAAAGTCCCCGGGTTGTTAGGGCATGTTGACTTCACATTTACATCACGTAATAAGTCCACGCCAGGCATTAAGACCTCGGCGATTGTGTTGGACACAGTTGTTGGCCGTCAACCTTCAGTTGACTTGGGACCGAGTATGTTGTCTTTGGTGTCTGATTCCCCACTCGCCGATCCAAATTTTTTCCGCCCAGGCCCGATTGATGCTCTACTTGGAGCCGATGTCCTGGGGCGAGTTTTGTTGACGGGGAAGCGAGTTTTGCAGCCAGATGGCTTGGTAGCTCTGCAGACGACACTCGGTACAGTTGTGATGGGCCCTGCTCGCCTCGTTTTGGATTCCCTTGATGAGGATCGCGGTCTTGTTTTTAATGTGTCTCTCTCCGAAGTGGTGCAGAAGTTTTGGGAGGTTGAGGAACCTCCACCAGCCCCGCGGGTAGACCCAGTAGCGGATGAATGCGAGTTGTATTACCAGAATAACACTGGTCGCCTCCGCTCAGGAGCTCTATTTTTGAATCACTCGGGTCGAGACGAGCGCTCGATTTCTACTGATTTTCGTTCGGAATCTGAAATTCCGTATTTTTGAATCGCTCGACCGCAACGAGTGCCCCTACCCACTCGTTGCAGACAGGCGAGCGATAGAATAACTGTCAAAATCAATGCGTGTGTCACATCTCACGTTACTTGTTCTTGTCAAGTTGTGAAAACAAGCAAATCTTTTCGTTTTGTTAGTAAAAAACTATTTATTGTTTTGACGACATAGACACAAAACTAAAAGCACAAAATATACTATATGAAGGAACAACTTAAAAATGCGGTGCAAGTGCGACACAAATTCACAATTCACAATCACAACAGTTTTTTCTTATGTTGTGACATTGATTGACAGTCAAAAAAGTTTTTTAAACATAAATATTACGTTCCGTTTTCGTTGCGGAAGTTACCGGTTTTTTTAAATTCTGCGTGAAACGGATAAAACCCGACATATCGTATTATGTTGGCAGCACTGGAAACGAACGATTCAAAAATACGGAAAATCTGCGTCATGCGACTTGGAAGACGAGTGCGACATAAGTCGCATGCGGCAACTCGGTGTCATACGAGTGATTCAAAAATAGAGCTCCTGGTCGTTTGATCACCCGTCTCCCCTTTCGTGCCGGCCGACCTCCTCTGGGCGAATCCCGACCGCTAGCGGAACGTAGGCTAGTGGCGATGGAGCGTCGCATGAGCAAGGATCCGGTCTTCCGCCAGAAGTATGTTGAATTCATGCGGGAGTATGAGGAGTTAGGGCACATGTCCGTGAGCGATTTGGATTGGCGCTCCGTTGAGCACTTCTTTTTGCCGCACCACGCCGTTTTGAAATCCGGAAAGATTCGGGTGGTCTTTGACGGTTCGGCTCCCACCTCTACTGGAGCGTCCTTGAACCAGTGTCTGCATGTAGGTCCCAAGCTGCACACGGAGATCTCAGACATTTTGACCAACTTCCGGCGGCACCAAATTGTATTTATGACTGACATCCGGATGATGTTCAGACAAACGGTCATCCATCCAGAGGATAGGAAGTACCAATTGATTTTGTGGAGAGAGAGTCCTAGGGACCCCTTGTTGATTTATGAATTGAATACGAATACGTACGGTTTGGCTTCGAGCCCGTTTGTTGCGATTCGTTCTTTGTTGGAGTTGGCCGAGAAGGAGCGCTTGAGATACCCTCGCGCCTCCGCCATTTTGGCCAGTGACGTCTATGTGGATGACATTTGCACGGGCGCCTCATCTGTCTCAGAGGCGATTGTCCTGAGAGACGAACTCACCGCCCTTTTGAAGTCGGGAGGTTACGAGTTGAGGAAATGGATATCCAACTCGCCTGATGTACTGGTAGGTTTGCCCGAAGAGCACCAGCAGGACCCCCACCTATTCGAAAATGTTGATAATCCCCATGTGGTGACCGTCCTTGGCGTACAGTACAAACCGGTCTCTGACACGTTCACTTATTGTGTGGATTTACGACCACCGAAAGTCTGGACCAAGCGTTTAGTATTGTCTACTGTCGCACGTACCTTTGACCCCAATGGGTGGATTTGCCCCGTGCTGTTTATGGCCAAGTGTTTCTTGCAGCGGTTATGGGCTTCGGGTGTGTCGTGGGATGAACCCCTCTCGGACGAGTTACTCCGAGATTGGTCGAGCTTCGTTTCATCCCTCCCCGAGATTAATGAAGTGCATTTGCCGAGGCTATTCCTCCCTTCTGAAAATTGTAAAGTTACTCTTCACGGCTTTTCCGATGCCTCCGAACGTGGATTTGCTGCGGCCGTGTACCTCCGCACCGTTACTGTTGACGGAGTTGTTGCTGTGCATCTGGTGATAGCGAAAAGCAAAGTCGCTCCCCTTCGGACTCGTCATACGATCCCGAGGTTGGAATTGTGCGGAGCTGCCCTCCTAATGCGTTTGTTGAACCACGTATGGCTCACATTAGGTCGATCTATTAAGATACAAGAGGTTTATGCTTGGACGGACAGTCAGGTCGTCCTTTGTTGGTTGAAGGCTCCGGCGCACACCTTGGGCGTGTTTGTGGCCAATCGAGTGTCGCAGATTTGTAATTCCGACATCGAGTTGATTTGGAGACACGGGCCGGGAACCATGAATCCCGCGGATTGTGCGTCTCGGGGTTGTGTAGCCCCAACCCTAATTAACCACCCCCTCTGGTGGGGCCCACAGTGGTTGATGCGGCCTGAGTCGGAGTGGCCGCCCTCTCCAGCGTTGTCGAACGTAGCCGTTCCTGATATGCGGGCATGCGTCCTGGAGACTAACCCCGCCGGGGAAAAGGATTTGTTGTTGGATCGGTACAGCTCCTTACAGAAGCTGCTTGGTGTTACCGCTTGGATCAGACGTTTTGTGTACAATTGCAGAAACCCACGCGCGAGGCGTGATTCGTCGGTTCTCACTCCGGACGAGCGTAGGGACGCGCTCTTGTTTTGGGTCCGGAGAGTACAAGCTGATAGTTTTGAGTCCGAGATTGAAATTTTGCGTTTAGGCCGTCGCAAGTTGAAGGGCGCGGTATCGCGATTGAATCCCTTCCTGGACGAGAGTGGGCTTTTGCGAGTCGGCGGAAGACTTCGAAATGCGAACCTGCCGTATGGAGCTCTTCACCCCCTTTTGTTACCTAAAGCCGGACATTTGACTCAACTGATAATAACAGATCGCCATGTGAATGCACAACATGCTGGCTGTGATGCTTTGTTGGCCATTTTGCAGCGTGAATTTTGGATTTTGTCTGCTCGTCGAGCCATTCGCACTGTGGTTTTCCGTTGCCTGCCTTGTTATCTATTGAAGGCCGCGACCATGCAGCCCCAGATGGGTGATTTGCCTGCTGATCGCGTCACGGAATGTAGAGCTTTTGCCGGAGTCGCCACCGACTTCGCCGGTCCCTTTACTGTAAAGGCTTCGAGACTGCGTAATGCTAAAACCTATAAGGCGTACTTGTGCGTGTTTGTGTGTTTGTCCACCAAGGCTGTCCATTTGGAAATTGTCTCGGAATTGTCTACCGAAGCCTTTGTCGCCGCCTTGAGCAGATTTGTTTCCCGTAGAGGACTGCCGTCATTGATACGTTCCGATTGTGGTACTAATTATAAGGGAACGTGTAATTATCTTAAGGAAGTAGTTAAGTTTTTTGTTGATAATAAAATAGACATTGGAACCACCCTCTCCCGGCGTGGGATAATCTGGAAGTTTAGCCCTCCAGCTTGTCCGACCTGGGGAGGAATTTTTGAAGCTTGTGTAAAGGCTGCCAAGACACACTTGCGTCGCGTGATTGGAGAAACTATTCTCACGTTTGAGGAACTTGATACGGTATTTTGTAAAATTGAGGCCGTCCTCAACTCGCGACCCTTGTGCCCGTTGTCTTCGGACCCGAATGACCTGGAAGCGTTGACCCCAGGTCATTTCTTGATCGGACAGCCCCTTTTGGCTTTGCCTGAATATCCGATTCAGGATGTAGGATCCCATCGTTTGTCGCGATACCAACTTTTGAAACAGATGTCCCAAAACTTCTGGGCACGTTGGTCGATGGAGTATTTGCATATCCTACAACAGCGCGTGAAGTGGACAGATAAAACCACCCCACCCCAGACTGGCGACCTCGTGTTGATTAAGGATGCCAACCTGCCGCCCCTATGTTGGCGAAGGGGGCGCATTGTTAAACTCTACCCCGGAACTGACGGAGTTCCTCGTTTTGCTGAGGTTTTGGTTCGAGATTCGGTTTTGAAGAGAGCAGTTAGTGGGCTCTCCCGATTACCCGTAGATTGACGTACCGTTCTTAACGGTCCGGGGCGGGGGGATGTTCGGAAAAGATCGACACTTCTGAACGCATCCCTAATGTCACGTCAAATTGACATTTCGCTGTCACTTGAAGTTGACAGCTCCCGACTTGATTGGAATTCTTGTAACAAAAATGTCGGATTAATTTTGCTGAATTGTTAAAAACCGCTCGCGTTGAATATGCCTGGCATATCGAGCCTGAATTGAATCCTGAATTATCCTTGTGATCCCGTGTTGTACGACCAAGATTTTGACGCCATCGTGACGATCGGGCCGGTCGCGGAGTTTTGAAATAAAGAGTGCCATCACACGCGTTGTTGTCGGGAAAATATATATTAATAAACAAGCTCCCCCGCGTGTGTCGTTGTGTATTGCTGAAGCGCCCAGTGTCTTGGGAACGCTGTTATTTGTGTTGTGAGTAAGGTAACGAATTGGTAAGGTCTGCAGAAGAAGAAGGTACCAGGGGCGCGCGCCCCCTCTCTCCGCAGCCCAGGAGAGTTTCGACACCCCAGACCCGTATGTTAAATCACCTTACTTAACATTAAGTCGCTGTGTATCGCAGTCCAATTGTTCAGTTACATCCCGGCTGAAACCTAGTTTTTGTCCGGAGTCTATACTCATGATAACCTTCCACTGCGCTAAGCCGATTCCGCGGATTTAGCAGGGGTGTACTGAACACTGGAGTTAGACAGAGAAAATATTGCCAAAAGCAATAAAAAGTACTTAGGTACTTAAGTTTTTAATCCACTGACGCCTGACCAATGGAAAATCTATTGTGTCTTATTTCTGGAGCGTTGAAGGATTAAAGCTTTTAATTCTACTTTAGCAACCAATATACTTTATTAGTCCAAAAAATGTGGCAACCCTAGCGGCAAGCTAGTTGTAAATGCACACACTTTTCTATTTGCAGTATCTTTTAGGATTTATTAAAGGCTTCTCAAAATCATCTGGCACGTAAAGATGTTCATTTTAAAGTATTTTTTACGCTGTGAAGTCTTGTTTTCTCATAAAATGTTATAAGTAGATAATATGACAGATCAGGGCCATCTACTGTTCATATTTGCTTCACTTGTTTTTCTAGCGTCGTAATTACATAAATCTTTACTTCACCACTCTTTTAAGAGTTGACAATCGGATTATTAAATATTTACGCATAATGTTATAACCAGAGGAAATATTAACTTAAAATAAGAAAGATATCGAAGGAATGAATATCATTGAATATCTTTAAAATAATTTGAATGAGCTTAGTAGGTATAATGTTGTTCTACTTGGCTTTTCATAACACACAAAAGTCAGATAATATATTTTTATCTGGCCGAAGACAAACATAATATAATCACGCGAGTTAAGTATATCTCTGAGTAGTGTAAGAAAATAGAAGTGTCTTGAAAACGAAGTATTACTGAAAAATGGAAAATTAAGTATTTAGAAAAAATACTTCATTTTCCATTTTTCAGTAAGTAATAAAAATTGCATTGTGAATGCAAAAAACTAAAAATTAAAAAAAACGAAGTATTAGTAAAAATCCACCCGTCTCACATCTCAACCAGCTCCGATGGGACGCAACCCACGACCTTTCTTTGTACGGGCAAATGCTGTAACTACTGAGCTACTACGGAGTCGTTAGGAGAAGCGTCGAATTCATGGGTTATTCACCAACTCGACACGAGAGACTGGGCTGGGCACACGTGTGTCCAGTATCTAATAGGTACTTCACGCGCTTTGAGCTAGTCTTTACTTCATCAACTAGCGGCCGCCCGCGGTTTCACCCGCGTGGTGGTACGAATAACGGGATAAAAAGTATCCTATGTTTTAATCCAGGCTATCTACTATCTGTGTGCCAAATTTTAATCAAATCCGTTTAGTATTTTTTTCGTGAAAGAGTAACTAACATCCATACATACTAACAAACTTTCGCATTTATAATATTAATAATATTAGTAGGCTAACTAACGGATACTCGCGGTTTTACCCGCGTGGTACCCATTCCCGTAGGAATATCTGGATAAAATAACCTATGTTAATCAGGGATAATGTAGCATTCTAAAAGTTAAAGAATTTTTGAAATCGATCCAGTAGTTTCTGTGTTTTTTCATTACATTCATACAAATCTTTCTTCCTTAATATTAGTGAAGGAAGATAAAAGATCTACGTGCAGGCAGGTATTACTTTACTTCCCTCACACTCGAAAGAAATACGTTTCCAGATATTGAACAATCGAAAAAAAATAACAGTGTCTTGTTCATTGTGTTCAGAATTTATTTTATTTTGTTTAGTCCCTCATTCATTAGATACTAGGAACGGTATGTGGGCATGTAGGTAACTACCTTTACATCTACCTTTCTGTTCAATTTCTATAATCTGCCATTTAATACTTATTATTATGCTGGTTTTTCAGATTTGGTAACTAATTAAGCGATGTTCCATCATCCGTATCGTAATCGGTAAAGTAAACATTTTCCAATTTAGTTGTCAAAAGGTAATAGAGTTCAATTTGGCTCGATTGTGTTCAATGCCGTCAATAACAAACAAACCGAGGTGCCGAGGCCAAGCGCATGCGCCTTATTCCCTCGCAGGATGGCTACGTGCGCTCCGAAACGGAGCCCACTGCCCAACTTGTTTACAATCACTCCACTATACTAAATTTCGGCACTAGAACCTCCTAATCACTTCTGTCATTATCATTAACGAGATAACTGAAATTTTCCACTAATGTTTACTGCACAATGGTTCATTTGTTCATTTATCGCGGCTCCTTGTGTGTTTAGCAAGGATTAGCCTTATTTCCGCTTCCTTTGATTGCATCACTGTCGTCACGTAGGCTTTAGTCTCTTTAGCTAGTTTTCATTATAGAGCAGGCGTACCGGTTTTGGCCACTTTACCGGTTTTGGCCACTTTTAACCGACTTCAAAAAAAGGAGGAGGTTATCAATTCGACTGTATATTTTTTATTTTTTTTTTATTTTTTATGTGTGTTACCTCAGTACTTTTTAGTTAATGAACCGATTTGGATAATTCTTTTTTTATTTAAAAGGTGACGCTTCTCGTGTGGTCCCATTCA
The DNA here is from genome assembly GCA_949710035.1 of Crambus lathoniellus. Taxonomy (NCBI): domain Eukaryota; kingdom Metazoa; phylum Arthropoda; class Insecta; order Lepidoptera; family Crambidae; genus Crambus; species Crambus lathoniellus. Next base: position 6,496,102 of record OX453299.1, on the reverse strand, counting down.
AATTTTATCAAGAACTGGCAAGAAGTTCAGGAGTTATCCTGAATAATGTGTATTCAGACTTTATTTGGGTATATGGACGATTTCATAGTTTCATCAAATTGGGGATCATTTTCAAAATATTTTTTTTTCGAAAGTTGGTAAGTACTTCTGACCTGATCTTACTTTCACCAAGTCAGGACCAGGGGATCAGATCCCAGGAAAATTGAGAGAAATTCTCAAATATAGGCAAGCCTTATGCGTTCCATTTATTTTTGAAGTTAGTCAAGTATTTGCATCTGGTAGTCATCATCTCATAGTGATGAGCTGGTGATGGAAGCTACAACTCCTTAACGGTTAGGAGCTGGAGAATATTTCTTTAAGTATTAATCGTACGTATGGGCCAATAGTTATATTCTTTCAGGTTATTAGGGTGAGCTGCTGATGAGAGGTGAAACTCCTCAACAGTTAGGTAGGAGTTATATTATGATCTTTTATAAATACCACATGCACGAATGGACCTTCAGTTGTATTCCTTCAAGTTATCTAAGTAGCTAAAGATGGAAAGCTGAATTCCGTAACGGATAGAATATTTACAACAATTTATCATAATCACCATGTAGTTTCTTAAGCTACTTCACTAAAAATCGAAAAATAAAATGTTTTTGAAAAAAAAATGTAACCGCCTTCAAAACGGATCTTCAAACAAAAATTAACAAACTCTAAAAAACGAAAAAAATAATAAGATTTTTTAATTTAAAGGACGATGATACGTGACTTTTTCTAATTTATCTTGGTACTTACTGAACTGTTTGAAGTCGGTGCCAAGCCAAAAAGAATAAGAACGAAATATACTGAGTGAAATAACTAACATATAAAAAACCCGGTCCCAAGCGTGAGGTGTAGGACGTAATTACCTCAATACGTAATAAGACGGCACCGACTTCAAACAGTTCAGTAAGTACCAAGATAAATTAGAAAAAGTCACGTATCATCGTCCTTTAAATTAAACAATCTTATTATTTTTTTCGTTTTTTAGAGTATGTTAATTTTTGTTTGAAGATCCGTTTTGAAGGCGGTTACATTTTTTTTCAAAAACGTTTTATTGCTCTAAAAGTTTTCTAAACAACTTTTAGCCATTTTTGATAAAGGCAATTAAAATAAGGTATTTTAAGGTAATAATAACAACCGTTAGAATTCTTTATGTCATAAGATTTTTTTCAATAAATTCCATTTTCTGTTTGAAAAAATGTTTTGTACTTATGTAAATTTTAAGAAATTTGTTTTGGATGAAATACTTTATAAACCTTTGTTTTTACAATTAAATTGTCTGGTTTCTCGCGCATTACAATATATTGATTTTACCTGGGTTTGGTTTTGATTTTTCGCAATACTTACAAAAGTTTAACTATCAGTAAGTGGCCAAACCTAGTACATTTGGCACCTCTCACATGTTGTGTGTAATATAAAAAAACTATTTTACTTTTATAAATTTGAAAAATGTACCTTTAAAGGTAGATAAGTTATCTATAATTTAAGATACCTATCATTTGTGTCTTAAATACCTAAGACCATTTAGTATTAAGTGCTTAAAAGTCAAAAAATCCTTAAAGTGGCCACAAAGGGTACCTCTGCCCTACATACACACATAGTGTCGTGAACACAAGTTTACATAGGAATTTTCAACTATAAATATGAGACGATTTGGCCCAAGGTATTTTTCTGTATTAATTAACAAATATTGTGTGTATGAATAAAATTATTCTCGATATAGGTACCTACCTAAGATGAATAAGTACCGACCCAGTTCACCTGCGAATAGGGTATGATAGGGTGTAGCTAGGGTCGTCGTCCTCGTTAGTGAAAGGGCATTGACCCTCGGTGGTCGTCAGCTGTTTGTTGCACACAGACAGAACATAATCTCGCGTTTGACCCAATTCCTGTACATTGGCTGGTTTGTTGTTGTTTATTGCGTAATTATGTAATTGTTCGTAGGTACTCTAGTCAATTTAATTGGGTACTATTTGCAGTCTATTAATTATACTCGTAGGTACTTGAAGTCGAGATCACGAGACGTTCTCAATTGATCTGTATCTTTTGATTACTATTTCAGCTACAATTTACACAGATTTTCCATTTGAAAAAATAACACTTCTATGGATGATAACAAAACTTCTTAAAAAATACACTAATCCAATTTACGCATTTTTACTGCTAATATGTCAAAACATAAAAATGTGTTATTTTTCTACTTAAAACAAACCAAGCGGTTATAATGTTTTTAAGTTTAATCTTTCTGTGTGTTCCATTTCCATACCATTATAAAATTTAACAAAAATACATTAATAAACTGTGTAATATTTATTTAGTATATTATTTTACAATTTCTTTTACCCTTCAAATTATTTACACTTGAACTTGGAAATTTTTAAAAAACATTTCTATGTAAGTACCCATAAAATATACAATGGTATTCGTATATTATAAGTAATATTATGTTGTTTTGTATCGTTATCAGAGCGGAAGCATTCACTCATATTTATTATTAGGTACTTACTTAATATATTTATTATACCTATATGTTTGTTTCGGCCGATATAAACAGACTTGGACGTTTTCTTATATGTACTTATAGGTAACGTGGATATAGGCACAGAATGATATAAGTACTTAGGTACGAATATTGACCGTTTGACATTTTAATTAAAATTCCCGTTAACTGCTCTTTGACAGTAAAATGACCTTACTTTAAAATTGAATCATATTTCAATTTGTCTGGTAATATTTTGTTGTTGACTTGACTTAAAATTGTATGACTGACAGGTACCAACATTTTCATTAATTATGCAATAAGAGAATTATAAAGAAAAATCAACTTGAGACATAAGAAATAGCATACAAACAGTAAGATGAAAATTCAAATGTTATTGCTTGTAGTAGGTACTTAACTACCTACCTACTTATGATTTTTTAATACTATTTTAATTAATGATAAATCTGAAGATATTATTCTGGAGCCTTAAATTAATTTGGATTCCTACAAAGACTGCTATATAAATAGGTATAAAAAAAATAAGGAACGGGTGAAAACTTGAAAAGCTATTTAAAATTAAATAAAATGGAAGCATCGCAACATACGGACTTAAGTCAATGCAATTTCTAGGTAAGTATATTACGAATCTTAAATGTGAGTAACAATAATGCTATCATGAAAATCAATATACCTACGTATTTGCAAAATGAATCATTGAAAACCGATGATTCATTTTTCACACTGAAAAGTATTTAATAAGTTATGTAATATCTACATCATCATCTACATTATAATTGAAACATCATCCTCTATTCAACGATACCAGTATATTTGTTTACACTGACTTGTATGTACTTTGTTTACTGCGAAATATTTTTAATTTATCTTATCGCTTTTATCTTTGTTATTGTCGACTTGCAATACATTTATTATGTGGCTCTGTCTACAAAGTTACGTAACTAGGCTTAATGGTGGCAGTGTCCTTGTGAATCCTATTTATTCCGAGGATATTATGGTTTATGGTACATGTTTATTTTAGTAGGAAGGATAATAATTATAATAAAGATTGTATCTGTCGTGAAATATAGTCTACCTTACTACAATGTTCAATATTTGACATTGTTCTAGCGACTAATGGAGATTGAATAATATGAATTTTCGTAGCCCCAACATATGTGACACATATATGATGGATACCTCATGTAACACTCACTTACACTGGCACTGAAATTTGGCCAACAGGCAATTTTTATACAAACGTGGTCACTTTGTTGTCCCATAAATGGTAAACTACTTGAATTTTTGTAATCATTTTTAAGTCAATCTTTAGGCCAAATACTAATTGTCAAATCAACAATTCCAAAGAGTAAACACCTCTTAATTTACCCAAACAAGAAAATTGTCACATCGAAGTTTATCGCATTTCATGTCCCATCCCATGTCACTTTGTATACAGGGTGTTAGGGGCACCGTTGCAAAAACTTTAACCATGGCTTCAGGCCATCATGCTGAACAACGTACAGCAAGATTTTTTGTCGGAAATTAAAAAATATTTCGACTCGTCATACAAAATGTCCCGATTTGCACACCCATTGGGTAAGAATACAGCGCTCAGATTTTGTAATACAACACCAATTATTGTACATATATTCTGCAAATAAACAATTTGATTGATTGATTAGTTGCTAAATTTGTATGAAAACTTGTTTTTTTTTTTCATTTCCGACCAAAAATTCTTGCTGTGCGTTGTTCAGCATGATGGTCTGAAGGTTAAAGATTTAGCAACGGTGCCCCTAACACCCTGTATGTTAAAAATTGGGTGGTTTTAATTTGGGTATAATTTGAAACTTGCACTTTGGCCAAGTTTCAGTGCCGGAGGGTGTGTTTTGCTTTCATTACTTATTTCACTCGCCACAAGATTAATTTCACAATAAAATATTATTTCTGTCTTTCTGCAGGATCCAATCTATCAGTGGCGAGCCTAGAGCTTGAGACAAGGGTAAGTCCGAAGGATGAAGCTCCAAATTATGTCCAAATTATATTATGTAATTTCGTTCCTGACTTGGGCATATGGTATAGAGCTATACCTAGCTCAAGTTTAGCTATACCTACTTTTATCGAAAACTTATTAAACGGCATTGAGTTTAATGTACTAACGTATTAAATGGTCGATTTATTTGAATTTTTATGGAACAAACCTAGTATTAGTATATGATTGGAATTGCCGAGTTGTTCCGGACTAGGTATTTGAAAGTACTATGTACAGTTATTTCCATATTTGCAATCTATCTATATGAAATTTGGTTAAACATAGGTAAGTACTTACCTAAGTACCTAGTTAAATCTTTGAATAAGTAACGACTTTTCGTCCACATTATGTATTTATTATATAAGATAAGTACTTTACTTACCTACACGATATTTTTTTTATCATCCCGGATAATTTCAGGGATAAGGTATTCTACAAAAGTGCAAAAATATTTAATCAAAATGTATGGAACAGCTGATTATTTTTTCGCTTTTTCAGTTTTGGTCCCATAATAAAAGTTGTTTGTTTTCATGACTAGAATACTCCCTGAAATTATCCAGGGTGATTCAAAATTTACCATGTAGGTAGGTATAAACTTAATTGAATTTTTTTAAATTAATTACCTATAATAAGTATCTTAATGTTACTACGGCAGCAAGCAATGTTCTGTTTTTTATAGTTATCACTTATATTTGAAGGTATTCAATGACTCATTTTATACATGTACTTATTGATTTCTTGTAACTGAACATCTCCGCCACGAAAGCCGAAACGGATTTTGTAGCGGTGTATGTATTTTAATGTAATATTTAAACAATAAATAAAAAAATACTTATATATATATTGGCTCCAATCATGCACGTTGCACACATTACAAAAATAATCACTAAAAGCAAAAAAAAAAGACAATCGAATAAAATTATAGAAAAATGGAAAATGAAGTATTTAGAAAAAATCGACCCGTCTCACAACTAGCTCCGATAGTTGTGAGACGGGTCGATTTTTTCTAAATACTTCATTTTCCATTTTTCAGTAATAAAAATTGCATTGTGAACGCAAAAAACTAAAAATTAAAATAAAATTATAGAAAACAAATAAAGTCTAATCTTAACCACAGAATAATAATTCGCCGTAACGATGCAAAAAGGCGAAGTACTCACTCAGTGGTACTTTCAGTTTTCAGTTTCCTTCCACCTAAAGGAACTACGAGTACCTACGCGCTAAAGTATTGCAATAATTTAGTATAAGTATCATTAATTAGATTAGTGCTTAATATTTAAATTCGTTAAGTCGTTAAGCCTGAAAAGGTAAGCACAGATAAAGTTACTTACTTACCTAGTATTAACCATTAAACATACAAATTATTATTCATACATACTTAGTAGTTTTGGTTACTAGAAATTATACTGACATACAATAGTTAGGTATGTATAAAAATACCATGGTTCTGTCATGCTCTGAGTCACTGAAATAATAAATAATTCGAAATCAAATGTAGCGTTAAATAATTATCTATTGTAAAAAAAATAAGTACTTAATGATGAAATTCAGATTTGTCATAAAAAACTTCTGTACTTATCGCATGATTAATTCTTACTCCAGACTTGCATCAGATTTTGATTTTCCAACTGCCATTCATAAAGGAGTACGTGTTCTATAGAAACATGCGTGTATGACTCATAATTATAAAGTTTCATGCTCTATTTACTGAAAATGATGTGATAGGAAAATGTAAAGCTGAAATGACTAGGTAGAACTTATACATGGCCACGCACTACGCTTTAATGCAGATTTCAGTGGAAGATACTGTAGTGTGTGGTGTTATATGCGGATTTTGTATACTATGCAATGCAAGTCGATTATAGAGCTATCATCATCATCATCATCAGCCATACGACGCGTCGTATACATGTCGTGACGCCCACTGCTGGGCATAGGCCTCCCCCAAGGATGTCCACATCGATCGGTCCTGCGCTGCCCAATCTGCTGAGCAATCCGTCGAGCGATGTCGATTGGTTTAGTTCTACTGCGGACCTCATCATTTCTGAGTCGATCGAGCAGGCAAAATACGACCGGCTATCTTCCGGCTATTGATAAACTTACAGTAGGTAGGTAGGTACTTTCGTTGGCGCCAGTAGCCTGCCTGACGCCTGAATATTCGAACGCTTATCGACTTTGCATGGCCATGGGAGCGTCTTCAATATCATGGCGTCTCTTTTATACCTTTGACATCTAATGCGACGGAGCGACTGCATTAAAAGTTTAAAACTGAGGGATAAGTTGAGGACTTATTTTACTCGAAAAGTATGATTTGCAATAATAATAATAAAATAAATATTACAAAACAAGTATGGTATCTACAATTTAATTAATAACTTCTGATAATAGATAAGAGTAAGTATCAAAGATGATATAAAAAATAAAAAGTAGGTACCTATATGGATACACAATTATGATTAACTTTATTTTTCCGAGATCAATACGATCGATCACGCTTCGTAATCACTTTTATCGTACAGTTCCAAACTGTCTATGTTTATTTGATTATTTTTTTAGTTCAAATAAATTATAACAAAATTGGTTGGAGCTGGCGAAAGTAGATAACCTTGGCTTCTACCCTATTTGCTTATTGGACGCTCAAATATACCTACACTTGCAAATTAATTAAAACTTTCCATAACAATGATGTGATTAACTGAAGGCCCTGAGCGTTTTTTATGCCAGCAGAATTTATTTGGATTTATTAGAGAATCACACTACCTAATAAGATTTATTCCAAAAGGCCTCATAAACATAACAATTAGTACTTATCCGATGCACTTTTTAAAAAGTTTTTACATTAAAAAAACTATTTCCTTTAAAAGTGGATCGTAAACTTCGGCCAACATATTAACAGAATAACATAAATTAGAATAATAATAAAAGTAACTTTACATAGTTCCAGAAGATCTTCGGTACTTTGGTTTTTCCAATGAAAACCTAGAGAAGTGTGCAAGATATAAAACAAACGTCATGCAATGCAGGACACAGTAAAGTACCTACTAACACGAATGTTCATCACATGAATATTTGGTCAAGTATCAAAGTACGTACCTACTTGAATCTGGAAAATTCGTTACATTGTGCATATGTTGTAGTCAATGGTCGATATAGTCTCTAACCGGTATGACTGGCTTGTCCTTTTTTTAACGCGAAGAAAATGCATTACGCTTGCCCCGGCGCAGCGGGAGTTTGCTGGGGGTATGTGGGACTCTCCACCCAGGGGGGCCCACCCACTAAATACCACACTAAGTCCCTTCACATCACCTTGGCGACAGAGCCTCGTCAAACCATTCGTCGTCATCTGACAAGAAATCGTTTCACGAGGAAATGCCACCTGGCGGAGACACGGGAAACCGTGCGGACACTACGGGCGTTTGTGCACTACACTGAATTTTACCGATCCGGCGGTCCGGTTTTTTACGGACCGATATGGCAGCTATGAAAAACATATGAGCGCTTGTGCACCACACTGAATTTTACCGTCCGTCATTTTACTTTTCCCCATTCCGGACCGTTTTTTTCCGTTCCGAGATGACGGCAATGAAAAACATATGCGCGCTTGTGCACTACACTGAATTTTACCGTCCGGAAAAAAACGGATGGTTGTATTTTAATCATATATCACTTCGCTTCCCGTCTATCTGGCCCTATATATGCTTAAATCTTTAAAACTACGAAACAGATTTTCATGCGGTTTTCACTAATAGGTAGCGTGGTTCTTCAGGAAGGTTTTAATAATAGGTCTTTACCTATGAAATTGCCGTTTTGTATGGAGATTTCTGTAATTATTTTTTTTCCATACTAACGTTTTTGTTATTATTTAACGACTAATATTATGTAAATTTACAAAATTTTACACACGTATTTATGGATATTTTAACTACTAAATGACACATTCGTTAAGAGAAAAAAAAATTTTTTTTCACTAAGTTACAACTAATAAAGTACGAAATTCTGGAAACAAAAAAAGTCGTAACTTTCGGAATAAGTTTTTTCTATGTAAATAATCAAATATCGTGGTTATTAAATTATCAAAAGTTGCTCGATACGGTCTTAATGTAACGCAATATTAAAGAAATTATATATTTCTAATATTATAAAAGTTGTTAAGTTATATGTACAAAAGAAAAAACCGGCAATTTCATATGTAAAGACCTATTATATAATTTATGAAAGTTTTGTGTAAATTGGTAGAAATATAACGATAATTGTCGAAAGTGCCGGCAAACGGCAAGCCGCCCGGGAGCTTTCTGCAAAAACGCTGCCTAATCCTTTCGAGGTTAAAAAAAAAATGCATGTTGGAATATTCCTCTTCTATAGATCTACAAAAAAGTCCGCGATAGCATATGTCTATCTTTTAAGGATAGCATATTATAGCCATATTATCTCTTAAAAAATGGTTACGAACAATGCGGTAATTTGGAAAGCTATTTAAACGGATACAGTATTAACCCTTATCAATCTAAATACGTAAGTTGCTTTAAGCATTTCATGCACATTATTTTACTCTTTTACACCATATAATTTAAATGAATATCTTAGGAGTTATCGCAAATAAATTAACGCACGCCAAAATAAATTCAAGCGCCTTTCTCGATTGACGACCGATTTGGCGCAGGAGTAGGCTACCCACCTTCTGCGCAAGTGGTCTCGGGTTCGATTCCCGAACAAGACAAATATTTGTGTGCATGAACATGTCTATTTGTCTTGGTCTGGGTTTTAACTATGTATAATATGTATGTATTTACAAACAAAAAGTATTTAAGTAAGTATATATTTATCCGTTATCAAGTTTTCCATGATACAGTTTCTTAATGAAATTAAAATGGGCTTAGATAATTGGTGTGAATGTAAGAAGTTATTTATTTATTATTATTAATATTATTTCTCACCAATAACACGTAATATATCTAGCACCAAAAATATGGTTTTTGAAATTTTTGTTTGCCTGTCTGTCTGTCTTTTGTCTGTGTTTCACGCAAAAACTACTAAGCGGATTTTAATGAAACTTTTTTTTGTTACATAGCTAGCTGTAGACATTCGATAGTAGTTAAAAAATAATTTTTCATCCTGCCTCAATTAGTTGTGATTTCGGTAAATGACCCTGTCAGGTACCTTTCACTGATAAGAGGATGAACCCAAAATTCTTTCTGTCTTCTACGTCTTCGTACATAAAGCAATAAAGCAAGTAATTGCCGACGTTCCAAGGAACTCATTATTCCTCTCGTTTAAAACGCGTCCGTAGAGTGTAGTTTCAAAGAGATCACTGCGCTGCCCCGGCCAGTAAAAAACCGGACAAGTGCACAAGCTACCATCCGTGTTTTTCATGCCACGCCGGTCCGGAAAAAAACGGACCGCCGGATCGGTAAAATTCAGTGGTAGTGCACAAACGCCCTACCGCGGCTCCGCCGGTGATTGTCCGCCCATGGCAGATCCGTCCAATGACTAGTTTGTCCTAGGTTTGACCAAAGCCTTGGGGCAAACCTGAAATTAGTTCCATTTTCGTCCTTTGACCGAAGTATTTTTAGTCAAACCTAGAACTGCCGGAGCTTCAAGGTTTGAATATAACACATACACTATCATCAATGTCCTTGATCACCTAGTTTCCCACACAAAGACTTCAATAATCGTATTACAAACTTTTTCTAAGTTTGCGTTTTTCCTGTATAAAATACTGCCACGTACAAACACAGCTATAGTTGCTCGACACACAAACATAGTTGTTTGTCTATGGCAAGATAAATAATGTATGACAGTAAATCCATGGTGAGCTGTTTACTTGGCCATTGTACAGTCGATTCTATTGCGCGATTGAAATAAATCGCGCAATAGAATCGACTGTACAATGGCAAAATTGAAATAACTCACAATTTACAACCTCAGTCTGTTGGTGCTGGGTTAAAATAAATATAATACTTACTTAAATAAATTATAAATATTAGACACAATAACATACATTGTTCCAATACAAATTAAAGTAGCTTGAGCACTAGTGTTATGGAAATTGGAAACAACAATAAAATGTAACAAACAATAAGTGGTTGGCTGATGTTTAATAACTTGGTATTTCTGTAGATCTAAGCTACGATAAGATTGACGACCGATTTGGCGCAGGGGTAAACTACCTGCCTTCTGCGCCAGAGGTCTCGGGTTCGATTCTCGAACAAGACAAATATTTGTGTGCATGAACATGTCTATTTGTCTTGGTCTGGGTGTTTTCTATGTATATTAAGTATGTATTTACAAAAAAATTGTATATAAGTATATATTTATCCGTTATCAAGTTCACGTAGACACAGTTTCTTAAGAAATTAACTACGGGCTTAGACAATTGGTGTGATTGTAAGAAAATATTTATTTATTTATTTATAAGATCGACATAATGAACTTTAAAGAGCTTCAACTAGGTGAGGATAAGCGGGTCATGGATGTACACAATGTAGTCGTTTGTGGTACGAAGTAACTGCTGCTGATAAAGAATTGCCTTTACATAAGCATAAATGCTATTTCCATAACATTTATCGCGGAACTTTGCGGTAAACGGTAACATTGTTTACAGAAAAATCTTAAGTAGGACTCCATAAAAAACGTCATCGTCCTTTTGCGCAGTTTTTAATCCACGTCGGGGTAGCACTTAGCCTTCATCACACCAATGTTAAGTGGTGATAAGGCTAATGGTGGAAGCGCACATACATACGTACATATTCCCGGAACCCTCAATTAGGTACTGAAGAACTGGCTATCTTATCTTTAACTGCCGGAACACAGTAATGCCACAGTGTCTGTGGTCATGCTGAAAACAGCATTGCAATGGCGTCAGACTTAGATAAGATGGTGGTAGCTTGCCAGGCAGACTACGCGTCGCGTCGATAAACTGAAAAACGTCGCCGCACCGACCACTTTCCTGTAATTTTCATACATAGTCGTCATTTGTTTTTTATTCTAGCTTCTAGTCGCGGCGTTTGTGGTTGTGGCTCGTGTCGTGTCGTGTCCTCGTGTGCGGCGACGTGAACAAGCGTAGGGCACCAACCAGGCAATTTAATGGTTTTGAACAACCCACTTCTTCCTCGTGCTGATTTTCAATCACTGCTTTAAATAAATCTACGTGATAGGCCACTCGCCCACGTCAAACAATCCTGGTCGACTTATTGTTCGACACCAATAGACCTTGATGAATCCCTAAAGGCACTTTTTATTTGAAGAATCGGTCTTTCCGATTCATACAAATATCTACCCACTTCCAATAAGATTAACATAGACTGACTGTATTACAATTCATTTTCTTTGTATGCGAGTTCAAATGTTATTTCGTTTTATGTAGGTATCACTATCACTACATAGTATAAAAAATTATTTTTATAAAAAAATAAAACCGCCTTCTAAAAAACCACATCAAAAAAGTAAGAAATAATTCCTCACCAAATAAATAGCGTAAGTACTTTGAAGTCGGGCGTGAAACATGTACAATTTTTTTATTTCACTCTTTTTAGTGCATCGTGCAGGCAATTTGCGTGTTTTCTGGTAAATAGGTATGTGATCAAACTGAAAACCTTCTTTTTCGAAGTCGGTTAAAATACCTTGAGGTATCCCCTTTTTAACAAAACAAGAATCATCTAAATCGGTTCATAAACAAAGGAGTTATGCCTAAAGATAAGTATTAAATTCACATAAAGTGGTAACGAAAACGACAGTATTTTCAAGATTTCCTGAAAACTACTGAATCGATTTCAAAATTTAAAAAAATGGGACCAACTTGGAAACCAACCTGATGTAATAACGTTTGAACCATTTCAATCGGTTCAGCCGTCTTCGAGTAATCGGTGGACATACACAAAAAAAAAAAAAAAACATACATACAGACGAATAGAGAACCTCCTCCTTTTTGATTTAGAAGTCGGTTAATAAAACAAAGTCGCTTTCTCTGTCCCTATGTCCCTTTGTATGCTTAAATCTTTGAAACTACGCAACGGATTTTGATGCGTTTTTTTTTAATAGATAGAGTGATTCAAGAGGAAGGTTTATATGTACTTTTTATCCCGATATTACCGCGGGCCGCGGTGAAACCGCGAAAACGAACCGGTGAAACCGCGGGCGGCCGCTAGTTACTTATATTACCTACCTACTTAGTTCTAATTTATTCATATCCACCTTTATAAAAAACTGCAGCATTGATAAGATTAGATACCGTATTATTAGGAGTGTTGAGAGATGAGTTATGCAGAAAATTACTTAACATTACTTTTAGTTCTAACAAAGACAAGGGGTAATAAAAATACAGGGTTAAGGCGGGCATTCCCCAAAATAGGGTATTTTAAATTATGGATTACTCGCAAAACACAAGTACTTAAAACTTGGAAAAAATATATGTTATTTTACAGTTATTTATCTAGTGCTTCCGGCCGTATTTTTTCGATTGGTGATATTTTACTGTGTCAAATAAAATCCCAAACATCCGTCCAATCGTAATCCAAATATCGTATTACTTGCAGTATACTTGGTTTTAGTTAATGAAAAATATACGAAAATAATTGTCTTTGATTAGCCGAGGGATTCCGGACGTCATAAGTGTAAAATTTTTATTATTAAATTTTTTATTTAATTTTAAGTGATTTTCGATTCGCGGGGCGCTCGCGAGTTCACAGTTCACTGCCGGCTGCCGCTGGGTCCGCGTGAAGTGTGCGCCCGGCGAATCGAAAATCACTTAAAATTCAATTAAAAATTACATAAAAATAAATTTTAACTTTTGACGGCCGGAATCCCTCGGCTAAACCAAATTTTAAGTACTTGTGATTTGAGAGTAATCCATAATTTAAAATACCCTATTTTGGGGAATCGGCGCCTCAATTTTTGAACACCATCCAAATTTTTAAGATCGTCTCAGAATCTCTGTAAGTGAACAACTTTCTTCACGTTTCACTTCATGTTTCTAGAAGAAAGTTGTTCACTTACCGATCCTGAGACGTGCTTAAAAATTTGGATGGTGTTCAAGAATTAACCCTGTATACTTACCAGATTTAAAGAAACCATCCTTATATTGTTTGTGGATATACCAAAAAATATTACAATCAAATTATCGTTGGTTTATATTAATTTGAAATTGTCATGCTCTATTTTTGTACGATTATATTCAACTAGCGGCCGCCCGCGGTTTTACCCGCGTGGTTCCCGTTCCCGTGGGAATATCGAGATAAAAAGTGCATATAAACCTTCCTCTTGAATCACTCTATCTATTAAAAAAAAACGCATCAAAATCCGTTGCGTAGTTTCAAAGATTTAAGCATACAAAGGGACATAGGGACAGAGAAAGCGACTTTGTTTTATACTATGTAGTGATGAATTTGAGAAAAAGTTAACATCAATTTTTCGCTTCGTTAGAAAATTTCTTTTAACGGGCGGCGGAGTTGACCATGCTATTTTATATTTTCTTTTTGTTTTTCTGCTCGCTATTACGTTGGCACTTTTGTTATTGTGGTTTGTAATCTGAATGTTTTGATTTATATTATTTTCGTTTGCTATCTATACCGTGCGTAAGATTCAGGTTATCGGTCGTATTACGGTACGATATGAATATGAGATGCCTACAACATAATATGACTTATTGCGCATTTTGTTCAAGAGATAATTTAGAAAACAATCGTACGAGACACATCAAAATCAAAAGATTGGTCAATTTTGGTTCGAAAGCTGTAAAAAAACAGTTCCTCAAACTTTTTTGCCAGTATTAAGTCGAGCTTCATGGCTGTGTCTCTGCAATGATTTTTGCGTCAATGGAGAGAGAGACCAAACGCCCAAATTGTCAAAGCTCGTTTTAAAAAAATTGCCAAAAACCGCTCAATATTCTCAAAAAAAAAGCAATAAGTAGGTAACTCAATGTATTATGCCATAATTATAACGATATATGGAGCGTGTAGTAATACCTTCTTGTGGCCTCTATATCTACCTATATTAATAAGAGTTTATTATTACTCGAAATTAATATCGCTCGGATTAATCTACTCAAGCTAATTAGCGAAATTAATTTTCTTAGCTACTTCTTTCAAAAAGTGTTCATCCTTGACCGAGATCGAAACGTGATCGAATCGATCAGACGATAAGGCTTCAATTGGTTTTTTTTATAAATCCGCCGTGATCTTACAAAAACCTGTTTACTACCTACAACAACTATTATGTTTTTGTAGCATAACTGGATTCTCGCTCGATGTGATTCATTTCCTTTTATAATGAGCCTCGCTCTACTCAGCCATCAATATGAGATGCTAAAACATCATGGTGATACTGTTTTATGATTTAAATTTCAAACACAGTATCACCATGGAACTTTCCACAAGCTAGATGTATTAGAACATTAAAAGTCATCGATGGTAGGTAGCGCTAAGTACATACATTACATTATTCTGCATGGATGACATCATCCATCGGAGCGAGTTCTGTTATAATGGTGTAGAACAGGTTCAGCGCCTGGCTGTATTTTAACGGGAAGGCAACCAGAAATCTTTATCATACTTACTAAAATCCTACCTGATATTTCGTTGTTTTTAGCTATTCGGTATTTACAGTATACACGTAAAAGATTGTGGTTTAATTTTTTTTTAATCTTAGTAGTGTAGAACCGGTCTGATTTTTCTAATTTGGCCGATACGCCTACATTGGTCTTGGATTTGAATTAAATAGTTAAAAATATCGGCCAAGTGTGAGTTGGACTCGCCCATGAAGGGTTCTGTCCGTACCCATTTAACGTACCGATTGCCTGTACCTAGCCAAAATTTTAAGACCTACAGCATTTATTTTGTCTTGATTTTTCACTCTCTTATTTTAAAAGTTAAGGGGGGGGGGGGGAGTGCGTTGGGTGGGTGACACATTTTACCACTTTAGAAGTGTCTATCTTAGATTTATTTTGAGAAAAATATGTAAGAAACCTTTTTGATTTTGAGAAAAAAATATGTAACAAACCTTTATGTCATTTATCTATAGATTCTATCTATACCCAACTCAAATAGGTTTAGTATTATTATTTTTATTATTACTAAAAACTTTATTTCACAAAAACAATTTACAATTTTAATTACATTTCTTCGCAAAACCTAATGATAGGTTTGTCTGGTTAAGGTGGTAGGTAAGTTATTTACTTACGTATATTATCTTATGTTTTATAATATTTAATCTAGTTACAAAAAAAAGTAGAAGGATAAGGATTCCGTTTTTTGACATTCGGCTACGGAACCCTAAAAATTTATGTACTTCAAAGTACTTAGTTGATGACCTTCATTGTCCAGTGGCTTTCAAACTGACTATTATAGTACTGTATAGTATACCTGAGGTCCCGGCTTCCATCGCCTGGACAATGTACAATCATTGGTAGATATGGGTACCTATTTGTAGTTTTTACTTCTCGTTAAAGTTATGGTTCTAGTAAAAGTGCAAAACCTACTTACTTTATACTATTATACAGGGTGTTAGTTTGTACACAGCTTGTACCTACTCATAAAATAGAACAACTTTCCCCAAGAAACATGGTTCGAAATCTGAAAAAAATTGGGTCCCTTCATACAAAAATCCCTTCATGTTCATTCATTATGAGTACACGCTGTGGTTTTGGGCTTGCCACTGACAAAACTAACATCCTGTATATTTTGTGCTTTAGGATCAGAGCAAATTACGTGGCGATGTTAAGTTGTCTTTGTTAACTAAATTAAAAATAACTATCACTTTAATTCAATTTAGTTACCTCGATTGAATCGCCCAAATCTTGTAGATATTTGGACAAAAATAACTAAAGGTATCTGTCAGGCCACTTGTTGTTTGGGACAGAATAGAAATCTTATGAATAAAGCATTTCCGATCCAAAAGTACATCATACTTTAAGAAGTATTTTTTTGTTTTCCTCCTCATATCTAATTTTAATGTTATGTCTCAGAAAATAGATATTTAGATGTACATATTTGAAATATACTTGTAGAGGTTGTCGACACCGCATCGCCTCTGACAACCGCTCGCGCCTCGCATGTATAAAACATCACCAATGAGAACAACGCAAAAAGTTCACATCAGCAATTCTAATCATATAATCTGTAACCTTGGTTTGGGTGACCATAGAACAACTTACCCACACTATTAAGAACAAAACAGATTGTAAGAAAGGCTTTTTATCCTCTTAGAGCTGGTACACACTGGGCGCTCGGCGTTGCGTTTGGCGAGCGTTGATAGCGTACAAACTCAGATCTTTGCATGGCGTTCGACGAGCGTTACTAGGGCGAGTATACTTCTGGATTAGTGCGGATATGGGTTCCGAAGTAAATTGCTTTGAGTGTGGTTCATCTACAATTGCTTCAAAATACGACAACGACGGAGAAAAAAAGAACATTGGGTGCACATAATACTAAAAGATAAAATATACGCTTGGAATGTATTTTACATTGTATCAAAACATTGACCTAAGTTTTTCAAGTGTTTTAGAATTTCTATAAAACCATTTGATGAATTTTTGCATACTTTATATCTGACATTACGAATGATTCAAAAAAATTTAGAGGCTCAATTTCCCAAAATTTTTTCCCAACGTGTTTCCACTCTACACGAAAGCGCGCGATCACATGTACAGTCCCAAGGCAGCCCCTGTATCTCAGAGCGCTCGGCTAACGCCAAAACCCAAAAACTGCTGACAGCTCGTGTCTGACGCGCGTCAGTCAAAAAGCGCGCGGTTCAATGTGTACGAAACATCAAAATTGTATGAGATGACAGGTTCTCAGAGCGCGCGTTACCAAAACGCGCGCTCGAAAGCGCCCAGTGTGTACAGGCTCTTACACGGTTGGTAACATATCTGTCAAGGCAATGGGGGCATTGATTATTTCATGTAACTATTCATTTCAAAAGTGATCATATCAATAATACTTCAATATCCTTATCCAATTATACTCGTAATGTTATATCACCTAGAAGCAGCGGTCTCAACCAGACTAATCTCGTTTTGTAATATTACTTCCGATTCTAGGTTAAAACTAACGAGATTACAGACAAGTGCGCCCACCACTTCTTATTTGACTAATGCCCAATGCCATGAGGGATTTATTACATCACTATTGATTAGTTTATCAAACCACCTGATCAAATTGACTTTCTTAATTTATCATCTAACCGCAATGGTTTTTAAGGAAGTCTTATGGCAATATTTTATTTTACATATTTACTTGAATCTCCTTACCCTAGCATCGATACCAGTATTAATTTATTATCTCCGTTTACATTATAAGACGACGTATTTTTTTAATCAAATGTAACAGTTTTAAATTTTAACGAAAATCTTTTAGTAGGAAACAATGATTTCAGTATTTTACTAGTGGCTTGACGGCTTTAAAAATGTGGTCGCTTAATATAAATTTTAAGTAAGCAATTGCTTTGATTTTATCGTAGAATGATTATGTCCGATTTAAGTCGCACTAGTTATTCGATTACTGTTTACAAACGCATCTGCATATTTTCCAAACAAAACTGAGCAGGCTGATTTAAAAAATGGTGAAAAAAAAAATATATTTCTCGTCGTTCTATCGATTCACTTGTAATTCTCTGGGAGCATCATCCAAAGTTTGAGCACTTTAAAACATGTTTAACATTAGCTCGTTATCTGCGTCGTATGTTTACATTTTACGTACTTACCTATGGCATTAGCGCGACATTGCTAAACATTAGAAAAAATTGCGAATTACGCAAACGACACTTGAGATAATTTATCGGGAGCATCTCTACCTTGCAAATAAGATTTTTTCAATATAAAATAATTTTAAAATTAAGTAAGAGATCCTACATCGCTTTGTGTCTATAGGGGCTTTCATTCAAAGGGCTCCCTTATGGCTCTAAGTGCCTATTTCACAATGACCAATTACGAGATACTTTCCAGTTTAATTGACAGATTTGTATGAACTATCTGTCAGCTAATGAGAACTTAGATATTGTGAAACAGCCCCTAATAGTTTTTTATTTATATTCGAATGTGGTCGTCGACAGTGTAACAAGAATAAGAGGAAACAAAAAATAAACTATTCTAGAATTCAATCCATCAAATCCTTGAACTATGTAAGGTGCAGCTGCTGCCCAAACCCGAAATCGGAATATTCCACGTTCAAATTTTTAACACAAAGAATCTACAAAAAATTGAGCTTCGGGAATACCCCCGGTGCAAGCCCGCTTTTCTATGTGTGCCGTGTGTGTGGGAGCCTTGAAACATTTGTGTTCTAAAAAGAACCTTACTGGACCAAATTTTAGATGACAATTCTGCTATAACAGGGTCTCGGGTCTCACTAATAAATTGTCGATGGACAACTTTACAGCTAGCTATAAAACGCTCCCTAAGGTGGGAAGAGTCGGTTATGTAATGCTTTGTTGTGTAATCTGACGATGTGACGCAAAAAGTTATATTGATTATTTTGCATACCCACTGCTCTTAAATGTACTTTATCCATGGTTATGACAGTATGTTTGATTGTTCCAGGAATCTTCAACATGCAAGGAGATAAATATGACATCAATGCCATAATCCGAAGTGTATTGAAAACAGGTCTGTTCTGTATATTATTCTTACATTTTTCTTTTTTTATAAGTCAAAGAAGATCGTTTTATGGCAAAATACAAATAATTTTGAACGGGCCAAGTAGCACTTAACGGTGATGAAATTCAGATAAGTTTTTTAATGTAACTTAATGTTCTTGATAGGACTGAAACGTAAGATCAAGTACCTAGCACAAAAGTCGAGAAGACTTTTATTGTAGCATTGTTTCTTGTTTCGGAAATTTAGGGACTGACTGAACAAAGGAATGGTCAATATTAACATAACACAAATAGTAGTCGTTACGTATGTACTTGAAATACAAAAGGGTCGTTTGGTTTAAAGTTAACTGTTTGTAGTGTAGCGTAGCACAAGGGTAACCCAAAATTGTATTAAATTCCCGGAAACTTTAGGGAGCAACACGCATATCGTATTTGCACTTCTTTGAAAATTGAAAGAGACCCGAAAGGGAAACCCATCAATGGACTTAGCAAACATGCGCACTGTGCATCATGAAAGTCAATTCAGTCAGGTTTGTTTTAACCCTATTTGTACTGTATGTACATTTTTTTGAATCTATACTCATTGATTCGACGTGGCTTATTCTAATACCTATTCAATTCTTGTATCGATTTTTCTGATTCATGTTCCATAGCTTTAAAGAACGTCTTGGATTATTTGTGCGTCATTGTCTTTTATTTAATTCAATGACAATGAGCTTTAATAATGTAGAACCAGATTAAATGCAGGCGATTGTAGAGTGTTTGAATATTAGAAGATTGGTTGACGCCGACTTTAGGATTTGGGAAGGGTTATTATGTTATTGTTGTTGTCAGTCACGTACGCCTGTGGAAGGAGACGGAGAATATGCGCGAGTGAGACGGAGGAGTGGCGTGACAACAAACATGGCGTCGCCGGCTGCCGGTTGGACCGGTTTGCCCGTACCACGTGCGTTTTGCGTTGTGAAGTCCTGGATTTTGTTTGTCAACAAACACCCTATGAAGGTCATTCATAGAAGGAATATAAGACAAAGACATTTCAAATCTTAATGCTATTACAAGTTTTTAATGGGATAGAGAACATCATGGTCGTTCTAAATCTACTACTACTTATCTGTTATATTTTGGAAAGATGATGTAATAGAAGCGACGCGCAGTAGCTGCCATTCAAAATTTCCTTTGTTCTTTTTACTTGCGTTATTGGGAAGGGTATAGATAGACCCTTTTAGAATATAATTTTCCAAAACAGGGATTTGGGAATTATGAGACCATCTCACCGACAATTTCGTACATACTGGAAAAAAACTATTACGTATTTGATTGTTAGTTTTGTTTGTGGCCAGAATGTGAATGTTGTTTTTTCAAGACAATCAAATGTTTTTGGTTTATTTCATTTGTACAAAATTCTCTGAATGTTTATGTCATATTTAGAAACTAAGGTTTACAAAGTGTTAAGTATACTTTTATTCCGAATGGATAATTATATAAATGTAATAAGTATGCTCAATCTTTTCACTGTTGCTATGAAAACTGAAATACGTAATAATGAAAGTTGTGATGACATAGCAACTTAAGGAAACAAGTTTAATGCAGAAAGCTTTCTTGTTTGTGAAGGAACTTCTTATTCTTATTATTTGCGTAATACGGGAAGACTTTGGGACCAATAACATCTGAGTGTTAAAAAAAATAAACGGATAAAAAATATAAACACGTCAGCCAGAAGAGTGAGCGAGTACGCATGCGCTAATGTGAGAGGCCACAACTAACGACGCACAACAGCTATCGCGACCGGCGGGGAGTGCGGGCTGAAGGGGGGTGTGTACGTGCGCCGGTCGAGCCGGCTTCGCGGCCCCTGCTCCTCAATTCCTCAGTTGGATTTTAGAACATCGGACGGGCGGGCGTGTGTAGGATGGATCGTTAGCAATATCAGCAGTTTTTTTCATTCCGCCTTCTAGCAGTGTTTGTTTATTACCTTCCGGCACACTTTCCGTAAATCCTTCTCGACGGTGGTGCTTATTATTTTATTAATTTGGCGTTTATTTTCTACTTTGCCTTTATAAACGTCGTTCCGATTACAAGTCGAGAAGGCGGCCGCACAAGTTTGAAAGCGGCTTTTAAGAGTAGAACCACCTACTCGAAATTCTTCAATATTGCTGCATCAACGCATCAGGCAATTATCAAGATGGTGAAAAAAGTTTCTGAAGAAAGCGTAGATAGTGGTGAGTTGAATTTGTCCTTTTTGTTTCCTTAACTAAATTTCATAATGTTGGTCACCCGCTTTTAGAATAGAATATCATCTGATTCGTCTGACCGGCTTTTCTGTACTCACTGCATAGTGTTTGTATTACTTTGATAACTTTTTAACATTAACATAATCTTTAATTAAACAATTGTAATGTGTTATTGGCTTTTGGATCCATTCATCGACAATAAAAAAACAGCATATTATACTGTTTTCTTTATTTTAATCTTATTTGATTTTAACAAACCTTTATAAAACTTATGACGATGTCATGTTTTAAAGAAGAAAGGGTGATAAAACAACACAGAAACTTCGTTTCATGTCAAAATGTCTTGGATTGTTTATCGATATTTGTCCTTTCTTTTGTTTTCACACTAACATTCTAATGCAGATCATTAACAATAACATGCTCTCGTATTTTTAGATATACCTTCATTATGTATTGTCCTTCGTCCGTTAAATTGTTCGTATTTGAAACATGTTTTTGCAATATAATTAATGTTTTAGTATTACTTTGTATAACGCGTCGATCATTATAAAGTGGTTTATTTAATCAAATTGATTGACCGTTGTAAACTGTAGGTTAATGGTAATCTAATCAACCTTTATCTCTATCGGGTATAATTGGGTTTGAGAGGGAAGCGGTTAGTTATTTTCATAGTGCATGGTTATTTATATCTAAATGCATGTTTTACTGACCACCCTCAACATACTAGGTGTACCTTTCAATTTTATGACTCATGACGCTATTGTTGTCGTTGATTATATCCACAGTTTCTTATTTGACACTGTGTGTGTTATTATCAATGAACTTCCTACATACTGTGTAAAATACATTTACTTACTAAATCATATTGTGTATATATTGGATTGGATGATCACGAAGTTCAAATTTCAGTTACGGCCAATGACCGGCACAACGGTTTTCATGAATAAGCTGTTTGGCTGTTTCGCAATAATGTTGTCAATAATAATTTCTTCACCTCGATATTGCTTCCGTTAGCATTAGCATTAGCCGCTGAGCTATGGAGAAACATCCTGAGTATCTATGGCAATGTTTATCAAACTCAGAAGTCATAATACGCGTACAGTTCATGGATTAAATTTCGTATTACCTTGCACTATCACTGCTGGACTGTTATTCTAATAAATTACGTTATAATAAACATTTGATCATCAAACTTCTACACTTTGAAAGGAAAAGATGTCTTCTGTATGTTCTGTTTTATCTTTTCCATTGGGTAATTTTATTTTGACTAATAAAGCCAGAGATGATTACAAAAATGTCATGTTTTTCTAGACACAAATCGGCTTTCTTAATGAATTCCTAATCTATCGCATAAATTAAATTGAAATGGCAAAAAATTCAGTTGGCTTTAATCAGTTAATGAAATTGTATGTGGTTATGCAAAACTTGTCGAAGTAATTTAACTACAACTGGAATGCGTCGATAATTAAATGCAATTTCATATTCTCGGTGATATTTTCAACATGGCTGCTGATGCGCGACGCCCCAGCGTTCATTGTCAAGGTCACCTACTAAAACTACTGCGCATTGAAGTAACTGCTTTCGCTCATATAATACCTTATAATAAGGAAAGATTACGTTGGCAACGAGATTAAAATGAAATGGAATCGTTTTTGTCTTTAGAGCTTTACCAATAAGATTAAATTTTTGGGATATAAAAGAAAAGTTGTAATAAGGGTTTGTTTTGAAAAGTATCGTTTCGTCAACTTTGAATTCGACAATATCCGCAATAATTTGAGTAGCAACATTGAAACTTTATGGGTTTAAAAGAATGTTGGCATTAAAAAGGTTTAGAATTACCTACATAGTCGTGGTGTATAATCAACTTTGATTAAGAGTCGTTCAGACGTATCAATCGTCTCAGGCTTAGTAACCTTGACCATGACGAACTAACGCCCGTTCCGCTATGGCTGTATAGGCACCTAGTACCGAATGCGTTGTTTTGGGGCCCCTCTCCCTAGCTTTCTGCGTCTCAGTTTAAGGAATCGATTTTTGTTGAGCTTGAGCCCTATATTCATTGCACGGATTACACGTTTGTTTTGGGAGTTTTCTATTATGAAGCGTAGTGGTATATAAAAATGGAAAACGGCTTCGGTTTTAAGTATATATAGATAGACATAGAAAGTTTTTAATCTCAACTTTAATATTATCTTATCAGATCTAAAGTGAACAAAAACTTTTTGTTTGACTTTGAATGGGTGTGCAATGACATAAGAGCTAAAATATCATTCGTTGATGACGTGTCCATTGTCCAAATAAGGGATTTGCGGTCTTCTGTTCGGCAAGCGTTTATATTTGGCAAAGATCTATTAAGATTAAGAATGAAAGTTGTCGAGTATAATATTCATAGGAGATATGTTATAGTTTGAAAAGCCCGTTTGAAAGCCTTTTGACTTTGCTCTTTGAAGATAATATTAGTTATGAACAGTACCTCTACAGATATAGAAGTGGCCGCACAACTTTTTCATCACTTTTCTGATATCTTGTTTGACTGATTTTCGCAGACTTGGTGGGGACGATTTGAGTACAGTTATCTTATCTAACATTACAAGTAAATATATTTCTTAGTATAGACGGAAATGTAAATATTGCCAATGTTGGTAAATTTCTAGTTATAAAAGTGAACTAGTTAAAAGATTGCATATTAATAGAAAGTTTATTATTATGCATTATCTTAAGGGTTTATGATATGATACAAAAGTATAATGGGCTTATGATCAGCGTAGTAGAGAGCGCATTCGTGTTGGAGCTTTAATGCCAACCGACCAGATTAGAAAGTAGAAACCTCAGGCTTAGGGCACGAATATTGCAACGACAGTCTAGCATGAAAGATCACCTTAGGCACTTTTCCCACCGCCGCCGGCGAGCAAGCGATAAGCTATCAACTATTTTATCGCTCAAGAAACGAACAATAGACATAGATCCCGTGTCAGTAAAAGAGACACATACTCGTATATTAATAGTTGATCGCTGGCTGTTCACATTTCCCGGCGCGAACTCTCTCTTCACTGATTCGTCGCAGCGACAAGTACTATCAAAGATAAAACTAGCTCAGCGATACTCGCCAGCGATGCTTGCTTGGTCAGAACTCACGCCGCCGTCATCCAAATCAACCAGCGGTCATTTCACTACAGATCTGAAAGCGAGCGAGTGGTGCGAGTAATCGCCCGTTTGCAGTGGCACATTCGCCTATAGTATAGTCCAGCGACAAAACTATCGGATCTACACACTCGCTTCCCGCTGCTCGCTAACTCGTTTCTAGTTTCTAGCTCTACTCGCTTCTTGTTCATCGTCGGCGGTGGGACAAGTGCCTAAGTCCGAAACAAAATGTTTGCAAAAAATCAACAGTCCCCTGAAGGCAAAAAGTGTATTAACATTGTTAGGGTCACAAAAATTTGTATACTATATATTTCCTCTCTCAATATTATTTGTATAAAGAACTACTTGCAGGTCATAATCGGAGCAAATGCTAATTAATCGAAACTATAAAGCTTCATCATTGTTAGTATTATTGTAGTACTTGTTATTTTTCGTTGTTTTGTGCTAGTCTACTATGCAAACAGTTTTATTGGGTCAACCATTGTTTCTGCCAACTGCCAAGGCCTCTCAAACGAACGTCGAACTTCAGCTGTTTCTTAAGGTGTTTTTACGGATTTAACTGTTGGCGGTGTATTTGCAGGAGTGTGGCGAAGTTTTACATAATCGGCCACGTTGGCCGCCGAGTGTACTGCCACGTGGAGCTGCGCCTCGACGACGCGTCGCCTCACGCGATATACTTACATACATAATACATATACTATTCTGATACATACTTTGCAAGTGTTCGATTACTTTGCTTCGATTCATTACTTATTCCAAATCCGACCTCTGCCTTCTGCTCCCTCATGTTTCTTATTATGCGTGTTCATTACATCAGATATTTCATCTGTGGCGTAAAATTTTGTTTTCCATTGTTTAGACACTTCTTGTGTTGATTTTCTTTTGTTGTATTTACTTACATATATTATTGAGCGTGATTTAGCATTATGGTATTCAAGGCTTCGTTGTGGCTGATAATTTTTGAATGTCCCAAATTGAGGTCACATATCGTACGATCGGTGACGGTGACTCAGTTGCATGTATTTGTATATCGTTGTCTATGCACTTAGTTTTCCTTTGTTTCAAATGAATATATCCGAATGAGTAAGCAATGTTTATAAACAAACGTAAAGCGGTTTAATTACAATTTAAAGCATTAATTTCAGCGTGAGTATGGAACCATTATATGTATGTAAACAGGAAGCATATGTTGAAACGGGTGATTGTATGCGTGGGCGTGACTCGAACCCGATTGTAACAATCGTTCTACTATTGCGCATTTGCTCGTTGTTGCTATACGCTCCACGCTGAGGTCATTGCGTGTTAATACTTGTTAAATTTCTCTTATCACCCGACTTCATAGAGGTACGCATAAATACACGCAACCTCTTCGCACCATTTATTTTACCTGCAATAATTTATTGCAATTACGATGTGATTAGTTTTTGCATTTTAATAAGCCCTTGTTATTCATATAAGCAATCAATTTGTAAACAATGAAGAAATCAACGTTTTTGTGACTTGGTTTTCTTGCAAGCTTATGGATATAGGCGTATCTGATAGCTAGTTAGATAGCGCTAACCTTTTAATCTGATTCTTTGTAGGTATGTAGGTTTGCTATCAGAACGACCAACTTGCAACATTCTGGTTCATGCAACTAAGTCCACGACATCGGTAATGAGAAACGTTGCCCCGAGCCGTGGTAAAAGAGTGGAGCATTCGACTAACGTTTTTACAGTCGAACGATCGCGTAACGTAGGCGCGTAGCTAGCTGCGTGCGCGCAGCAGCGGTGGGTGCGGCCATGTAGGTCGTTGAACCGGCTTTGTTTGCCAACTCAGCTTGCATCTCGCCTGAATAGCACTATCAGTGTAGCGACATACTGACGTTTAAGGGGTGACGATACTAACGATTCCACTTTGTTCGCATTTCGATTGGCTTTCGTTTCGTTGTATAAAGGCACATAAACAAAAGAAATTGGACTTCCAGTCTTCCACAGGGTTGAATGAAATCGGTTTTCTCTTTTTTTTCATAATGAATTATCCGTATAGCAACCGATGCGTTCGTGAGCATAATTTAAAACCATACATGGAGAAAACGTCCCAACAATAGAATGGCACCAAAACTGAAGTGAGAGCTGTCGACATGGGCCTCGCCAGTGTTATTGTATGTACTGAAGTTGCATACGTAATCGGTTTATTCATGCTTCGCTGTTAAGACAAGGGATGTCAGTACATGTTTGTCAGAATTCTTTATGCACACACTTTCTACGTCATACATAACTTGGAAGTTTATCTTTGACGGTTATTCAACCAACTGAGATATTTGTTCAAGTTTGTTAAGTAACCATTCTGTTATATCTTCTACGGTAGTATCTACTACCTACGTCAAGAAAAACAGAATAGAATATTAATCCGACTATCAATAATATTTTTCATTTCTTATTGAACAACAAATTGATAATGGTATGGTATAGATAGTACCTATGTATTGCATAATTTGTATCTAAGTAAATAATTCTTATTCAATATTTGTAATTTACATAAATTAAAAAAGAAAAATAAGAAAATATTCAGTTTTTCTGTTGTGTTGTGTTAAAACACTTGAATGATTTGTTATGCAACAAATGAACCGTAAACATAAACTAGTTCTAAATTTTCCAATAATTGCTTAATCAACCAGTGACTGATCATAAAACATGACACATTCTTATTTCTTATACTCCTTCGTGTATTGCTTGCTACCATAAATTTATTCTTTGCTTCATAACTCGCTCTAGAGTTCTCCTATTAACTGATGACTTATATGCTTTCAGGACTGTTTTGTTTTTTTACTGTGATGTCCCAGATATCTAAATGTTATTTCTTTCTTTCTTTCTTTATCTTTGTCCCTAACCAGTCCAATAATGGCTGGTCTTATATATTGAACCATGTTTATGTCCCTTCCAATATTTGCTACAACAAGTTCATATCAGAGCGTCTTTTGAGAGATTATCTAGAGAGAGACGGAGAGAGGGATCTCTTTTGATCCCTCTCCTTCTCTCTCTAGAGTAACACAGTAAATTGACGTCAATTAGGATCATGATCACTATGAGGAGTAAGCCCGCTGGTCACAAGCGCATTTTAGTATCTCATCATAGTCTGCTACAGATACCATATAACTCTGTATAGGATAGCGCCCTCTAGGTAGCGCACTAGAAAGAAATGAGTAACACTCCACCTTCCTTGTCCCGAGTGGGCCGCTGGTCATAAACGCATTTTTGTACCTCTTCATAGACTGCTACAGATAGCATACCTACCAAATAACTCTGTTTAGGGATGTTACTGAGCTTCGACTCCAACTCCGAAAGGTCGGAATCCGATGGTTTTACACCTCCGTCCGACTCCGACTTCGGCTCCGGTAATTTTGAATCGGAGGTTATAACGAAGATCGAAATGAAGCGAGCGACCGCGGCCAAAGCGCCTATACCTGCAAGTTTTTACTTGTCTCGTAAAAACATTGTACTCGATAGTTCGCCAATATTTATCGTGTCCACCAGGAAAGAAGCTTCCACGTGGCACACCCTGGAAGCAGCTAAACCCGGTAACGCAGGGTTTAGGCTGAATAATCCTCTCAATACAATGGCAGATACAAGGATACTGGCAAGTGAGCAACTTTTTAGTGGCACTGGCCTAATATAAATGATCCGCTGAGGAATAGACTGTATGGAGATAAAGCTGCTAAAGCTAATATTACACGGTTTAACCAAATTCATTCACTTTGGTTGAAAGGCGCAGAAATACAGGCGCACATTGACATTGAAAGATTCACTTTGACGTTTACATTGTTCAATTTGGTTGCTTCATCCAAATTGAAAGGCAAAAGTGAACCGTGTATTACTGCCATATGCCATAAGCTTTTGTTTACTAAGCACTATTTGGTACTTTTAGGCTTTTGTTTATTAAGCACTATTTGGTACTTTTAGGCTTTTGTTTATTAAGCACTATTTGGTACTTTTGGAGGCACTCAAATAGATTTAAATTTTAAACGAAGTAGGCATATTTTTCTATTGTTGATTTACCTACGTTACCTATGTGTAGATATTATTATTTAAATTTGACTGATGTGGTTGAATATAGTGACTTTACTGTATTATGTTTCTATCAGTTCATTACGTCTGCGGCGTCTGCCCTTCCATAACAGTCAACACATCTCTTTTCTACTGCAACTCCACCTCCGACTCCGATAAATCAAATTTAAAATCTCCTGCTCCGACTCCGGTTCCGGTAAACCCACCTCCGTAACATCCCTGCTGTGTATAGAGTAGCCCCGTCCAGGGTCATTATTTAAATTTGACTGATGTGACTGAATATACCTAGCGACTTTACTGTATTATGTTTCTATCATTTCATTACGACTAGCCTTACTTAACAGTCAACACATCTTTTTTCTACTCCGACTCCACCTCATACTCCGCATCTGACTCCGATAAATCATTTTTAAAACCTCCAGCTCCGATTCCGGTTCTGTTTAACCCCACCTCCGTAACATCCCTGCTCTGTATAGAGTAGCCCTGTTCAAGGCGCTTAAACCAAATGATTAACAGTCCACCTTCCTTGTCCCCAGAAGTGAGCCGCTAGTCAAAAGCGCATTTTTGTATCGCTTCATAAACTGCTCTGCTAGATATACCACATAACTCTGTATACAGGTTGTTTTTCTATAAGCGCAAAACCTCTTAGGTGGAGACTGTGCTCATGAATATAAACAACTTTTACTATGGGGCCAACTCTGCAACTCAACAAAAAAAATAGTCTGCTTTTTCATACAAATTGTCAATACCTACTTGACCATAATGTATGGAACAGCAGATTTTTTTTGTTGAAAGGCAGAGTTTAACCCATAGTAAAAGTTGTTCATATTCATGAGTACAATCACCACCTAAGAGGATTTGCGCCCCCTCTAGGCCACTTAAAACAAATGACTAACAGTCCACCTTCCTTGTCCTCAGGAGTGGGCCGCTGCAGTAGCCAGTCGGGAAGCGAGCGCGAGTCGGACGAGAGCCCGCGGGCCGTGGAGCAGTCGGCGCCCGTGCCCATCCCCGACAGCGAGGACCTGCAGCGCCGCAAGGAGGAGGCGCGCAGGAAGCGCCGCAGGAAGAAGCGCTCAGGCAGCTCCGTGGTCACGTCATGCTTCCAAGGTAAGGCGCCCACTATACTTTGGGCAGCGAGCGCGAGTCGGACGAGAGCCCGCGGGCCGTGGAGCAGTCGGCGCCCGTGCCCATCCCCGACAGCGAGGACCTGCAGCGCCGCAAGGAGGAGGCGCGCAGGAAGCGCCGCAGGAAGAAGCGCTCAGGCAGCTCCGTGGTCACGTCATGCTTCCAAGGTAAGGCGCCCACTATACTTTGGGCAGCGAGCGCGAGTCGGACGAGAGCCCGCGGGCCGTGGAGCAGTCGGCGCCCGTGCCCATCCCCGACAGCGAGGACCTGCAGCGCCGCAAGGAGGAGGCGCGCAGGAAGCGCCGCAGGAAGAAGCGCTCAGGCAGCTCCGTGGTCACGTCATGCTTCCAAGGTAAGGCGCCCACTATACTTTGGGCAGCGAGCGCGAGTCGGACGAGAGCCCGCGGGCCGTGGAGCAGTCGGCGCCCGTGCCCATCCCCGACAGCGAGGACCTGCAGCGCCGCAAGGAGGAGGCGCGCAGGAAACGCCGCAGGAAGAAGCGCTCAGGCAGCTCCGTGGTCACGTCATGCTTCCAAGGTAACGCGCCAACTATACGTTGAGTATCGAAAGCACAGACATAACTCTTCTTTTTAACCGCCTCTGTGGTCTAGTGGTTCATACCACCAATTTCAGACCCAGAGGTCCCGGGTTCGATTCCCAGTGGGGGTACATTGTTCTTAGTCCGCCTGGCTAGCTACCACTATCTTATCTAAGTCTGACGCCATAATAATGATGTTTTCAGCATTATTGTGTTCCGGCAGTTGAGATAAAATAGCCAGTTCCTCAGTGTTTGAGGATTCCGGGAATAGTGCGCTTCCACCTTCAGCCTTATCACCACTTAACATCAGGTGTGATGAAGGCTAAGTGCTACCCCGTTGTGGACAAAAAAAGGTATTATAATTGTGATCTCTGTGATCGAAAGTATCGCGGAGCGTTTTCCAGAATCCTGTGAATGTATATACTCTGGAATGTATATACTCTGGATTTGTGAATTTTTGACTTTTGCAACTGTAGTCACTCTGACTGAAAAGTTCAATTGATATAATTTTATTTTATTCGTTTGGAAACTCAATAGCTAACTTACAATTAAAATACTCTAAATTAAATAACTTAAGCTAATAAATAACAGAGTTCCACCACTTACATACCTACCTATAGATCAAAATACAAACTTGACTATCTAGGTAGGTAAAGCTCCTGTTGAGACTGTTAAAAAGTTGAGACTCGCCTTTCAGTTAGCTTTTCCTTAAGCCTTGTAGCTTCTTTGTATTTTACCACGTATGCTAGTCTGACTAGCAGTCTGTCAAAAATTTATTATATACGTGTTAAAAAGTTAAGATAAAGGTTTTAAAAACAGCTGCATCATCATAAAAATAAACCCAACTTTTAGTAACGAACGATTAAACTGAAGAGGTTTTAACTTTGATAAGAAATGATAAGAACCAATATGTACTTTTCGATTTATCGGCTATTTCGAGAACCGAATCGAATGTGTATTTTTGCTCGTTTGTTTACTGCGCACTTTTACGCAACGCGTTCTTGAAATCAAACTCGGTTTTAATAACGCTGATAAGAAGATGAAGAACGGTTGCTGAGCGTCGATTTTGTCAAGGTTAATGTGAAGTGCTTTGCTGTGGCTGGCATATATCAGTCAATGGTTTTAATATTTACTTTGTTTGACAAGGAAGAATTGGGTGGAAAAAAACTCTAATGTATCCGTGTTTCAAGTATCAGATAATAGTTTAAAAACAAATTGTTTTTCTCGTGCTGAAATCTATTTTAAGACCAGCTCCCTGATTTAGGTATACATCGGTTCCGTTCAACATCGGAATCAGATTCCAATTATGTGCTTTGTCTCTGTCTATTTGGAAGTGAGTGACAGTGACATAACATGGATTCCTTTCTCAGGAATGTTTGTAAATAAGGGGGAAGTAAATTTCAGTACAAAAATGTTCTAAAAATGTGCCATAATTGTCAACAGATCTGTACAAACTGACTGGCGAAGTGCTAGGCGAGGGGGCTTACGCGTCAGTACAGACATGCGTGAACATATACACGGATCAGGAGTTCGCAGTGAAGATCATTGACAAGGTGCCGGGGCACGCCCGTGCCCGGGTGTTCCGCGAGGTGGAGACCTTCCACTACTGCCAGGGGCACCCAAACATAATCCAGCTCATTGAATTCTTTGAGGACACCGACAAGTTTTACCTTGTCTTCGAAAAGGTGAGGGATTTTTATATACATCTAGATGCATTGATACAATCACTTCTTTATCCCGTAAGGGATCTCAAGTTTTCTACTTGCAATTTGTGCATTAACGATCAGTCAGTTCCATCTGTCATGTCTATTCTAACTAATCAAAATCAAGCATCCATAATGATCAGATCATCCATCGACACAAAGGAACATCGGGTTCCTCTCTATCGATTGGTTGAAATAGTCATGACTGATGGAATTGATTGACGATTTTAACGATCCTTACATATTTCTCTTGCTGCATCTACTCTCATTTGAAGTAACAAAATTAATTATGGGTTTAGCCAAATAATAGTTGAAAGTCGAATATTCAATCACTGTGATTGTGTGTACAGTATGATAATGTTGAGGCAAAAAATGTAAATATAATCGTATTTGCATTAGATGTCTCGTGTGCTCGTGACCGGTTTGTTTTACTTAGATAACAAATAACAACTAAGTACAGAATTTAGAATTACATCATTTGTGTTGTTCCGACATCAGCTATTAGAGGTTTTTATGTGAATACTATACCAATTAATTAAATATTCATTCCCCTTGCAACAATGATCCCATATTTTTCGGAGAGAATACCTAGTATTTTTTGTCGAATTGTTATTCGTTGAATATTAACAGCTGAAATGATAGTTCTATTTTAAGATGGCTTTTTAAATCATACTACAGTTTTTCTATAGGAATCGAGAATTTTCCACATTGGTCACGGGCAAAAATTTATGAAAAACACTTGTAAAAATTTTATGAATTCATCATACATCCATAATGCAATTCGATACAAATTATCTTCGTCTCGGTACATTACGTGCTATTATTTTTCATCTGACGAACATCAATGGAATTTCTTTTTGTTGTGTTTTTAAATAAAGTATTACTCATAATAGTTCACGTTTAATGCCTAGTTGAATTGTTAAGTTTCACGAACGGTGGATTTTATTGCATCATACGTGTTGTTGAATATTCTCTTGAATACCAGCAACATAATGGAGCTACATTCACACCATTGGAGTACGATATTTGGTAATAGCGTATAATTGAAATTACGCTTTAGCATTATGTCTGGTGTCTTTGTACTCACGTGTTTCATTATCATGCTCTGGAAAAACAAACATTTGTACTAACCATATTTTAATTACGAATAACAAGACCAGTAATTTAGCCACCCAAGGAATGTACCTACTTATAGTAATTAGTAACACTTAAATCAACAAGAAATATATTATATCAAATGTTGTTATATTTTAAATAAGAGTCATACATAGCTGCGTAAAGAAGACTCCGAAATTGTTATAGATTTTAATAATTCCTTTTTGAGTTTATTGAACCAATATCTCATAATCATTAAAATATTAGGTCACACACGTACCATATCCAATTTCCTTTAAAACCCAGAACCATCATCTAAAGGTGTGTCCACATTTGTAACATTTTGGCGTGTCCGAACACCGTGTCTTTATCATGCATCGCTAGTTTTGTTGGGCACGCAATGTGGTAATACTGTGTCAAAGAGACAATGTATTATAAAGACACGGTGTTCGGACACGCCAAAATGATGACCTTAATAGAAAGAAAGAAAGAAATATAATTTATTCGACTAAAAACACATATACAACCTCAGCTTTTGCCACAGCAAGTGTGATGTTGATTTTCAGGTGGGGCCCAAAATGTGTACATAGCACTCTTCAGACACGGTATACAAACAAATGAAATAAACTAGCACAAAAAAAGTGGAATAAAAAATGTTCAGGACATAATTTAAAATCCAGATCTTTAGCAGATAAACTAATGAAGATTATTCATTCCCAAAGTAGAAAAATACATAACTAAAACGTTCCCCAGATCAACGGCGGCCAGTTGCTGTCACGCATACAGGAGCATCATTACTTCTCGGAGCCCCAGGCGGCGGAGATAGTGCGCGAGCTCGCCAACGCCCTCCACTTCCTTCACGGGAAGGGCGTCGCCCACCGCGACCTGAAGCCCGAGAACATCTTGTGTGTGCACACGGACAGACTGTGCCCCGTCAAGATATGTGACTTCGATCTCGGCAGCGGCATCAGCTTCACGTCGAGCCTCGCCAGCCCGTTGGCTACGCCGCAGCTTATGACACCCGTGAGTGCTCCTTATGTTCATAACAATAAGGTTCTATTTTAAGATAGCATAAGTTTAGTTTTTTTCTCTTAAAGTCACGCAAAACAAGATTAAATGCAGTAGGAGCAATCAACTACTTCTAATATGGATTCAAAAATACTAGCCTTGCATTTTTTTCCGTAGTGCCAATAACTACATAGGTAGGTACGTTTTTAAGTCATTTTATTGAGCTTTCCTTAGACTTATACTGAAAAAAAAGGGTGGTCAATTATTATGTTATGTTTGAATGTGCATAAACAGATCTTTCTGTTACAAAAACTATAATGATAAATTAAAATCTATTTTAGTGAGACTGATATTAATACAATTTGATATATACTGTTATCTTATTTCGAGCGCGATGTAAACAAGTGTTTCGATATTAATAATCTGTAATAAAATATGGTACCATATACCCCTAGCTACGCTGCTAATAAGATCCTCTATCCATATAATTTAGTCCAAACGCACATTTTGCCACATAACCGGCTTATGTCGTAAAGATACGGCCGTAACAACTTGACGCGCTGATCGCTGGGTTATCTGAGATAATCTTTACTGTTCTGTTTTTTAGACCGCGTTATTCAATGCCCTATAACTTTATTATAATTTTCAATATCTCCAAACATCCTACTAATATTATAAATGTGAAAGTTTAGATGTTAAGATGTTTGGATGTTTGTTACTCAATCACGCCAAAACGGCTGAACGGATTTGGCTGAAATTTGGCACACAGATACTTTGGAGCCTGGAGAGGAACATAGGCTACTTCTTACCTCAGGAAAATGTCACATTCCCGCGGGATAACGTTGTGTAGTCCACGCGGGTGAAACCGCGGGCGGAAAGCTAGTATTTTATATTTTATACTAGTGGCTCCCCGCGTTTTTACCCGCATGGTACCCGTTCCCGTGGGAATATCGGGATAAAATATAGCCACTCAGGAACCATGTAGATTACTAACGGTGAAACAATTTTTCAAATCGGTCCAGTAGTTTTTGAAATTTTCTATTACAAACCAACAAAAAAATTAAATCTTTCCTCTTTATTAGTACAGATTAGTATAGATACCACGCAAGAAGTGCATCTTGTTTCATATTAAACAATGAAAATAAATCTGTGTACTTGCCTTTTTACGTACAGATTTACGTATTCGTCTACGCGTACACGTCCAGTGTGTACAGAGCTTTTAAGAATGAATCATTAAATTATTGTCTTCGATATGTGTGAATCTATTTTGATAGTGCTTTGTTTACTTATACATACGGAAAATATTCTGAACAAACGCGCGTACACTCAACTTTAGTCAGAACCATCTGAGCATACCAAGTATCGAAGAAAAAGAGACAAAATTGTATTGCATTTATTTTCAGTTATTTCTTTGTTGATCAAAAACTACCAAACAACCGCTTGATATTTTCACCACGTTGGATTTCAAATAATTTCAATAATGGCAAAGTAAATACAATAGCAAAGGTTGACTCATGATCATGAATGGCACATGTAAAGTACCTACTTCGATATTTTTTGTTGAACATTTGATTTCTCTTTCAATGCAAATAAATTTAAGTATATTTGGCGGTCTTTATTTTGTCAGTTGTTTTATTCCATTATTATTTTACAAGCTCAGGAGATATTAGGAGATGTTGAAAATATCGACTAAATCTCCTTCGAGGGCGTTATGACTTTAACACCCGTTTGCACTAAACTTAAAAATCGCCTAAGTCTTTTCCTAGCTAACTTAAGACATTCTTAACAAAAAATTGCTTTGCACTAACCTTAGGACATTCTTAAATGCACTTTTGGCTATTCTTAACTTACGGGCCCAATATCGAGCGCCTAAGGCTTAAGAAATACCTATATCAGTGATTATTGTCTGTGGCATTGTGAGCAAAGAGTAGTGCGACAAGCTTTTCTGTTCCGGTGATTATCTTTGGAACTAAAACAGTTTTCATACGACAGTCCATTTTGACAGCTAATTTTGTATTGCAAGTGACTCCTGTGTCACGGCTGTCACCGGAACAGAAAAGCTTGTGGCTTTTGTATTCTTGTTTGCTAGATAGAGACACAACACATGTGACATACGTCATTCATCATTTATTTAAAAAAAACATTAAGCCCCCAGTACAGGATGGCCGACCATGGTCGGCGACCATGACCAATACATCGTACATTGACACTTTTGAACGAACAAGTTTAAAAAGGTTCTTTCAAAAGTGTCAATGTACGATGTATTGGTCTTGGTCGCCGACCATGATCGGCCATCGTGTACTGGGGGCTTTACAGATCGACAATCTTTTCTGTTCCCATGACAGAGGCGCTTATGTTTAGCAGCAAAACATGAAAGTATTAGCAAAATGACATTAAAAACAAAACTCGTTAGTTCTAGTTTTGGCCACCGGAACAGAAAAGGTTGCGCACTGTATTTATGTTTTTCCTGACAGTTGAGCTCAGTTGACTTTTTCTTTTCTCGGTGAATTACTCTTACCAAATAATATAGACAACGCCTTAGCTTTTGTCTCCTTTTAACTTACGAAGGAATCAATGAGAAGTTTCAACCAAAAAAATAGCCAGTGACCTACTTTACCTCGCCAGGTTTAAAATCCATAAACAATTAATATTTGAATTCATTCATTCATTCTTTTATCAAGGTGATGACTAATTTACGACGTAGTCTGTCAGTGCAAACAAAAATTTTAGCTCGGCTGTTTTAGACTGTTTCTAAGCTAAGATGTATCTTATCTATGACAAGCCCAACCCGAGTTTAGTGCAAACGGGCATTAATATTTGCTGGGTGCTACTTAACAAGTCTGTCAAACAAGTTAGCTACCTGCGACGCGAAAGGCGCACCCTTTGTTAAATCCACGCGCCTCTAAGTTATTTCTTCAGATGTGACCCTGATGTTTTTTGTGGCATTGATAAATACACTTTATTTGATAGTGATAGAAATTTTTATAGTTTGTTTCCATCGAAGTTTCGTAGCATAAAGTCTAGAACTCTTTTCTTGTTATGGTCCCAGGTTGATAGCGCCGAATTCATGGCGCCAGAAGTTATTTCTTTATATGTGACGTTGTTGTTTTTTGTGACTTTGATAAATACACTTTATTCGATAGTGATAGAAATTGTGTTTAGAGTACGCGTCACTGATCTTGGCGCTTGTCGATATCTGGAACTAAATTATGACATGGGAATAAGGCTTATTTTTGACGATTAGTGGCCCGTTTCTCAATAGTTTGTAACTTGTAATATAAGCAGATGTCACTTTTTGACAGCTTTTGTCAGAAAGGGACTTCCACTTGTATTACAAGCTACAAAAGCTTTGAGAAACGGGCCCCTGCCAGGCGTCCGTCACTCGCTCAAAAACCAGAGATAAGCGCCTACCGCTTCGGGTATATCTCGGGATACCAATTCAATACAATTTACAGCGGGCCGCCCGCCCGAGCGCGATAGAATATATGCGATAGAAAGAGATACAACGTCTAGCTGTTCGTAACTAGAGCCGTACAAGCTGAATTCTACTTTATCGTGTTGAAGTTAAAGTTGCTATTTGTTTAAATGGTCTCGCAGAGTGCAGGTTCTGTTAGTAGTAACTATTATTTATTCTGTGCCCCTGCTCCCTCTTGACACACGCCAAGTTATGTGGCGCGGACTGTATTTCCACTGAAGTTCCGTAGCATAAAACTCTAGAACCATTTTCTTTGTCATTATCCCAGGTTGGCAGCGCCGAATTCATGGCGCCAGAGGTGGTGTCCCTATTCGCGGGCTCGGCGGCGGCTCACTACGACAAGCGTTGCGATCTGTGGTCGCTCGGCGTGATCGCGTACATCCTGCTGTGCGGCTACCCGCCGTTCCGCGCGGACTGCGGCGCCGACTGCGGCTGGGAGCGCGGCGAGAACTGTCGCGCTTGTCAGGACTTGCTCTTCACGTCTATACAGGTGGGTGGTGGGAAAAAAATATGCAGTAATATTCACGAAAACTTTAAGAATTTCGGTGGCATGACACGAGTGAGTTAGGTATACAAACTGTAAGAAAAAGGAGCAGTAATATTTTAGGGAGTGATTCTGCTCTTGAAACTGTAAAACTTTTACATAGAAACATAGGTCAAATAATTTAAAAAAAATTTCGTCATCCGCTGGTTTATAGGCAGTACTTATAGTATGGAACGACGAAAAAAATGATGATATTTCGACCATGTTTCTAAGGGAAAGTTTAGCACTTTCATATATCTGCCGTTTCGCGCGGACTGCGGCGCCGACTGCGGCTGGGAGCGCGGCGAGAACTGTCGCGCTTGTCAGGACTTGCTCTTCACGTCTATACAGGTGGGTGGTGGAAAGAAATTAAGCAGTAATATTTTAGGAAGTGATTCTGCTCATGAAACTGTAAAACTTTCCCGTAGAAACATAGATCAAAATATAAAAAAAAAATTCGTCATTCTATACAAAATGGATCTGCATCCTGATTCACAAACCATCGGAAACGGAAACGGATTCAAATTCAGTGCTTATCTTTGTCTATTCTTTAGAGACTGACAGAGACAGGGAATGCATTCTGCTGCCGGGAGGGTTTCCGACGCAACGGTTCGTGATTCAGGGGGCAGGTTGATGGGCAGTATAGTATGGGACGACGAAAAAAATGATGATATTTCGACCATGTTCCTAAGGAAAAGTTTTGCACTTTCATGGCTAGAATTACTCCCTAAAATATTACTGGTCGTTTTTCTTAAACCTTGTATTATAGCTAACTCACTTAAAATATGTCATGGCACCGAAATTCTTAAAATTTGCGTGAAAATCATATTGAAAATAGAGTTACACCAGCGTATTTGGATAAACCAACAATACTGTCTTTTCAGTTAAGATTTTTATGAAAGTAGGTTTTGCGGTTTAAAAGAAAATGTGGTTGTTTAATGTCAAAATTGTTCAGGACTGAATTTTTCGATTTTTGTTTGCAGGAAGGGCGGTACAGCTTCCCCGAAGAGGAGTGGGCGCACATCTCGTGGGAGGCCAAAGACCTGATCCGGCAGCTGTTGGTGCGTGAGGCGTCGCACCGGCTCAGCGCCGAGCGGGTGCTGCAGCACGCGTGGCTGCGCCGCGCCAGCCCGCGCGCCGCGCACCCGCCGCTGCACACCGCCGCCAACATCAAGCGGTCAGTGCCATATACACACAGCATAGCCCCTGGGGCGCGACGCGTCGCACCGGCTCAGCGCCGAGCGGGTGCTGCAGCACGCGTGGCTGCGCCGCGCCAGCCCGCGCGCCGCGCACCCGCCGCTGCACACCGCCGCCAACATCAAGCGGTCAGTGCCATATACACACAGCATAGCCCCTGGGGCGCGACGCGTCGCACCGGCTCAGCGCCGAGCGGGTGCTGCAGCACGCGTGGCTGCGCCGCGCCAGCCCGCGCGCCGCGCACCCGCCGCTGCACACCGCCGCCAACATCAAGCGGTCAGTGCCATATACACACAGCATAGCCCCTGGGGCGCGACGCGTCGCACCGGCTCAGCGCCGAGCGGGTGCTGCAGCACGCGTGGCTGCGCCGCGCCAGCCCGCGCGCCGCGCACCCGCCGCTGCACACCGCCGCCAACATCAAGCGGTCAGTGCCATATACACACAGCATAGCCCCTGGGGCGCGACGCGTCGCACCGGCTCAGCGCCGAGCGGGTGCTGCAGCACGCGTGGCTGCGCCGCGCCAGCCCGCGCGCCGCGCACCCGCCGCTGCACACCGCCGCCAACATCAAGCGGTCAGTGCCATATACACACAGCATAGCCCCTGGGGCGCGACGCGTCGCACCGGCTCAGCGCCGAGCGGGTGCTGCAGCACGCGTGGCTGCGCCGCGCCAGCCCGCGCGCCGCGCACCCGCCGCTGCACACCGCCGCCAACATCAAGCGGTCAGTGCCATATACACACAGCATAGCCCCTGGGGCGCGACGCGTCGCACCGGCTCACTCAGCAGCGAGTCGCTGACCGAGGTTATGCCCCATACCATGCGACAGCTTCACCGAGGTTATGCCCCATACCATGCGACAGCTTCACCGAGGTTATGCCCCATACCATGCGACAGCTTCACCGAGGTTATGCCCCATACCATACGACAGCTTCACCGAGGTTATGCCCCATACCATACGACAGCTTCACCGAGGTTATGCCCCATACCATACGACAGCTTCACCGAGGTTATGCCCCATGCGACAGCTTCATCGAGGTTATGCCCCACGCAACAGCTTCACCTAGGTTATTATGCCCCACGAGACAACTTGGCGAAGCTGCTTGCTTAGTCAGCACGCGGTTATACAGACACTATATGTATAACTGAATTAATCTACGCGTTGCCAGGCATATGCGTTATACTATACACTGTCACTATAAGAGCTGACCCCGCCCCTTTTCATTACTCATTTGATTGGTTAAATGGACCTAAGTGCATTTAATTTGCTCCTTTGTGGACACTTTTACATCCGCTTCAAATTGCATTAAACCCTTTCTTAAAACTGAGCGTCTCAATTCGAATTTTTGAAAATATTAGGTATCTACCAGACAAAAAACCCTCGAACCTACCCATACTGACAGTATCTTTCTTTTGTCCAACAGCAACATGTCGGCGCGCAACCTGTCCAACTTCGCGGAATCAGCGATGGCGGTGAACCGCGTCATCCAACAACACTTCTCCATGAACTACTCGTACATGGAGCGGCCGGCCAGCGCACTCCGCTACAGCAAGTCGTGCTACCCCAGCCCGGACTCGGTCGAGGACGACATGTCGGCGATGTCCGTGCGCTGCGGCGACTGTTGCCCACCGCTGGGATTGTCCCCGCCCGCAGACTCCGAGCTACTGCGGCGCCGCCACGCCGACAAACCGCTGGGAGACTCCGAGTTGTTGCGGCGTCACCACGCCGACAAAGCGTTGCCCGTGCACTAGCCGGCTCGCTAGCCGCCACCCCACCGCCCCCTATTGGATCGGGGCAAAACTTCGCCCTATTGGATCGGGGCAAAACTTCGCCCCCCTATTGGATCGGGGCAAAACTTCGCCCTATTGGATCGGGGCAAAACGTCGCCCCTATTGGATGGGGGCAAAACTTCGCCCCCTATTGGATCGGGGCAAAACTTCGCCCCTATTGGATCGGGGTAAAACTTCGCCCCCTGGCCACTTGAAAACAAAAGCGCGAAGCTACAAAATAGAACGCCCCTCGCCCCTTAGAAACTTAAGTCAGTAATCATCGAGTTAAGTAGCTGAATAGCTGAAGATTAGATGCTGAATTAAAAATTAAGATTGTGTTAGTGTACGGGCGAGCGGACCGGGGCGGTTTTAGGGGCGGCGGTGACGGGCGAATCAGGACGCGGTCGAAGACAAAATGTCGTCGAAGTTCCGAGGACGGTTCGACGATACGGGACATCCTAGTAACAGTGATTTCCTACACCGTTGACGGCTGTAATACTGCACAATTAACTACGCGCGCGACGGTTCGCGGTGCGCTTTTAGAACTATCCCAGTGCGTGGACGTACGGATCGTTGCGGCGCTACGCTGTTTTCGCAACTCCCCTCCGCCCGGACATTCCAAACGAAGAGTTTCCGATAGGATCGCACGTCCGACGCGAGCAGGCGACGAGACGCGAATGACGAAATGGGGAGAAACGGACAAAGCTTTTTGTAGATGGCGTTTTTGTGATTGGAGTCCACTTTCTACCTAATCTGTGGGATAATAATGTACTCTTTGGTCGATGATTGGTTAAAATATGGGTTAAAAGATTTCATCGATTTTAACAGCTGTTACGATTGGTTGTTATTGTGACGTTATGTCACAATAACAACCAATCATCAAAACAGCACTCCAATATCACTTACGCCCTCTGTCGTGATAAAAAGTTAGTTTTCCTCCCCATTTAGCCTCGTCGGTGTGGGGGGGGGGATATGGACTGTTCCACCAGTGATAGTGTCCGGCTCTAGAGGCCGGCTCCCGTAGAGCTGTAACGGTTTTATTTGAGCCTTTTAAAGATATATTTTTATGAATAAATAAAAACGACTGAATAGTTTTTATCGATATGTAGAGTATTTGTGAGTTTATGTTGCGGGGGTCGCGCGAGCGCCGCCGAAGACCGGCGACGGTCGATAAAAATCGTATTATATTGAGATAGTTGTGCCGATATCTACATACTTTATATTGTCTCTGTGGCGACGAATGAATTAGATTTTTTTTTTTTTGGATTTATGAAATCCGCGTTTAAATTTGTGAGCTTACGTATCTATTATGTATTATGTCGCCTTCGGTTCGTGGCCTATCCTTTGCAATAAATAGAAATTATGTAATTTTGATGGAGTTTTCGGATACTAGTCTGTTTATGTGATTGTTTTTTGCATTTTTACCAACAATGGAAAAACCACATCTCATTAATTAAGATTGAGACGACAGTGTTTTATACTTACGAAAAGTTAAGGGTAATATGTGACATTTTCCTTGAGAGGTGCAAGTGTGCCTCTGTATGGTTCGGCATAATTCCTACGATCTGCAACTAATTTTGCATATTTGGTATGTCTAATGGTATAATTAACTTTTACTTTTTTGCATTCACAATGCAATTTTTATTATTGAAATTGAAATATTAGAAAAAAACGACCTATCCTCCAAGTAGCTCCGCCGGGAATCGAACCAGGGACCTTTTACCTTTCCTTGTAATGAAATAAACGCTGGCTCACAGCGCGAGAAAGATTCGACGCTTCCTCTGACTCAGCGGTCAGAGCATTCGTCCGGACAGTGAAAGGTCCCGGGTTCGATTCCCGGCGGAGCTACTTGAAGGATGGGTCGTTTTTTTCTAATAAGTATTTCATTTTCAATGTCTAATGGTAAGTAATATTACATGGTTCAACCAAAATGATTTACTTTGGTTGAAAGGCGCTGAAATTCAGGCGCTCATTGACATTGAATGATTCACTTTAACGTTTACATTGTTCAATTTGGTTGCTTCATCCAAATTGAAAGGCAGAAGTGAACCATGTAATATCGCCATTAAATAGGGAAGCACTTGTGTACTGATTGAAATGTCATATATTTTCTGACTTGACTGTGTTGGTAAGTTAGTGTTGCATGGGGTTCCATGGAACTGCCATACCATTGTGATCAGTTTGAATACTTTTATATTGCTGAAAGAAGTGTTGAGATATAATGTTAAGTATAGACCTGCTAGACTGTAACCCTGCGTAGATCGTTGATTGGAGAAAGGTTCGCATCGCATCACTATTGGCCACTATTGTTTGTATTTCACAAATTTTATATAATATCATTAAAATAAATGAAGATGTTGATTATGTATTTTGAATTTGTGGCTTTATCCAATCAATTCTAAACTTACTTACGCAGTACTTTGTTAAAATTTTGTTTTCGACTAAATCATTGATTTGAACTGTCATTGAAATACAAATGTTTGAATTTTTTAAACTGGTCTTTATTATTTTTTCCCCTTTCTTTTGATCTATTTTAGATTATCGATGTACGTGGAAATTTTCGTAAATGCACTGCCACGCACCAAATACATTGCATTGCAAACAGCAGGAAATTAATCCTTATATGTTTGTTTGTTTGTTTGTCCGTCTTTCACGCCAAAACGAAGCAACGGATCAATATCACACGGAGAAATATCACATATCACATTCCCGCGGGCGGGATAGCGTCGTGTAGTTCATGCGGGCGAGGCTGCGGGCGGAAAGCTAGTCATCTACACAACTTTTTAATGAAATAAGATTTTAAACTTACATGGTCATTATCACTATAACTATTATGAAAATCGAACTATAATTATTATGAAAAAAAATATTTTTAATGAATAATCGCAAAACCTCTGGTGGTGATTGTGCTCATGAATATAAATATCTTTTACCCTTTGTTCCCATCCAGTCACACAAAGTACATACTCACTCAGCCCATACACAGACACCACAAGCCCACCCTGCGATATCAGATCCAAGGATCCAAGAGAGGATCATAGGTACTGTGTGGTGTGATAAACACGTCACTAAATAAGCCCATATTTTATTGCCTACCGTCTCGCTAAAAATAGCAGACGTAGATCGTAGATATGTACACATGGCCAGTTTCACACAGCGCGAGCGTTGTTAGATATTGGGAAGAATATATCACTCATTGCCACCACTC
Organism: Crambus lathoniellus; assembly: GCA_949710035.1. Taxonomy (NCBI): domain Eukaryota; kingdom Metazoa; phylum Arthropoda; class Insecta; order Lepidoptera; family Crambidae; genus Crambus; species Crambus lathoniellus. Next base: position 6,451,934 of record OX453299.1, on the reverse strand, counting down.
TGGGCGGCATTCTGGGGGGCTACTGGCTAAGAAATATGGATATGGGTATGGGCTTCAACTGTCATTTGAATTCCTTATTTTGATAGATTTTTGCTGCTTTGTTCTGTTGAACGTTGCTAGCTAGTTATCGTTATATCCGAAGTCACAAAAAAAGGAACTCATAGCGGCTATTTTCTTTAAAAAATTTACTAAAATTCCCAAAAAGTTACGCGGTACCCCCCCAGGAATCCGTATTGCCACTTGCCACCCACCAGTGGTAACGATCTGGAAAACATATTCCCGATTGCCACCACAGGGCGGCAATCAGGAAAGAAAATCCATATTACCACCAGTGGTGGCGATCGAGGTGGTGGTAACCAAGAATACTAGGAATAGGTACTAGTCCAAGTCTCCAGTACAATCTTTTCTGTTCCGGTGGCCAAAATGTGAAACTAACGTGTTTTTTTTAATGTCACTTGCTGTCAAGTTGATGGCCAACCATGGCGCTGCTGGCGGCTGAAGTTCTTAGAAGTCAGGGCCGGTAAAATTGCTACAAAAAAAAGAAAAATGTACGTAGCGGTAGCGCTGCTGTCACCGGAACAGAAAAGGTTGTGGCACTGTTGAGCCCCCAGGGGGTCTACCGGCTAAAAATATGAAGTTCAGATCCATATTACTGATTTCAAGCCCATACCCATAATATGGGCTTCAATTAGCGTTTTTCTGACAGGTAGAGATTTTAGTACGTTTTTTCATCAATAGATGTCGCATTTTAATCTCAGCTGTCAAAAATTGTAAACAAGGTAATGATAAAAGCATGTTATAGACCATAAACACAAGCAAAAATAATCTATGCTTTCTGTGTCATTTTGTCTTTGTTTGTCTCGTCAGTGTCACAGGGTAAAAAAACTATAGTCAGTGTGTTTTGTTCGCTTCTGTTTGTGGTTCGTTGTTTTCGTTTGTATTTTCCGTGGATTATTATAACCGACGACTTTGGCTTTTCTTACTGGTGCCTGTCCTGACGACTCTTCTATGCATGATAAGATAAGGGCTAGCGCGCACGGGTGACTTAGATACGCGGCAATTTAATTGTCACTGTCGCCGGCCGTCTCTTCGCCGCGAAAAGATGCGCACACGAGAGCGACAGCGACACAACTTTTTTGTAATGTTTGCTCGCAGTCATCAACATGGAATTCGAAGAGGCGGTTGTGGTCTGTGCACTTGTCTAAAGAAGCCGAAGAACCTGGAAACCTGGAATAGCTGCTGGCAAACTTCTCCCTAAGCTTAAGATTTAGCATGAACATCTGAATATTCTTTTAAATTTTTATTGTATAACAGTTATCAATATCTTCTTCTACTACTGGCATTTTAAAAAGTATTTTAATAATGTTAAGGATATCCTACTTCCTACTATATATAATATTATAAATGTGAAAGTTTAGATGTTTGGATGTTTATTACTCAATCACGCCAAAACGGCTGAATGGATTTGGCTGAAGTTTGGGATACAGATACTTTGTAGCCTGGAGAGGAACTAGGCTACTTTTTATCCCGAAAAAATATCACATTCCCGCGGGATAACGTTACACCTTAGTGGGGTAAGCAAGACAACTTGCCGTACCATATCATATCGCGCGTTATAATTATAAGCCGCTCATGCTAGGCCGGCGGGTCATTATTCTGTGCCCGGGTGTCGCGTCGCTACGTGCGCGCACTTTCATACTAACCTGTAGACTTGAAGCGAGTGACAAAATAGTTGCGGAGACAAAAACCCTTGGCGATTCTACGAACTTTGAGTTTGCCTTTGCGATTTGGACAAGACGTTTGAACGGGATTGGCCGTGCCGTGCATCATGGACAAGGACTACGGATCGTGGTCACTCGCTGCTTTGAAAGCAGAGCTAAAGAAAAAAAATGCGAAGCTTACGGGGAAAAAGCTATTCTTGTGCAAAGATTCATAGTTTTTATTTAGTTATCTATGTTGTTTGTATGGTTTTTTATGTTAAACTGCAATCTCAATCTTTATTTATTAAATAATAAAATTTATTTGTCTTTTTGATAGAACCACAGACTACTTATATACTACCAACACAGTAAATATATATGCTAATATAAACTGTGCTACCAAACTATATCTATGGCTACCAACGACTATAAAATATATAATAGTTTGACAGCTGACTCGAAATAGTGACATCTATTATAAGATTTGGAACTAATTTTGACGTATTATCTGTCAAAGGAAAACCGCTCATTGGAGCTACCGGCTAACTGTTTTTCCGGATCTGGATTTCGCGAGTGAATGATAGTCGCGTCTTGTTGCATCATATCAAATAAATACCAATACTTAACAAAATATTATTATTTCTCTGCATTTTTTAATCTTATTATTTATATTTTAAATGACAACGGACAAAGTCGATAAAAACAATTAATTTAGTTTTTCATAGTATTAAAAACAAGTATTCCTAAAATAAATAATGTACGTATCAATTAATAACCAAACGCAAATGACAAGCCTTTCTACAGTATTCCACTTATGAAAGATCTTTGTCCAATATGCATTTCATCAAAGAATTTATCAATGAAACCATTCGAAGTTGTCCTCGTCCAATTTCTTGGATCAAATATTTGATAAGTGGAATACCACCCTTAACTTTACTTTTTGAATTATGTAAATAACACAAAATTAATAAAATATAACGAAAAAGGCATATCTTTGAGGGTCAACTATGGTTTCTCTTCGATTTGTGTGCGCTAATTACGTGAACAATTTGACAAATGACCCCGTCATGGCAAAATTTTGTAGAAGTTATTGTTTGGGTCATTTTGTGGTTAATGTTCTTCATTTCCTCATATTATACTACCCGTAAGGCTCATTATCAGAGCAAGGTTGCAGATATTTATCAAGATTTAAAGAAAAGCAGACCGAATGTTCCTTATAAGTTTAATATTGACATGATGGAATGGACGGCTACTCCAAGACAAGAACATTGTTTATAAGATGATAATTACAGAGAAAATCATTCAACAGAACCTATAAAAGATAAACAGTACAAAGTATACCGTAATAATGTCTTAAAATATGTGTTGTGAACTTGTGACAAAAACAACTTGGTTAATAAATGCATGATGATACCATTTTGCTAGTTCTTTATTTCTGGTTGTTAATTTCTTGTACTTACCTACTTATACCTTTGTGTTTACATAAATTATTAGTATATTGTGACAAATTCAGACTAAACAAAGCCAATATTCTCAATTAAGAAGTGCCACAACACAACCCTTCCAGAATTGAAAATAAGCAATGTTTAGTTTCTTGAATTCATATTTTTAACACTTATTTATGTAACATAGGTAGGTACTTATTTTTATCATTATCTTTATTTTATATAAATTTGCTATGAAAGAGAAATAAAATTACTATCATTTATGAGGATGATTAAATAGCTAGACCTGTAAATACATAAGTTATTTATTTCTTCAGCGGCCAAATGTTATTTTATTTTCTATGATTTTTCAGTTTAGCACATCTTATGTTTTCAGTTGCTAACTTAAATATAAAGAAGTGGGTTTGTTGTCTATCAACTCATAATTTTATTTGGAAAATATGAGCTTTAAGCGCTGTCTCCTAGAGTTGCACACAACAGACAGGTATAGATGTGCATTGTAGCTATGCTATATTGTACTTAGTAAGTACAACATAGCATAGCATATTATGTAGTTGTACTACTTACTACAAAATAGCACATAACGTGGATGGTCGCCGACCATGATCGGCCATCGTGTACTGGGGGCTTAACGCAACCATAAAGCCCCCAGTACAGGATGGCCGACCATGGTCGGCGATCAAGACCAATACATCGTACATTGACACTTTTGAAAGAACCTTTCTAAACTTGTTTGTTCAAAAGTGTCAATGTACGATATATTGGTCATGGTCGCCGACCATGGTCGGCCAACTTGTACTGGGGGCTTAATACTTCCATGCCTGCAACTTTTTAACAAATGTATTGTCACACTAGTGAAAAACAAAAAACATTTGTGAAAGGGACAAGTGACATCACATCAGTGCCGGCATGGGTGCCGGCCAAGAAAGGAGATCAGTCAAATTGGACCAAAAACATTGAGATCAGGTGGCTTACCACAAACTCATGTGTGGGTCATCAGCTTCCTCATAAGACATAGAGAAATTCTAAGCATGCTCTATTTTGATAAAAAGTTGGTGCAATCAAACGTGTCAGTAATAATTTTAGTGCAACCACAAGTTCGTTACTATGAGTTGTTTTTTGTGTGTTAGCTGGAGAAATGTGTCACCAGCTTACACATGCCGTTAAGGCAAACCAGTGAGGTTAGGGTTTTAGACTATAGTCCAAAAGTTAATGCACAATTGGTGCAATGAGAACCAGAAAAACTAACCGTCACACTCTAATACTGTTGAAACTACGATCATAAAAGTGTGTGCGAGCTGAAGTACCGTGTCTCTGGCTTGCACATCTGTATCTTCGTAATTATATAAGGTACGATGATGTGTTATACCTCAAAAGTTGCTGCAAAATTGATGCAATTAGAACCAAATTTATCAAATCTTTAGGTAAAATAGTTTTGGAGCTACGAACCGATAAGTATGTGTAAGCTGGTGACACGTAACACGGGCTGACACATGGTGAATCTCTGTAACTGTATAAGTAAGAGTTTCGTATTATATATCAAAAAAAACCTTATAGTTGGTGCAAACACGAGGCATGATTTCAAATCTCTGGGCCTCTTAGTTTCAAAATTATAGGCAAAAAACTGTTTTCCCGCCAAAAAATTCAAAATAATGGTCTTGGACGCAGCTAAGTGCGGCGTTGCCGTTCCGTGCGCTACACTGTTGCAAACGAGTTTGAACTTAAGAGCTGGTGTTATTAAGAGTCACTTTAATTGCGCTTTCGATCGTTTTCATTTCTGTTCTAAGAATTTTAGGCCAGGAGCCGTCTGATATAAGTACGCTGATTCCTAACCTTTTTATGAGAAACAGATGGTTTAATTACAAGTAATTTTTAAATTTTGGCGTTAGAAACTTCACACTCATTTGTTGATAAAGCAAAGAAATAATTAGATTTGGCACAATAATAAACATAGAGGAATGCAGAAAGGTAAAATTTATGTAGGTACCTATAAAACCTACTACGTATTTATTACAGAGAGAAGGCTTCATTCATAGAACGGTGCGAAATGATTTCACTACTACCAGTCTACTTACTACATACAGTCAGTCATCGCGTTTGACATTGGCGAAAATGCCGCCGATGTCCAGACAGTTGTAATACTGTAAGGGTTGTCACGCGTAAGTCTTACTTCGCCGAAAAAAAGGAGTTACATTTTATACATCTTGCTTGACTAACTTACTAAAAAGGTATATAGATATGGCGAAGTTCACAGGTTTATATTGTGACTAGCCTTCCGCCCGCGGTTTCGACCGCGTGGACTGCACGAGAACGAGACGTTATCCTATGGGAATAATATGATGGCGGCCAACTTTTTTGTTTGTGGGCCGATTTTGATGAAACTTGGTTTTTAGTACTATTTTGACAAGAAAACTGCAACGCAATAATAAAATTTTTGAAAAATCCAAGATGGCGGCCAATTTTTTTGTTTATCGGCCGATTATGATGAAACTCAGTTTTTGGTACTATTTTGACAAGAAAACAGCAACACAATGTTAAAATAATTAAAAATCCAAGATGGCGGCCAACTTTTTTGTTTCTTGGCCGTTTTCGATGAAACTCGGATTCTGGTACTATTTTGACAAGAAAACAGCAACGCAATGATAAAAATATTAGAAATCTAAGATGGCGGCCAACTTTTTTGTTTGTTGGCCGATTTTGATGAAACTCAGTTTTTGGTACTATTTTGACAAGAAAACTGCAACGCAATGATAAAATTTTTGAAAAATCCAAGATGGCGGCCAACTTTTTGTTAATGGGGTGATTCTAATGTAACTCGGTTTCTGGTACAATTTGTCAAGAGAACAGCAACGCGATGTTATAAATATTAAAAATCCAAAATGGCGGCCAACTTTTAAGTTTTTGAACCAATTTTAATGAAACTCGGTTTTTGGTACAATTTTGACCAGAAAACAGCAACGTAATGTTAAAATTCTAAAAAATCCAAGTTGGCGGCCAACTTTTTTGTTTGTGGGACGATTTTGATGAAACTCGGTTTTTGGTGCTATTTTGACAAGAAATAAGAAACGCAATGTTAAAATTGACGAATTAAAATTAAATATAAGCATGTAAAATAATAAATTTTGAGACTTCCTGCCCCGATTTTTTTTCCACAATACCTTCGGGGTCCTAAAACATCTACCTTCACATTTTAAGACAACCCTTCCGTACTAACGTTAATACCTATACAGGTGTCGGTATCGCTCAACTTCAAGGGCCTACTGTATGGAAAAGTTGCTGTTTTCTTGTCAAAATACTACCAAATACCTAGTTTCATCAAAATCGTGCATATTTATTTATTTAATCTTTATTGCAAAATATATAACAAATGGCGGACTCAATGCTGATATGCATTCTCTTCCAGTCAACTGGAAAGGGTGTCAGGAAGAAAATGAACAGCAGCAATAAAAAAAATTACAGTTAAAAGAAAACAGAAGGAACTAATTAAATGCAAGAAAAAATACTAAAATTAAATAACAAATGAAAATTTGTAAATGCTTATAAATATATGAGTATTAAAAGGTATACATACTAAAGTAGCAATAACATGATATATAATTTATACATACACATATTACATATACATACAACTATAAATAAAATAACACATAAAGTCAGAACAGATCTATCATGATAAGTGTAATCAGCTCGAGTAATGTTCGTGGACCATTTTCTTGAACACGCACTTACTTGGGGCACTGCGGATATTTTAAGGGCAAATCGTTCCAAAGTTGTACAGGCGAAAAAGAAAATGATTGGGAGACGAAGCCAGAAGAGTGGGATGGTGTTTTCAGGAGAAAGTTGTCACTAGAGCGAAGGCTACGTTCATTAGAGTCGCCCAGAAACTGAAATCTGGATTTCAATTAATCTGGGGTAAGTGGATCTAATAGAATATTGAAGAGCATGCAGACAACTCTAACGTTCCTACGCTCGCGAATAGGGAGCCAATTGAGCTGCTGACGGTGTTGACAGATATCGTATTTACGTAATCGATATATGAAACGAATACAGTTTTTAAGGAAACGATCCAACTTACTGAGAAGGTTTTTTTCTTTTGAGGTTGGTACTACAGACATCAGCGTAGACAATTATAGGTAAGACAACCGTCTGTATTGGAGCAATCTTGATACTGGAAGGCAGAAAGAACTTAAACCTATAGAGAGATCTAAGTGCATTAGTGGCTCTGAGACATGCTTGTTCGATATGATCTTTCCAAGAGAGGCAGGCATCGATATAGTCAAACCCAAGTCCTTCATTTGTTGTGAGTAGGATATTATCACGCCGTTAAATACCAAATTGTAGAAACTATTCCAGTTTACGCATGACAGCTGTCGAGAACTACCCTACCAGCAATTAAAGATTGACATTTAGGTGCGTTAACTGATATGCCATAATTAGCACTACTCTCTACCAACTCCTGATTTTTCCTTTACTTTCAATCATTTTGTGGAATGTGATGTTAAGAGATCTGTACTCTCTATCAAATCCAATGCTGTGGGTGCTGATTCTATTAGTCGCAAAATGATCCTTCCTATTATTGATATCCTTACTCCCGTTGTCACCAAAATACTCAACACTTCTATATCTACTGGTGTTTTTCCTGCTTCTTGGAAAAACGCGAATGTCGTTCCAGTACCCAAAAAACGAAATCCCACCATTTATTCCGAATATCGCCCTATTTCCGTCCTCCCTTTCCTATCCAAAGTCCTAGAAAAACTAGTTTTCGGCCAGCTGACTGCCTATCTCCATAGAAATAACCTCCTCAATCCTTTTCAATCTGGTTTCCGCAAGGGCCATAGCACATCCACGGCATTGGTTAAGATAACGGAGGACATACGCCGGGGAATGGAAAAGCGTCAACTTACATTGTTGACGTTACTAGACTAGTAATGCCTTCAATTCTGTTGATTTTGACCTACTCCTTGGCGTGTTGCAATCTCTTAACATATCTCCAGCTGCAACTGATTGGTTTAGAAGTTACCTGATCGGACGACAGCAGCGCATCTGCGTTGGTGATTCTTTATCTGCATGGTGTAACATCGATGCAGGAGTTCCCCAGGGAGGTGTCTTATCTCCTCTGCTTTTCTCTGTATTTATCAACTCCATCACACATTCACGTTCAAGCTCCCACCACCTTTATGCAGACGATTTACAAATTTATACTCAGGCACCTCTCTCTGAACTCCCTAGTGCAATAGCGGCTACCAATATCGATCTCGCTGCTATTACCAATTGGAGTAAGTCTTTTGGGCTTACTGTAAACCCTTCTAAGACTCAGGCAATCATTATTGGTAGTCCATATTACGTCTCGAGGATTGATTTTGGGCAGTTACCTCCTATCACTTTCGATGGCACTGTCGTTCCTTTAGCTAAATCTGTTCGAAACCTTGGCGTAATTTTTGATGATTGTTTTTCATGGATTCCTCAGGTCGATGCTCTTAGAAAAAAAGTATTTGCTGCATACAGCTCATTAAACCGTTTACGAAACTTTCTACCCACTAAAATTACTCTTGCCCAGTCTCTTCTCCTTTCTATCATAGACTACGCTGATGTCTGTTACACGGATCTTTCGGAGGTTTTGCTCAACAAACTGGAGCGTCTGCAGAATATGTGTATCCGTTTCATCTTCAATCTCCGTAAATTTGACCACGTGTCGCACTTCCGCTCAAAGCTAAATTGGCTTCCAATTCGCCGGCGCAGGGACTTTCATGCTCTTACGCTTCTCTATTCCATCCTCTTCCACCCAACCACTCCTCACTACCTTAAAGAATGTTTCCGATATCACACCTCCTCCACCCAATGTACCTTACGCTCCTCCTCAAATCTTACTCTTGTTTTTCCACCCCATTCCACAGATTTCCTCTCCTATTCTTTCTCTATGCATGCTGTTCGACTATGGAATGCTCTTCCAGAAGGTATCAGGAAGGCTCCATCTCTTAAATCTTTTAGTGATCAAGTCCGAACGCATTTCCTATCTTATTCTTAATACCTATCTTATTTCCTCTCTTACTCATATTATCATTAAATTTTCTTTACTTTATTCCTATTTCTTTTTAATTATATCTATATAATATATTATAATGTTCTTCAAATTGCACCCACTCCCCCTTCCCCTTTATGTCCTCAGACGATTATTATTTTTCCACTCAAGGTTGCCTGGAAGAAATTGCTACGTAGCAATAAGGCCGCCTTTTGTGTACTTCTTTTGTAGTGTCTTCTTTTTGTTATGTGTTTTCTTTTTGCAATAAAGTGTTTTATTATTATTATTCCCTTTATTACATTTTAAATACTTACAAAATTATATTTCTAAACATTAAATTTTTACAATGTATAACACAAAAAAATATAACATTTAAAAATACAAAAATGCAGTTCCCCAACGGTAGCAAGATCAGGGTCCCGGCTACCGATGGTTAAGGATCCAGAGACAGGAACCTTCTCTCTATACGGGCCGTGTCCAGAAGTACTGCCTTCTGCATCTGACTCCCGATCCATCCACCTAACGCAAGCCTCTTAAGGTGTTTATCGAGGCTTTTGGCTATCAGACCATGGGCAGATATGACTATCGGAACAATAATTGCTGAATCAATGTCCCACATGTCAACAATCTCGTGAGCTAAATCAAGATATTTGTTTTCTTTATCTTTTTCAGCTTTCACAAGGTTGTCGTCATGGGGAACAGTGACATCAACAATTATTGCGCGGCGTTCGTGTCGATCTATCAATACAATATCAGGCTTATTAGCTACAATAGTCCTGTCTGTAATGATAGATCGATCCCAATACAATGTGGCATGGCTATTTTCAAGGACCTGTTCTGGTGCATACCTGTAGTACGGCACCTCGGATGCCATAAGACTATGTTTCAGAGCAAGTTGTTGGTGTATTATCCTGGCCACTTGGTTATGTCTATGCAAATACTCGCCGTTTGCGAGACGAGAACAACCGGAGATTATATGCCTAAGGGATTCACCCGGACGATGGCACGCTCGACAAATATCCACTGCGCCATCCCTTAGGATATACTTTCGGTAGTTATTCGTCATCACAACCTCATCCATAATTGCACAGACCATACCTTCGGTTTCGCCAAAAAGATCACCGAAACGGAGCCAGGATACTGAGGCTAATAAATCTACGTCGGGCCCATGGAGAGCCCGGTAGAATCTGCCATGTAACTCCTTGCTTTGCCACACAGTGTTGCGGTCGGAAGTACTAAGTACTACAGGTTTGCGCCAGTTTTCTTTTGCTAAAAATAGAGGAGTCAGTCCATTGTCAACAGCAACTACATCTCTATGAGACCCAATATCGACTTGGAGAAAATACTCCCTAAGATTGCATATCTCGCGGTTATGCAATGTCTTAGCATTTAAGAAGCCACGACCACCGCACTTCCGCGGGATATACAATCTCATGGTCGATGAACGTGGGTGATGCATGCGGTGTGCTGTTAGCAATGTACGAACTTTTCTATCCAGGGCATCCAGTTCAGTTTGAGTCCATTTAAGTATGCCAAAGGAATACATCAGTAGCGGCATGACCCATCCATTGTATGCGCGAACCTTGTTTCCGCCAGACAAAAGACTTTTAAGGACTTTTGAGAGGCGCCCCAAGAAACGCTCACGCAACGACTGTTTCATGTCAGCATCGTTGATGCCTAATGCCTGTGACATACCTAAATATTTATAGGTTTCGTTAACGGAGAGAGATCTAAGATTAATAGAATCCGAGAGTTGTGTACCCGTGGATTCCATTATCTGACCACGCTTTACATGCATGACTGCACATTTGTCCACACCAAATTCCATTTTAATGGTATTACTGAAAGCTTCAGTAACCTTCAGTAACGCTGTCAAATGAGAACTGCTATGGGCAAATAGTTTCAGGTCATCCATGTATAGCAGGTGTGATATTACTTGACCATTTCTCCGTAAACGGTAGCCTAATCCTGAATTCTCGAGAAGTGTACTCAGAGGGTTCAAGGCCAGACAGAACCACAATGGACTCAGACCGTCACCCTGGAAGATACCTCGCTCTATTTTTATAGGGTCGCCCTGACCTAGAACCCATCGAGATCCTGGATAGAAAAGGACCGTTCTCCATTTTCGCATGCACGATATCAAGAAAGTGCGTAGAGTTGTATTTATTTTATACAACTCCAGCACCCTCATGAGCCACGAATGCGGTACGGAATCATAGGCCTTCTTATAATCTATCCAGCAAGTCGACAGGTTCTTTCGGTTTCGACGAACCTGTTGGTTAATAGCCATGTCAATGAGGAGTAGCTCCTTAGTACCTCGGGCCCCATTCCTACATCCATTTTGAGAGGCGAACATGAACATAATAGAATTTTGGTCAATGTGTTTATTAATCTTCGACCTCAAAATGGACGTAAGAATTTTATAAATTGTTGGCAGACAGGTGATAAGTCTATAGTTTTTGGGGTCCGCAGTACTACCAGATTTATGGAGCAGATGGGTTATGCCTGTTGTCATAAATTCTGGAAGCGATCGAGATAATAAAGCACTTTGAAATTGAGATGCTAAGCAAACGTGCGAGCTAGGTAACCATTTATACCAGAAATTGTGCAGTCCGTCCGGGCCTGGAGATTTCCAGTTGGGTAAGGAACGAACTGCACAAACTACGTCTTGGTAGTCAATGGTTACTTCATTCATCTCAGGTATAAGCTCACACGAACGCTCAACATCCCTTATCCACGCGCCTTCAGAGTGAGTGACAGGCACAGACCAGATGTTGTGCCAAAAAGTTATCATGGCATCATCATCCGGTCGATGCATATCAGTATCACTCTGATTCGATCGCTCCCAGGATGCATAAACACATCGTTGATCTCTCTCGAACATGCGGTTCTGAGTAAAGCGATCGACTCGCACCCTATACCTTCGAATACGATTTGCCCATGCACAAATTTTCTGCTTCAGGAAGTCAATGCGCTCTGTGACACATGAAATATAATTTTGAGGACTAATACCAGTCCCCAGGAATGCACGCTTCACAAAGCGCATGACCCTAGGGCGCATGTTGCCCTCCCTAAAGCAGCTGAGCTTACCGATGAGTACCCTAGCCTCACTGATACGACGTTCGATCCTACACTGCCAGGCTGGTACAGCCAGACGTGGGCGTGTTGCTGTGTCAGTATTTGGAAATTTGACATGAGCAACACGACAAGCCGTAATAGCCGCACAATACAAGATCGAATGAGTATCAGCCAGGTCTTCACTACTATCAAAGTAATTTGATAGTAGTGAATCTAAAGCACACATCAGCGCCCTATTTTTTTTGTGCATGGGAAAACGCGGAAGCCGAGGTCTAAGGTGAATCGAAGTCGATCGAAACTCCAGAACTACATCTTCAAGAGTACTCCACAAAATATCATTGTATTGGGGACTTACAGTAGTAACCATATCATCTCCACCACCACCATCAGCAACGCCAGCTTGCAACGTGGTCGCGGCAGAAGCTTGAGTTGCCGCCTGCGATGCAGTAGTACTGATATGGTTACGTTGCACCTCTGTACGGAGCCGATCAAGTACAGAGTCATCCAACAAGTGACCCCGTTGAATGGCTCGCACCTGATCCGACAGTCGTTGAGCCGAAACGTTGATAGATGGTTCGAGAGCCTGAAACAGAGAAAGCATCCAAACACGATACGCAGTAAGATTAGTTCCTGCCTCTGTTGCCTCAAAATATGCGCGCATGACATTTTCATTGATGGAAATTGTCCATCGCATGCGCTGCACTCCACAGGGAGCGGGGGCCCTGACCGGAGCCGTTTGCCCCAGAAGCCCCAAACTCTTCGGTGGCCGGCCCCTCCTCCGGCGTACAGGTGGTGGCGACGTCGGCGGAGAGAAGTACTCGTCACTATCGCTCGACACAACTGCAGATGTCAGCTGAACACACGGCACTGAGGCAGCTGCCGACAACTGCGAGGCGGAGCGAGGTGACGAGCCCGGAGGTGGTAGACGTGCTGTTTGGCTTCTCGTCAACATCTATTTATTCATTCAATATCAAATTTTTCTTTGTATTGGTTTTGTTGTGAAGTATGACATTGTCATACAGGGATTCATTTTTAAAAATATTGCAATGTAATGTAATCTTCTTTTTGTTTTGGTATCGATGCAAGGTAATAAATATTATGGTACTACAGTTAAATACGAATTTTGACCTTTACATAAAATATTACCGAATAAAATCAATAAAATTGAATAAAATGTGAAAAGAATGATCTGTCACGTTGACTTATTATTATTATTATTATTATATTAGTCGACCACACAGAAATCTTCATCAAATCACAGTTGATTAGCGCGACAACATTATTTAAACTGTGGATATTATGTTGCGCATAAAGTTGTAGATCGTCGGCATAGAGATGGAAAGAAGAGGAGAAATGAGAGGTCGGAGAGTTGATAAACAAGGAAAAGAGAAGAGGGGAGAGTACGCCGCCTTGTGGAACGCCAGCCTCCAAGTCGAGCCAGTCAGACAGCGTCCGATCTACTCGCACGCAAGTATTTTTACCCGCTCCAATGGTTTCTTGCCTCCTGGAGGCAAGCTGACATCTAATTAAAATACTTTGATTAATTGTGTCAAATCACTCCCTGTTCCTATCCAAATTATACCAATCTTAATCTAGACACCTTATTTTAATCATAGAATAAGAAATAATGTCTGTAGTACCAACCTCAAAAGAAAAAAACAATCTCAGTAAGTTGGATCGTTTCCTTAAAAACTGTATTCGTTTCATATATCGATTACGTAAATACGATATCTGTCAACACCGTCAGCAGCTCAATTGGCTCCCTATTCGCGAGCGTAGGAACGTTAGAGTTGTCTGCATGCTCTTCAATATTCTATTAGATCCACTTACCCCAGATTAATTGAAATCCAGATTTCAGTTTCTGGGCGACTCTAATGAACGTAGCCTTCGCTCTAGTGACAACTTTCTCCTGAAAACACCATCCCACTCTTCTGGCTTCGTCTCCCAATCATTTTCTTTTTCGCCTGTACAACTTTGGAACGATTTGCCCTTAAAATATCCGCAGTGCCCCAAGTAAGTGCGTGTTCAAGAAAATGGTCCACGAACATTACTCGAGCTGATTACACTTATCATGATAGATCTGTTCTGACTTTATGTGTTATTTTATTTATAGTTGTATGTATATGTAATATGTGTATGTATAAATTATATATCATGTTATTGCTACTTTAGTATGTATACCTTTTAATACTCATATATTTATAAGCATTTACAAATTTTCATTTGTTATTTAATTTTAGTATTTTTTCTTGCATTTAATTAGTTCCTTCTGTTTTCTTTTAACTGTAAATTTTTTTATTGCTGCTGTTCATTTTCTTCCTGACACCCTTTCCAGTTGACTGGAAGAGAATGCATATCAGCATTGAGTCCGCCATTTGTTATATATTTTGCAATAAAGATTAAATAAATAAATATGCACGATTTTGATGAAACTAGGTATTTGGTAGTATTTTGACAAGAAAACAGCAACTTTTCCATACAGTAGGCCCTTGAAGTTGAGCGATACCGACACCTGTATAGGTATTAACGTTAGTACGGAAGGGTTGTCTCAAAATGTGAAGGTAGATGTTTTAGGACCCCGAAGGTATTGTGGAAAAAAAATCGGGGCAGGAAGTCTCAAAATTTATTATTTTACATGCTTATATTTAATTTTAATTCGTCAATTTTAACATTGCGTTTCTTATTTCTTGTCAAAATAGCACCAAAAACCGAGTTTCATCAAAATCGTCCCACAAACAAAAAAGTTGGCCGCCAACTTGGATTTTTTAGAATTTTCACATTACGTTGCTGTTTTCTGGTCAAAATTGTACCAAAAACCGAGTTTCATTAAAATTGGTTCAAAAACTTAAAAGTTGGCCGCCATTTTGGATTTTTAATATTTATAACATCGCGTTGCTGTTCTCTTGACAAATTGTACCAGAAACCGAGTTACATTAGAATCACCCCATTAACAAAAAGTTGGCCGCCATCTTGGATTTTTCAAAAATTTTATCATTGCGTTGCAGTTTTCTTGTCAAAATAGTACCAAAAACTGAGTTTCATCAAAATCGGCCAACAAACAAAAAAGTTGGCCGCCATCTTAGATTTCTAATATTTTTATCATTGCGTTGCTGTTTTCTTGTCAAAATAGTACCAGAATCCGAGTTTCATCGAAAACGGCCAAGAAACAAAAAAGTTGGCCGCCATCTTGGATTTTTAATTATTTTAACATTGTGTTGCTGTTTTCTTGTCAAAATAGTACCAAAAACTGAGTTTCATCATAATCGGCCGATAAACAAAAAAATTGGCCGCCATCTTGGATTTTTCAAAAATTTTATCATTGCGTTGCAGTTTTCTTGTCAAAATAGTACTAAAAACCAAGTTTCATCAAAATCGGCCCACAAACAAAAAAGTTGGCCGCCATCATATTATTCCCATAGGATAACGTCTCGTTCTCGTGCAGTCCACGCGGTCGAAACCGCGGGCGGAAGGCTAGTCACAATATAAACCTGTGAACTTCGCCATATCTATATACCTTTTTAGTAAGTTAGTCAAGCAAGATGTATAAAATGTAACTCCTTTTTTTCGGCGAAGTAAGACTTACGCGTGACAACCCTTACAGTATTACAACTGTCTGGACATCGGCGGCATTTTCGCCAATGTCAAACGCGATGACTGACTGTATGTAGTAAGTAGACTGGTAGTAGTGAAATCATTTCGCACCGTTCTATGAATGAAGCCTTCTCTCTGTAATAAATACGTAGTAGGTTTTATAGGTACCTACATAAATTTTACCTTTCTGCATTCCTCTATGTTTATTATTGTGCCAAATCTAATTATTTCTTTGCTTTATCAACAAATGAGTGTGAAGTTTCTAACGCCAAAATTTAAAAATTACTTGTAATTAAACCATCTGTTTCTCATAAAAAGGTTAGGAATCAGCGTACTTATATCAGACGGCTCCTGGCCTAAAATTCTTAGAACAGAAATGAAAACGATCGAAAGCGCAATTAAAGTGACTCTTAATAACACCAGCTCTTAAGTTCAAACTCGTTTGCAACAGTGTAGCGCACGGAACGGCAACGCCGCACTTAGCTGCGTCCAAGACCATTATTTTGAATTTTTTGGCGGGAAAACAGTTTTTTGCCTATAATTTTGAAACTAAGAGGCCCAGAGATTTGAAATCATGCCTCGTGTTTGCACCAACTATAAGGTTTTTTTTGATATATAATACGAAACTCTTACTTATACAGTTACAGAGATTCACCATGTGTCAGCCCGTGTTACGTGTCACCAGCTTACACATACTTATCGGTTCGTAGCTCCAAAACTATTTTACCTAAAGATTTGATAAATTTGGTTCTAATTGCATCAATTTTGCAGCAACTTTTGAGGTATAACACATCATCGTACCTTATATAATTACGAAGATACAGATGTGCAAGCCAGAGACACGGTACTTCAGCTCGCACACACTTTTATGATCGTAGTTTCAACAGTATTAGAGTGTGACGGTTAGTTTTTCTGGTTCTCATTGCACCAATTGTGCATTAACTTTTGGACTATAGTCTAAAACCCTAACCTCACTGGTTTGCCTTAACGGCATGTGTAAGCTGGTGACACATTTCTCCAGCTAACACACAAAAAACAACTCATAGTAACGAACTTGTGGTTGCACTAAAATTATTACTGACACGTTTGATTGCACCAACTTTGCATCAAAATAGAGCATGCTTAGAATTTCTCTATGTCTTATGAGGAAGCTGATGACCCACACATCACAAACTCTTATAGCAGTTATTTTTAAGTTGAGAGGGTGAGACGCTGCTCTACACGCCGTATAGCGGCGTCTCACTCTCTCAACTTAAAAATAACTGCTATAAGAGCTTGTGGTAGGCCACCAGTTCCTCGTCAGCATTATAACTAACCCACGAACGTCCCACCTGCTGGGTACGTGAATCGACTAAACAATAATGCAATACTTTTAGCTAAATAGTAACTTTAACTAAGGTCTAGTACACTACAGAGCCAGAATAAGGAAATATGTCTCCCTAAAATAGATATTGACTACAACACAAAGTGACTTTGCCAAGCTGTATTCAAGTTTGAAAATAAAGAGAAAAAAAATGACATTTTCAAACTTGAATAACTGCTTGGCCGCTAATCGTACACTGTTGACGCCATAACAAAAAATGATCGCTACACTGTTTACAATAGTAATATGCAATTTTTTTCGTTGGCCGATACTATTACTTTTTTGGTCCAAACATGTATGAAGCGTGCTGCGTGACTGATCTCCTTTGTATGTTGTTGTAGTATGGAAGCCACCTAGCTTTACCTACAGTTCCATGGTGCCGGCATGGCCCGCTATTATTTCTCGGCTGCTTGCTTGCGTTACAAGTGCAACGAGTGAGATAGAAGATGGCTTTGGTGCCGGCATGGCCCGCTATTATTTCTCGGCTGCTTGCGCTCAAGTGCAACGAGTGAGATAGAAGATGACTTTTGTGCCGGCACAGCCATCTCTATCGTCTTCTACAAGCCATGCGCATAAAGTTGGCAACGTAGTTTTAAGTGAACCGATTTGACACCGTTTGCATCGTTTGACAGGTAAACAGCGAGTATAGTGCGCCAATCTTTTCTGTTCCGGTGATTATCTTAGGAACTAAAACAGTTTTCATACGACAGTCCATTTTGACAGCTAATTTCGTATTGCAAGTGGCTCCTCTGTCACGACTGTCACCGGAACAGAAAAGCTTGTGGCACTGTAAACCGAGTTCTATACATCTTTACAAATAAATAAAATTGGAGTGTCTGTTTGTAACATTAAATAACCGCTTTTTACTACGTGCATACGATTAAATATAATATAAGGTACATATACCAAAATGACATGTTTTTCAATTTTTGTATGTCTGTCTGTTTGTTCCGGCTAATCTCTGAAACGGCTGGACCGATTTTGACGGACCGATTAATACGACAATTAGAAGTAGTTTAAAATTGAATTCCATGATTTTCTTACATTGTGACTTACTTACACCTCACTTTTTCGTAGGTATGCCACCTCCATAGGATTTAGTACTCAGAGGAGTAAACCGGTTCACAGCAATGTTGCCGTTCCGTATCATAGCATGGCTTGTAGAAGACGATAGAGACGGCTGTGGTGCCGGTCATTCAAACAGTTCAAACTAGGGATGTCAGGAATGCGATATTTTTGACATTCGCGAATGCGAATGCGAATGCGAATGTTTGGGATGGGAATGTGCGAATGCGAATGTGAATGTTTGGAAATGATATTAAAAAATAAATTTCACATATTCGATAGTCGATTTGTTGGGACAACGGATGCTTGACATCCCATTGTTTGTTTTTCATTAGAGATTCCTCAATAGTTTTTTTTACCTCTTTTAATGGAGTGTCCGGCAACTCCGGCAGCTGGAATAGTTTTGAAACTTGAACTTTTGTTGCTGCTTCAACTAGCAATGAACCGGTACGTTTTAAAATGAACACTTTCAAATAAGTTTGCAACACCGAGTTCTCTTGTCCAATTTGCAAATAAAGTTTTCGTAAAATATCGCCATATTTCACTCTTTTACCAGATGGGTCAGGCCGTAGATTTTGCCACAAATAGCGCAATGGTGACGCAAAATTTTCTACGAGTCGGTCGCACAAAGTGGTGCAAAATGGTAGCGCAAAATTATTAAGGAGCACGTACATTAATGTGATTTTATTTAACAAACATGTACTAACAAGAGGTATTGCATCAAACTAGAAAAAGAAACACGATGTTGGTATGTAAGTATGTTTAATTAATAATTAACAATAATGTACCTATGAGTAATTCTTTTTTATATATTGCGCACAATGGAAAGTTAAACAGGATGACAAAAACTAGTAAGTACCTATGTATGATTTGTTCAATTTACAAAAAAATACATTTAATTTGTTAGATGGAGGTATTTGGTATTATTCATTATTAATTATATAAATATAATACAACTTTAAAATTTATTTCAACTCTTTTCAATGTTTGAGAGTCCATTACTTTAACTCTAGCAACAACCTGCTTGAAGTATCACTTTTAAAAGGACCTGCCAACCATTAGGATGCCAAAAATAAAAAAATAAAAAAAAGTTACATGGGTTTAAAAGTTAGTATGAAAGTGACGAAATTCCAAAACTTATAAAATACAAAATAAAAAAAAAACTTTGGACCTAGGTAAAATCTTTGAGGCTGGTTAGGTAGCAGACCACCGCACCTACCCCTATTTTCGTATGTTTAACTTTCTGCCGAACACCCTGTACTTATAGAATATTAATAAAAGCTAACAAATCAATTAATAGTAATGCTAGTCATGTTTTTAGCGTAATTACAGCTAAAAGTAATTTCAAAATAATAAAAAACTTGAAAACCTTGTGTGCATGCACTATTATTCAATAGCGTAAAATAAGTGGCGCAATTTCTACGCAACCGGTATCGCAAAGTGACATAAAGACAGTTTTGCGGAACCGAGGCGCAAATGAAATCGATTATAACTCTTAAAATATACTATTTTACAAGGCTAGTTTAACATATACAGATCACACACATCTAATTAAACCATGCGCAACAAAAATTATAAGTTTTAATCAAAAACTTACCTTGAAATCTCAAAAAATGCACTCTGCAAAGTAGGCGACACTTTTCACTTTGATCGGAGTTGACACCGAAATGTCAAAAAATATGGTCGTCAACGCTGCATTGACCATAGAATACGATACTTTGGTGATGCCAGCACTCAAACAAAATCTTAATAAATGTTTTAAAACCATAAAATGGGTGAAAATGGTTACGCAATATAAGTAGCGCAAAGAAATGGTTTTTCAAAAAAAAAATCTTATTGCCGAAAACTTATCTTTTTTCTTAGGAAAGACGCAAAGATATTATAGGAATGGCAACCTTATTATTATTTTATAACGTCAAATCAAACAGCTCATCAATAAGTAAAAAAATGATAATTTTATCGATGTTTAAGCTGTACACCTACCAATGCGGATTCGCGGTTTTTATAAAAAATCCGTCACTTTTGGGAGGGAAATGTCAAATAGTTTTCCAAATATATAAACTTATCCAAATATCTATATCTGCCTTGGTTTGCTATTTCTTAGGAAACACGATGATAAGATTGAGACATTTCTAAGAGTACTATATTTAAAATTATATGAGGCGGAGACTTTTGTACCCTCGAATGTGGCAAAATCTACGGCCAGTTGCAAAACTTCTGAAGTATTCGGAATAATTACGTAATACTTCTCATAAAGTTTCTTTCCATCAGAATTTTTCAAAATAAGTTCGTTTGAAAATATTGGCATTTTTTTATCTTAGGTCAATCTTGCTAGAAAATATCGTGCCCGAGTCCGGCGGGCGACGACGACGACGGATGAACAAAACAACTCGTGCGCGGCGCGCGGCGCCCGCCGCAGAACAAATTCTAGTGGCGCATGGCAGGCGGCGCGCGCGGCGCGCAGGGCGGGCGGGCGAGATTAGCGGGGCGGGGAGTGGGAGGCGATGCCCCCCGGGGAATTATTCGACCGCTCCCCTTCCCCGCAGAGAAGGATTCATAATGTTTCGCAATAATTCGCGGTCTAAGAAAATATTTCAATTTCGATAAAAATAAACGTGAGCGTTGTTTTTAAAAACGAAGTGCTTACCTATTTGCTCAGTGATGGATTGATGGTGAATTGGTTGTTATTATTATTGTAGCGTAATTAGCGTAAGTAAAATTTGAATGTTTATTTTATTCCTTACCTATGTAAGGCGACATTAACAACAAAAGTAGGTAGGTACCTACTTACAGCAAAACACTAATTTTTATAGGTACTAGCGACCTAGACCGGCTTCGTTTGAACAATTTGTGGGTGCTTCGAATCTGTGATAACTTCTTAAGTGTTCATTTAAATGAAATACGGTAAAGGATAATTTTGATCTACCTCAATGATATCGTTTTACCTACATTAAATGGCCAAGGTAACTTATA
Organism: Crambus lathoniellus; assembly: GCA_949710035.1. Lineage (NCBI taxonomy): Eukaryota > Metazoa > Arthropoda > Insecta > Lepidoptera > Crambidae > Crambus > Crambus lathoniellus. The sequence continues at coordinate 6,430,700 of OX453299.1, read as the reverse complement.
TAGGTACTTATTTGGATAAGGATTAATACTGATTAGGAGACATTAGCTTTGCAAATAAAGTAATATTTTTAAATAACTTAATAAATATAAAAATTACTGTGAGTCAACCTATAGAAATAAGGCGACTTCGGGTCTTTTTTGTAGGCCTCTATGATATACAATGCCGTAGTAAATTATTTTGATGTAGGTAGGTATCTCATACGGTTAAGGGTGGTATTCCACTTATCAAAGATCTTTGTCCAAGAAATTGGACGTCGAATGTATGAAATTGGACGTCAAAGTCGTCCAATATGCGTCCAATTTCTTGGATCCAATGCATACTGGACAAAGATCTTTGATGAATGGAATACCACCACCCTTAGCCAGCAGCGTTCGCAATGTACCTAAGCGCTCGAAAAATCGTTTTTTGACGGCTTCATCAAAAAACATGTAATTTTTCTCTATTATATAAATACGTAATTAGAATGTTTTGTATGTAGGTATTTATTTATAAACCTTCGAGAATAAATTTTCTAAATAACAGTGACAGCTGCATCGAAATCCGATGCGTGGTTTAAAAGAAGAAAGGTTAGAAACAGACAGACAGAGGCGGAGAGTGACTTTATTTTATACTATGTACCTACCTACTTACCTACCTAGTGATAGTGAAGTGATGACCTAAGCCTTGGCACGGCACTTGTATTGCTAGGTACGACCACTTATATTGTGGTTCGACGGCTATGCCGATGACGGCTATACTCCGTGACTCCGTGCCGAGTTTTGTACCTACCTAGCAGTGGCAAAACGAAAGGGTACATACCTACAAGCCGATTCTAATCGGCTTACCTTATTATAGTTTAAAACCTTTTATCATAGTTTAAAAATATGTTTTCATCCGTTTCAAGCAATTCAAAAACATTAAAAATTCGCTAAAATAATAGGTACTTAGGTAGGTAGGGTATATGTGCCTACTTAAGTACCTACTTCTACACTTAAAACTTCCACAGACATTTTATTTAAGAGGTACCTAGATAGTAAGATATCCATCCATACTTCTTTTACTATGATTGACTATTTTTCTTGCTTAGGTAGGTATTTAAAAATAAGTGTCAAAACTGCTTTCTACTGCTTTTTTACCGATTGCTGCTTTTTTATCGTTACCTACTCCCGTATTTTTCGACGATCGAAATATTCCGAATGTTTCGTAATACTTCGGAATATTTCGTAAGTATTCCACGGGAAAGATTCGGAATTATTCCCGACTGCAACTGTAGGCCTGACCCAGATAGCATGGCAAAATCAGTAAAAACATCTCAAAATCTAATTAAACTTATAAATAGCCTAGGTTATAGATGCAGCAATTAGTAATTAATAACGACAACTGCTTTAAACAATGCGAAGTAAATACCGACAGCAGCGAGTGAAAAACGCATCTTATTGGTCGAACGCGGCACGTGTCGCCCGGGATGTCTCCGCATACTAAGACAAGTAGCGACCTGAACATTCGCTAAACATTCTTATCGTTTTATGCGAATGCGAATGTTGATGCGAATGTTTTAAATGATGCGAATCATTCGCATAAGCGAATGCGAATACGAATATTCGTAACGATCGAGGAGCTTAACGTCTTTGTTCAAGTTCAAGGTTGAATTACTGTCTTCTTTTTTATTCTTGCTGTATGTCCATTTTGGTTATGATGGATGACAGCAGCGTTGCCAGACTGTGTTGTCAGAATTACCGCAAAATGCACCCCTATACGAGTTGTATGAAATTGTATTCGGGGTTCAGGCTCAAAGTATCGTAAAGTAAGTAACGACTAAGTATTTAAATTTTTACTTTTTTGCATTCACAATGCAATTTTTATAGTTAAAAAATGGTAAATGAAATATTAAGAAAAAATCGACCCGTCTCACAAGTCACAACTAGCTCCGATGGGACTCGAACCCACGACCTTTCGCTTTCCGGGCGACTGCTATAACCACCGAGCTACGGAGTCGTTACGAGAATCGACGAAGTATCGACTATCGGTGAAAATTAAAAGTATCGAGTACCTACTAAATTATAGGTACCGTCAATGCATACAACATGAGACTTGAATATAATTTGAGACAAAACTTCCGCGGCATGTATTATTGCATGTGATATCATTACTACTATAGCAATACTGACAGTTTCTTTCCAAAGTTGTTAAGTGTGAGTGAACGTCATTTTGCTGTCAAGAAGAAACTTGGACACAGCAAGTGGCATTCATTGAGAAATTGCCGCTGAATTTTTATTCCAATATATTTCTGAATTACATATGCCTCAAAACTCTGGTTGTTGGTAAAAAACTGCAATGATTCATATCGATTTAATAATTCCATCTTGTGAGACACTTTACCAAGGATAATTTGAGAGCATGTTTGACATTTTTGGCATAGTTTTACCGTATTTAAATTAAATTTTCTCACAGATAGAAGTATTTTTTTTTATTGGAAGGTAAATTGAGACTGAGTCTCAAATTAGGTGCATAGTCTCAAATAAACAGCAAGTCTCAAATTACCTTTAAATACCTATTTTACTGGGTGTAGGGAATAATTATTTAAGCAAGGTTTGTTTTTTGTTCAAGGTTAACAGTATATGGCAACGCGTCCGGGTAGACAGAGAGCTCCTGGAGCGAAACCTTATAGAAATTACCCGTGTTTTTATAGAAATATAAGAGTTGAATATACCTAGTCAATTGTTCAGCTAAATGCCAAACACATAATAATATATCGAAAAAATCTTAAGTAATTATCTAAAAAAAAACTGAGTTGTTAAGAAAACTGAGAATGAGATAATTTGAGACATGTCTCAAGTTACCCGATTTCTCTATTTTATGTAAAATAGTTTTTTTGTTTTTTGACAATTTTTGGACGATTTTATTTTCGGTTTTATTTTATATTGTTTATATTTGACATATTCTAACCATTTAAAATTATAAACCAGGTTTTGCAGATGAAAATTTGTTTTTTATAATTTCTCGAGTTGTATTCAACATATTTACAAAATTATTAGTGGAAATTCAATATTTCGTTATTTTTAGTGTCATGTTAAAAGCAGTGAAATTACTATGAGTTTGTTAAACTGTCTCAAAGGTAAATTGAGACAAAGACAAAAAAAAAAAAACTCTAGCATACTATTTTGTCCACGCGTGTGATGTGCTTCTTCATCCTGAACCATAGACTCAATTTTATGTTATACTTTGATAGCATTGTATCAAATATCAAAAAAGATATAATCAATTACTACTGAAAACTGTCTCATGTTGTATGCATTTACGGTACCCACTAAGGTAAGTATTGATATTTTTTGCGGATCCCTAGTCTGATCCTCTTACTTATCTAAGGGTACGTTGAGATTAGGCGCCAGTTTGAAACTACCGTACGTTATGTAGAAATTTCGCACTCTTCATAAAATTTGCGTGTGGTTTTCGTACCACGATAGATTACCGTACAAGGCTTAAAAATACCGTACAAATACGGTAATTACCGTACGTCTGGCATCACTGGATGACAGCATCGACAGCATTGTTACTATAGAGTTTGTCAGATAACACTGCGCGTGACTGGCGCGTTTTTGGCGCTAGTTACAATACATTTTTTTTGTTCTTATGTTATAGAAAAGATTAGTATTCGATTTTTACCGCGCGCAGACTTATCTGACGAGCACTCTAATGTTGCGTTTACATGTTAGGCGAGCCATTACGAGTGGGGGGGGGGGGGGGGGGCGCCGCCGGGTTGCTAACGGCTAAAAAATATGTTTACAGTGGCACAAACAAAAGCGGCGGTTTTTTTTGTAGCAATTTAACCGGCCCTGACTTCTAAGACCTTCAGCCGCCAGCAGTGCTATGGTTGGACCAAGAAATTTGTATGTTGTTGTAGTATGGAAGCCACACCCGAAATTAAAAACTGAGGATGAAAAATTTGACATTTCATTTTGTTGGGGCCCCATCATCTCTTTCTACGGAAAGAGAAAGAGGGTGTCCACAATTTTTTTTCAGACAGGACTTCGTTAGGGACTTTGGCAAGGGGTGTCGGGCGGGAATTCAATATACAAAATAAATATCAACAACGACAGGTTCCTGCCAGGGTGTGAGTGAGATGAGAGCCCTGTGTTTTCGGCATTACAAAATGTCTATCGCAATGACGAAGAAGAATTTTTGCACGGAACCGCGGTGGGCGTCCTCTTAACTCAGTTTCAGTAAGATTGACAAAACCTTGGCGTATTGTTTAGCAAAATCTTTGAATAATGTAAGATTATATAAGTACTAGCTGACCCGGCAAACGTTGTTTTGCCATATAAATTATAGTTTTATACACCAAAAAATGCCTAGACCAGACAACAGATAGCGCTAGTTACACACTACCATGAAAGGGGCCTAAGATTGGACTCTATTTCCTACATATAAAAAAAAATACAAAGTAGAGTGAGTGTCAGATAACTCTGCGCGCATGTGCGACTGGGGCATTTTTGGCGCAAGTTACAGTTCATTTTTTATTCTAAGCTTAAGGAAAAGATTAGTATTCGATTTTGACCGCGCAGACGTCAGTGATTACATACTCTTTGGAAACGGTAATGGAAGAAATGCCAGTTTTGTATCGAAGGTACGACATTTTAACAGTTTTTCATAGAAAATTACAATTTTTACTCAATCTTCCGGAATAATAAGTAGCCTATGTTATTCCCCAGCTCCCAAACTACCCCCTTCCCATATATCACGTCGATCCATTGCTCCGTTTTGACGTGAAAGAAGGACAAACAAACAAACAAACAAATAAACAAACAAACAAACAAACACACTTTCACATTTATAATATTAAGTATATAGTATATAGTATAGTATGGATATGGATTAACAATAAAAAAACACAAAACATGCTCTTTATTCTAAGGCAGATGTATTGACAATACAACAGCTGTACATTTGAGATGCTATTATAAATAAACACAGTGGCGTAGCGTGGACTATTATAGACGTGGGCGAAGTCGCATCAGCGGGGCTCCTTTTCTGTTGTACCCAAGACCTATCCCCAGTCCCACTGATATTGAAGAAAAAAGCAAAGTGTGATCCGGACTCGCCCATGAAGGGTTTCATACTCACTTGACAAGTTTTAGATTTTTCACACCAAATACGGAATAGCAAAAAGGGACAATGTTGTTGACGACTGAATGGCACAGAGGTTTGGATACCCTATATTTATTAATTTTATTTATTAATGTACTGTCCTGCATAGGTTTTTTTTAAATTAAGGGACACGGTCAAACAAATATAATGCTGAAAAACGGGACGTCCCATAAAATGGGGACACTCTTGGTCAACCTAGTAAACATCCACTATTTCGAAGTTCAAAATTTGACATCATTCGATCAATGTTGACATTTACAATGAGTTAGAAAGAGATGGAGGGGCCTCGAAAACATTCAAATGTCACGGAATTTGTCTTCAATCTTTTGTTCGACGTGTGGCTTCCAGCTTTACATACAGTTCCATGGGTTGGACATCAATGGGTTGGACAACAACTTGACAGCAAGTGACATTTAAAAAAAAAAAAAAGTTAGTTTAACATTTTGGCCACCGGAACAGAAAAGATTGTGGCACTGTACTTGGAATGGGCGATTTTCTGAAAGCTCAGCCACTAGGTGGCGCTGTCCCACCTATGCAGTTAGAAAGAACGGAACGTTATAAATTTTACTTTGACGCGACTTTTTTACGTAAAACGGAACGTCAGACAGATGTTATTTATTTACCTAAATCTTTAAATTTACCTATTTCGTTTCCGTTCCTCACAGTAGTACTTATTTAATATATTATTAGTCTCCTTTGGGTTTTTAAAAAGTAATTAATTTAAATATGTTTCATACCAAAATATACCATAGACATGTACATACTTATTCAACGCCATCTAGTGAAGCAATTGGAAGCTTTTTTTTTAAATGGTCTTTCAGAAAATCGCTCATTGGGCTTCATTTGACATTCGAATCCCATATGTTGTCCATGGAGATAATTTAGGCGATCCCCACACTGCACCGGACACCGCTCCGGTATGCGGTAGTGCGGTTCTTAACTTTGTATGTAGAATCTTGATTTGCATACAAAAACCGGAGGGTACAACAACACACTGACACCGCACCTCCGTACGGAGATGCGGCGCCGCGACGGATCCGCACTACCGGACGGAGGTGCGGTGCGGTCCGCAGGGTATGCCACACTGAGCTCCGCAGTACCGTACGGATTTTTGTGTAAAAAGGACCCGAAAGACATGAACCACAAATTTAAAATGCAATGTTTATTATTGAAAATTAAATTTAGAAAAATAATAATTCACGACTCTATAGCTCAGCGGTTAGAGCATACGCCCGGACAGTGAAATGTCCCGGATTCGATTCCTAGCGGTGCTTTTTACAGGATCAGTCGTTTTAATATTATACTTATTTACTTTTAAATACTTTCTAATAGCTTTTAAATATTAGTGCACATTTTATAGATAGCAAAAATAAATAAATTAGTTTTAACAAGAAAACAGTTTTTAACTTTAACGCAATGTTAAAAATATTAAAAATCCAAGATGGCGGCCAACTTTTTTGTTTGTGGGCCGATCTTGATGAAACTTGGTTTTTCGTACTATTTTGACAAGAAAACAGCAACGCAATGTTAAAAATATTAAAAATCCAAGATGGCAGCCAACTTTTTTGTTTGTTAGCCGATTTCGATGAAACTCAGTTTTTGGTACTATTTTGAAAAGAAAACAGCAACGCAATGTTAAAAATTTAAAAAAATCCAAGATGGCGCCCAAATTTTTTGTTTGTAGGCCGATTTCATTGAAACTCAATTTCTCGTACTATTTTGAATAGAAAACAACAACACAATGTTAAAAATATTAAAATCCAAGATGGCGGCCAACTTTTTTGTTTGCAGGCCGATTTCGATGAAACTCAGTCTCTGGTACTATTTTGACACGAAAACAGCAACGCAATGTCAAAAATTAAAAAAATCCAAGATGGCGGCCAACTGTTTTGTCTGTTGGCCGATTTCGATGAAACTCGATTTCTCGTACTATTTTCAATAGAAAACAACACAATTTTAAAAATAATAAAATCCAAGATGGCCGCCAACTTTTTTGTTTTAGGCCGATTCTGATGAAATTCGGTTTTTGGTACTATATTGACAAGAAAACAGCAACGCAATGGTAAAAATATTAAAAATCCAAGATGGCGGCCAACTTTTTTGTTTGTGGGCCGATCTTGACGAAACCTGCTGATACTATTTTGACAAGAAAACAGCAACGCAATGTTAAAAATATTAAAATCCAAGATGGCGGCCAACTTTTTTGTTTGTGGGCCGATATTGATGAAACTCAGTTTCTGGTACTATTTTGACACGAAAACAGCAACGCAATGTCAAAAATTAAAAAAATCAAAGATGGCGGCCATCTTGGATTTTATTATTTTTTAAATTGTGTTGTTTTCTATTCAAAATAGTACGAGAATTCGAGTTTCATCGAAATCGGCCAACAGACGATTCTGATGAAATTCGGTTTTTTAGTACTATTTTGACAAGAAAACAGCAACGCAATCTCAAAAATGTAAAAAAATCCAAGATGGCGCCCAAATTTTTTGTTTGTACGCCGATTTCGATGAAACTCGATTTCTAGTTTTATTTTGAATAGAAAACAACACCAACTCTGGGTGACTATCTGCGCAGCTCTCGGCGCTGTCAGCATACCGGGTGAGACCCCTTTCGGGGAGGCCCAGGCAGCGCCAGCGAGCGAGCTGCGGCTTACGCAGTCATTGGGTAGGGGGGATAAGTTGTAGTGTCGTGGGTTGTGGTAAGGAATCTTGGGATTGGGTTGGGTTGAGTTTTTGGATGGGAGTGCACACATTCCTTGGGAGCGCCTTGCGGCCCTGTTGAGTCGTGTCGGGGAGTGGGGCGAGTCCCTGGAGATGTTGCTGTGGTCCATTGTCTGCGCGGTCGTACATTTTCTGTTTGGGGTTTTGGTACTATTTTGACAAGAAAACAGCAACGCAATGTTAAAAATATTAAAATCCAAGATGGCGGCCAACTTTTTTGTTTGTGGGCCGATATTGATGAAACTCAGTTTCTGGTACTATTTTGACACGAAAACAGCAACGCAATGTCAAAAATTAAAAAAATCCAAGATGGCGGCCAACTTTTTTGTCTGTTGGCCGATTTCGATGAAACTCGATTTCTCGTACTATTTTGAATAGAAAACAACAACACCATTTAAAAAATAATAAAATCCAAGATGGCCGCCAACTTTTTTGTTTTGGGCCGATTCTGATGAAACTCAGATTCTGGTACTATTTTGACAAGAAAACAGCAACACAATGTTAAAAATATTAAAATCCAAGATGGCGGCCAACTTTTTTGTTTGTTGGCCGATCTTGATAAAACTCAGTTTCTAGTACTATTTTGGAAAGAAAACAGCAACGCAATCTCAAAAATGTAAAAAAATCCAAGATGGTAGCAAACTTTTTTGATTGCGGGCTGATTCCGATGAAACTCGGTTTTTGGTACTATTTTGACAAGAAAACATCAACGCAATGTTGAAAATATTTAAAAGCCAAGATGGAGCCCACTTTTTTGTTTGTCGGCTGATTTTGATGAAACTCAGTTTCTGGTACTATTTTGACAAGAAAACAGCAACGCAATGTTGAAAATATCAAAATCCAAGATGGCGGCCAACTTTTTTGTTTTGGGCCAATTCTGATGAAATTCGGTTTTTGGTACTATTTTGACAAGAAAACAGCAACGCAATGTTAAAAATATTAAAATCCAAGATGGCGGCCAACTTTTTTGTTTGTAGGCCGATCTTGACGAAACTTAGTTTCTGGTACTATTTTGACAAGAAAACAGCAACGCAATGTTAAAAATATTAAAAATCCAAAATGGCGGCTGACTTTATACTATAGACTATAGCCCCAACCAGGTGCTGATTTAGATAAAACTCGGTTTCTCGTGCTATTTTATCTCTGCCATATGTAACATCTTGCTTTGCCACACAGTGCTGCAGTCGGAAGTACTAAGTATTACAGCTTTGCGCCAGTTTTCTTTTGCTAAAAATAGAGGAGTCAGTTCATTGTCAACAGCAACTACATCTCTATGAGACCCCATATCGAATTGGAAAAATACTCCCTAATTGCATATCTCGTGGTTATGCAATGTCTTAGCATTTAAGAAGCCACGACCACCGCACTTCCGCGGGATATACAATCTCATGGTCGATGAACGTGGGTGATGCATGCGGTGTGCTGTTAGCAATGTACGAAATTTTCTATCCAGGGCATCCAGTTCAGTTTGAGTTCATTTAAGTATGCCAAAGGGATACTTCAGTAGCGGCATGACCCATCCATTGTATGCGTGAACCTTGTTTCCGCCAGTCTAAAGACTTTTAAGGACTTTTGAAAGTCGCCCCAAGAAACGCTCACGCAACGACTGTTTCATGTCAGCATCGTTGATGCCTAATGCCTGTGACATACCTAAATATTTATAGGTTTCGTTAACGGAGAGAGATCTAAGATGAATAGAATCCGAGAGTTGTATACCCGTGGATTCCATTATCTGACCACGCTTAACATGCATGACTGCACATTTGTCTACACTAAATTCCATTTTAATGGAATTACTATTATTATTATTAATAATAACTCCGTAAGTACGAAAGCGTTGTAACAAATTTAAAATGTGGCAGGTACATTTTGGTGTATTGCGAAATAAAATAAAATAATGAATTATGGTTAGCATATAAGGGGTAAGAAGTATCAAAATAAAATATTATACATGTTTTATTTAATTTCGCCTGTAGTTGTATCTATCTATCTGCCTGTCATGAAATTTTGCAAGGTAAATTTGACCTACTCCTGACGTTTCTTTGGGCAAAAATTTTGTTAGAAGAAAAATATTCAGATTGGAAATAAGTCGATTCATATTTCTTAACCTATAAAGCGCCTCCGTCTATATCAAAATCATCTCATATCACAATCATATATTTTCAAACTCTGTAACTTAATATCAATTATTATTTTATTTATTTATTTTTTAAGAAGGTTTACAGCTGTCAATAGCACCGTAAATTACAAAGTAAAAGTAGGAATATCTTAAAGCAAATTAATAATTAATTAAATCTTTGTATATTTGACTCTGTCTCAAGCATACAAATAAAAATCTGTTACATTTTAATAAGCACAAAAAGAGAGAAAAACAAAGACGGCCACCATCTTGACCATTATCTTGTATTTTAAAACATTGTGTTAAGAACTGTTTACTTGTCAAAATAGTATTCAAAACAGAGTTTCATTAAAATCGGCCTGCAAACAAAAAAGTTGGCCGCCATCTTGGATTTTTTATATTTTTAACATGACGTTGCTATTTTCTTGTCAAAATAGTACCAGAAACCAAGTTTCATCAAGATCGGCCCAAAAACAAAAAAGTTGGCCGCCATCTTGGATTTTTAATATTTTTAACATTGTGTTGTTGTTTTCTATTCAAAATAGTACTAGAAATCGAGTTTCATCGAAATCGGCCAACAAACAAAAAATTTAGGCGCCATCTTAGATTTTTTTACATTTTTGAGATTGCGTTGCTGTTTTCTTGTCAAATTAGTACCAAAAACCGAGTTTCATCAGTATCGGCCCCAAACAAAAAAATTTGCTGCCATCTTGGATTTTTAATATTTTTAACATTGCGTTGCTGTTTTCTTGTCAAAATAGTACCAGAAACTGAGTTTCATCAAGATCGGCCCACAATCAAAAAAAATAACCGCCATCTTGGATTTTTAATATTTTTAACATTGCGTTGCTGTTTTCTTGTCGAAATAGTACCAGAAACCAAGTTTCATCAAGATCGGTCCACAAACAAAAAAGTTGGCCGCCATCTTGGCTTTTTAATATTTTAACGTTGCGTTGCTGTTTTCTTGTCAAAATAGTACCAGAAACTGAGTTTTATCGAAATCGGCCTGCTAACAAAAAAGTTGGCCGCCATCTTGGATTTTAATATTTTTAACATTGTGTTGCTGTTTTCTAGTCAAAGTAGTACCAAAAACCGAGTTTCATCAAAATCGGCCTACAAACAAAAAAGTTGGCCGCCATCTTGGGTTGCTATTTTCTTGTCAAATTAGTGCCAAAACCGAGTTTTAACAAAATCGGCCCGCAAACTTATTATCTTATCTTATTTATTTTACTGCTACTACCTACTACACAAGTACCTACTTAGATACTATACAAGTGTATACAACAAACGTGATTTTTTTTATGTACTGAACCCTTTGTGTGCGAGTCCGACTCGCACTTAGCTGGTTTTTTTCTAATATTTCAATTTAAATACTTTTATTTAAATTATCATTTTACTTTTAAATATTAATCATTATTAATCAGGTAGGTAATAGGATTTATCAAATCAAAGTTCTAGTAAAAATAAATACTCAGACAAGCACCAACCTCCAACAGCTTTTAACTGTTATGCAGTTTTTTAACCTTCCACCATCAGCTATCCTAAATAACCTGAAAGAATACAACTACAAATCTTTTCGCATTAACGATATTTTAAAGAATTAGGTGTAACTCCTAACCATTGAGAAATTTGTACCTTCCATCACCAGCTTATCAGCATGAGATAATGACTACCAGCAAATACTAAAAAAACTTTAGAAAATCTATAAAACACGTAAACTACCTATAAAACCAACGACGACGCGGTGCCATAAAGTTACAATTAGTAATATGTAAATTTGGTTATAACAGGGCCGTAATGAATGCCGGGCGTCGTGCACCGCAGCTCCGGACGGAGATGCGGATTTAACCGTATGGTGGTGCGGATCCGTGCCTCCGCAGCCGCATGCGGAATCCGTACCTCCGTACGCCGGAGCGGGATGCGGCGGCAGTGTGGGATCCGCCTTAGGCTTCAAATGTCAAATGGGCGATTTTCTGAAAGCTCAGTCACTAGATGGCGCTGTCCCACCTATGCAGTTAGAAGGAACGGAACGTTATAAATTTTACTTTGACGCGACTTTTTTACGTAAAACGGAACGTCAGACAGATGTTATTTATTTACCTAAATCTTTAAATTTACCTATTTCGTTTCTGATAAGATAAAAAAGATAAAAATATTCTTTATTCACTTAGACATAATAAATATGTACTTATGAATCGTCAATATTTTCCTACACTTCTGTTCCTCACAGTAGTAGTTATTTAATATATTATTAGTTTCCTTTGGGTAGTTAAAAAGTAATTAATTTAAATATGTTTCATACCAAAATATACCATAGACATGTACATACTTATTCAACGCCATCTAGTGAAGCAATGGGCGATTTTCTGAAAGCTCAGTCACTAGATGGCGCTGTCCCACCTATGCAGTTAGAAGGAACGGAACGTTATAAATTTTACTTTGACGCGACTTTTTTACGTAAAACGGAACGTCAGACAGATGTTATTTATTTACCTAAATCTTTAAATTTACCTATTTCGTTTCTGTTCCTCACAGTAGTACTTATTTAATATATTATTAGTTTCCTTTGGGTTGTTAAAAAGTAATTAATCTAAATATGTTTCATACCAAAATATACCATAGACATGTACATACTTATTCAACGCCATCTAGTGAAGCAATTGGAAGCTTTTTTTTTTTTAAATGGCCTCTCAGAAAATCGCTCATTGGAAGCTTTTTTTTTAAATGGCCTCTCAGAAAATCGCTCATTAAGCAAATAAAAATTATTAGAGTGAAAAAAATATGGATATGGACATGGGTCCGTATTTATATTTTTTTGCCGTACAGAACCAGCATGTAAACGGCTGTTTGTGATGGCTCACCTTGTCCTATTTGTTCTCGGCTCGTGGCTCGTCATGCTCGTGTAGGCTTGCCGAGCCAAGGCCAACATGTAAACGCACCATAAAATGACAGCACAGCAGCCATATAGTATTTTTTTTATATTGGCAGCAGCACAGGAACAAATAAAAATATTATTACAGTGAAAAATATGTTCGTTTGGAGTATTAAAATAATTTCAATATAAACACAATATTATTGTTTTATCTTTGCTATAACGCGATTGTAACCATCTTTGTAAATGCTACTCGTTTGACGTTCAATGTCAAATCAATCAATCTCTAGAGGGCGCTGCAAATTGCTCAGCCACGTAAGTTAGGGTCGTATTTTCGTTCTCTAAATAATTTTATTACTTTTTTTCACACTATCCGCTATTATGTGAGAATGGTATAGCCATTTAAAAGTGAGTGTATAGTTTTTTTGTGCTTGAACTCCGATTTAGTGACGGTGAGTAGTTGTGATATCAATCGCCCCTCTGTCATTATAAAACAGTGAATTAGCATGTTTTAATTGATACCTTGTCTTAAAAAACCTTTTTATATAATTGCAAATATTGTATTCTCTATGAATTCAATGGTTATCAACTTAAAAGTATTCATTTTAACCCAACCCCATTCCCTGTTTCCAGATTGAAAGTTATGTCTAACTTACCACCAAATCCGTACAACAATATTCCAGGGCCACCCCAAATGAACCCTAATAGTGGCCCACAGATGGCATCGCACAATCAACAGTATGGCCAAGTGCCATTGAGCCAATTGCCACCAGGATTTACAAGTTTGAAGCAGGATGCAAATTCAAACAGCCCTACGCATTTACCTACGTCGATTCCTCCAAGCAGCGTGACTCACAACATGAACAACTATAATCAAAGTGCAAACAGCTCTCCAGCTTTCAATCAGTCAGGAATTATGGCACAACAACCATTAGGATTGCAGTCATCTCCGCTACGACCTCCCGTGAAGCCTGCTGGTGCACCTCCAGTCTCTAATCCGTTGCCCTCCTTTCCCCCCAATAGTATGACGCCTACAAATGCTAACAATCCGTCACCTTATCCTCCTAATTTCAGCCAACAACAAACACAAATCAATGAAAATGCACCACCACTAATTCCTTCTAGTCAGTTTCAACCTGTTTTGAATGGTCCTCCTGGTCCAACTGGGGCTTTTTTGCCCCCAAAGTCAAATCAATTTCCTGTGTCAACATGTGCTTTTGGACCTCCTCTTGCAATGAGGCCGCCAGCCAGCAGTAGTAGTTTTGTTACTGGACCAATGAGTGCTCCTTTAAATCAAGGACCACCAGGTCTCATAAGTATAAATGCAGCATCACAACCAGGACAGATAACCAGCCAGCCAAACATGCCCTTCTCAGGACCACCTAGGAATAGCCCACTGATACAAGGACCAATGACCAGTGGCCCAGCTTATAATGGCCCTCCAATGGGGCCTAGTGCAATTAGTGGGCCTCCACCAAGACTGGGAGCTATCAATGGTCCTAATAGTAGTTTAGTGGGACCTCCACCAATATCTGGACCTCCAATTGGTGGTGTTATGCCACCAAGGCCTACAGGAGCTTCAGCTCCAATGAGTGGGCACCCAATGATGCCACCTAGTAGTAGTGCACCAATGCAGAATCAAGCATACCCTGGGCCCCCAAGAAATGGTTCAGGACTAGGTCAACCAATCACTCCCATGGGCAACAGCCTAAGTGGACCACAAAGCTTGCCTACTGGGTTCCAGGGCCCACCAATGAACCAAATAGGATCAATGAATGTACCTCAAGGGCCACCAAGTGGGCCTCTAAATGGACCACCAAGTGGTCCTCTAAGTGGACCTCCAAGTGGACCTTTAGGTGGGCCACCAAAAAGCAATATGCAGAATAGGTACCCACAGATGCCCCAAGCTAACTATGTGAATAGCCAGCAACCAATGACCCAGCAACCAATGATGAACAAGCCCTATCCTCAGCAGCACAATGCCCAGGCTCTGGCGCAACAGATGGGTCAGTTGAGTGTTACAAAACAAGGCTTCGACCAGCTGTGGGGTCACCAAATGATAGACTTGATGCAGTGTCGCCATATTCTCCCAGAGTATCCTGAAGACCCACCTGAAATTAAGCTTGGACACCAATTTGCTGAGGCACCTAATTGCAGTCCTGAGTAAGTGTAAACTTGATTTTTTTATGATATTAAGCTGTGATGACGAAAAACATCTAAAATAATAATATCTTCTAACCAATACCAACATTTATCTACTTTCATTCTTCTTATTTACCTTTCTGTAGAGTAGCCAACCCAAAGTTATGCAAATGAAATTCGAGTGTTTCATGCCCAAATACTAGAATGCTTCTCATCGTTAGGAACACCTCCACCATCGCCCTGTCGCATTAAATGTCAAAAGTTTGAAAGAGACGCCATGTTTGAGACGCTCCAGAAATTTAGTCGCTTTTGAGTATTCAGGCGTAAGAGTATTTATAAATATGTGGTCACTAACGGCCAGAATTAATCTATCCACAGATAGGGATAGGCATGATCCAGATTAGTTGCTAGGCAACACCTAGCAACACCCAGGGAACTGTTGTTCTATGTTAATATCAAATGTTGCTTAGCAACTAATCTGGATCATGCCTATCCCTATCTGTAGATTGATTATTAATTCTGGTCGAAAGTAAATCAGAGTGTGGGTACCTTTGAGTTGTTTGTATGTATGTGCAGTATAGTTAAGCTATAGAATAGAAAGTGAATGGCGTAACCATTTTTATTTTAACAAAAGACAATCCAATAGATTTTTATTTTGTTTACTCAGTTGCTGTAAAGTGAACAAAACATAAGTTTTTATATAAAATGTTTACAATATGGAATCCGAACTTCTGATTCAGATTATAATGTAATATAGTCTTTATGTTGCATTTGTAATATCTAATGATTAAATTGTTAATGCGCGGTTGACTAGATTCAGGCATGTTAAGTTAATTAAAACATATACTTTGCATCAACTATTATGTTATTTAATAGATTAACTGTTGTTTAAGTCTTTAGTAACAATTAAAAGTGTGGTAATAATACATTATATTATGGAATTGTTATAATTTAGAGTTTCTTGAGATAAATGTTTCATCACATTTATCTATATAGACTTTCAGAACTGATTTAGTTTCCTATTTCATTCAAGGTCCTTTTTTATCTTATCAAATGTAACAACATCTTTTCTTGGTTTCAATTAGTAGTAAGTACCATTATAAAACTTGATTTTTATTTCAGTTTTCCGCCATAGGTATTATGTTTATTAATTGATTTTAATAAAAAATGCATACCTATTTCACATATTGAGCATGTTACACTTTTAAGTATTATAGTTCAACTTAAAAAATATCTATACTTAAAAAACCTTTGACTATGATATGAACCATAGTCATAGGTTTTTTTAACCTATTATACTGAACTGAAGTTGTTGTTTAAATAAGAAGTTATTCTTTTGACATACACAATGATAATAATTTTACTATTTAACACCTACATTATGTTTACAAAACAAATAATAATCTTTATAGCATGACATTCTTAAATAGCTTCCACATTATCTAAGAATTCTGATAGGAAATATTTTCAAACAATGTGTGTATAAACTAATTAGGTAGAATCCCCTTTATTACTTTCAATTTCTTTATGCACTTATTAACATTACCTGTTTTGATTCCAGAATCTTCAGGTGTACTGTAAATCGTATACCAGAGACTAACAGTTTACTGCAGAAATCAAGATTACCCCTTGGAATACTCATACATCCTTTCAAGGATTTAAATGTAAGTCACAACTTTTATAACGCTTTCTTATCATAATCATATAGATATTGAGCTTTTTTAGGGTTCCGTAGCCAAATGGCAAACAACGAAACCCTTTTAGATTTGTCATGACTGTCTGTCTGTCCGTCCGTTCATCCGTCCGCCCATATGTCACAGCCTCTTTATTCCAATACTTTTAAGACTACACAGTTGAAACTTGGCAGGTAGATGTATTCTTTGAACTGCTTTACGATTTTTATACAAAAAAAGAAAAAAATAAAGTATTAAGGGTGGCTCCCCAATTCCCCATACATGTAACTAAAAATATATATTTTTTCATCAATTCTATTTGTGTGGGTGTCTCTACATAAGTCTTTAAAAATAATATAAAAGTTCCTTTAACTATTTTTTCTCAATGTCAGTATATTGAATGGTGACCACTTCCTAAGTCCCCCCCTCTTACTTTTAAAATACAAGAGTGAAAAATCTTAAAATATTAGTTGCCGTAATCTCAATAAAACTTTCAACGAAAATTGTTTGGTTTGAATGAAATTTAGTCAGCAGTTTTAGAGATAGAACACATTTTCAAAAACCGCAAATATAACTTTTTCGTTCATACAAACACCATGAAAAACAGAGACATTTTTGTCTGGCGAAAAATGATAGTCGTCTTTTTGCTAGGTGTATGTAATTGGTACGTTAAGTTAGTATGGGTCCCTTCAGGGGTGAGAATTGTGTTCTGTAGGCGAGTTGGACTCGCACTTGGCCAATTTTTTATTTTATTATGGAAACTTCAACTGTTGGTGTTCCTATTCAAATAAATAAATAAATGACTAAAAGTGAGAAAACGTCATGTGTTTATAAAAATCAATATGAATTTTAACAATAAACAATACAATGTTTATTGTTTAGCAAGTAAAATATAAGAATATGGTTAATTTGTATATTGTTATTGGGGATCCTTTCAAAAGAAGCAACAAATCGTGAAAAAAGGCGATTCGATATTCGAGATTCGAGATTCCGCGTGAATGAGCACTTATAGTTTTGCACTACAGTTTGACGAATGAATATAGAAACTTGTTCCTACCAATTTATCTTCAACTTTTCTGTCAAATGAGCTATAGTAAAATTAGCCCCATTCTTATTATCTATTAGCAGCCCTAATGATACTCATATCTTTTCCTACCTACATCTATTAGCAGCCCTAATGATACTCATATCTTTTCTTACCTACATCTATTAACAGCCCTAATGATACTCATATCTTTTCTTACCTACATCTATGAGCAGCCCTAATGATACTCATATCTTTTCTTACCTACATCTATTAACAGCCCTAATGATACTCATATCTTTTCTTACCTACATCTATGAGCAGCCCTAATGATACTCATATCTTTTCTTACCTACCTTAATTGGTTGTATGCTGATAAATAGGTTCAGAAGTAGTAGATGATTCTATATTTTATTTTTATGTGTAACCTATATTTGATTTGCTACTTCATTGTTTGAGATAAGGATAAATACGGTTTGTCTTTGTTAAACAGAGTGATTTGTTTAACTACCGATTTAATTTATCTATGTTAATTAATGTTGTATACAACGATGTTATAATTTCGTACATATAGCTTATTATAAAGATTAAATTTGCTACTTTTAATCGTCGTCCGTGACGTCATCCCCCTGGCATTAGATTATAGTGCCACTTCAAATGTTTGCAACAAAAAGTAGTCTAAATTCCATTCAGTGAAGCTTGATATGTCTCTTTATGTAAGAAATGCATTAAAAAATATGAAAGATATATTTTCACATACATTATCCATTTTATAATATGAAAACATGAAGTTACTTTGAATAAAGAATTGTTTAATATTTTTACTAGCTTTCCGCCTGCGGCTTCGCCCGCGTGGACTACACGACGTTATCCCGCGGGAATGTGTATTTTTCCGGAATAAAAAGTAGCCTATGTTCCTCTCCAGGCTCCAAAGTGTCTGTGCCCGAAATTTCAGCCAAATCCGTTTAGCCGTTTTGGCGTGATTGAGTAACAAACATCTTAACATCTAAACTTTCACATTTATAATATTAGTAGAATAGTAAAATTATATTAGTAGGATTATTGCATTTTATATTAAAAGACATGTCAAGACTTATAAAATCGTTTGCTCCACTAAATAGACTTTATGTTATACATAATCTCAAAGATGAAGAAAATGGTGTATTAATTTAATTTAGCATATTTCTTTCACAGCACCTACCTGTGATTCAATGTACAACAATAGTCCGCTGTCGAGCTTGCCGTACCTACATCAATCCGTTCGTGTACTTCGTTGACGCCAAGAGATGGAAATGCAACCTCTGTTACAGAGTAAACGATTGTGAGTACCATGCAGTGTGCATTCATTTAGTATAACTTTATTTTTAACTAGCTTTCCGCCCGCGGCTTTGCCCGCGTGGACTTCACGACGTTATCCCGCGGGAATGTGATATTTTTACGGGATAAAAAGTAGCCTATCTTTCTCTCCAGACTACAAAGTATCTAAGATTTTAAACTTTCGCGTTCCATTATAATTATAAACAAGAGTAACGGGACTCAACGCGACATTTATTATGAAGTACATATTATTATGTACTTACAGCTTGACGTTTCGGCTGTGTTGCAACAAGTACATACAGAGGCGTATTTACCTAAGGGCCAAGGGGGCCATGGCCCAGGGCGGCAGGGTGCTAGGGGCGGCGCAAGCCGCCCCGCTCAGCTTAGCGCGCCCACTTGTCATCGGATGTCGGAAGAAAATCAAAAAGCTTAAGTACTAATAAATTATTGTCAACAACATCTTAAACTCAAAAATCCAGTAATAATCAATATGTACTTCATAATAAATGTCGCGTTGAGTCCCGTTACTCTTGTTTATAATTACAAAGTATCTGTGTCCCTTTCAGCCAAATACGTTCAGCCGTTTTAGCGTGATTGAGTAACAAACATCCAAACATCTGATTGAGTTTGTTTGGATGCCGTTTTGGCATGATTGAGTAACAAACATCCAAACATCCAAACGTGATTGAGTAACAAATCCAAATGTCATTTTTGTTACTTATGCAATAAAGTAATGCGCAGACGAGGGACTTTGTCTATCATCAAAAGTTAAAAGTGATAGGTGTCTTTCACTGAGAAGGGCACACAATTCAAACACAGATTAATTTATTTAGCTGTTTACTTTTGAATCTGTTGTCTAAGGATAATTTTGTTTATCTCCGACCGGCAATCTTGCTGCATGATAATGCCGATAAATAATTGCCTTTAAGTATCTATTATGATGGATTGCTTTTTAATATGCGCATGTATATGAATAAAATAAATAAATAAATAAATAAATAAATATTTTCTTACAATCACACCAATTATCTAAGCCCGTAGTTAATTTCTTAAGAAACTGTGTCTACGTGAACTTGATAACGGATAAATATATACTTAAATACTTTTTGTTTATAAATACATACTTAATATACATAGAAAACACCCAGACCAAGACAAATAGACATGTTCATGCACACAAATATTTGTCTTGTTCGGGAATCGAACCCGAGACCTCTGGCGCAGAAGGCGGGTAGTATACCCCTGCGCCAAATCGGTAACTTTTGTAGTCATAAAAGCAAACACATAAAAGAATTTTAATATCAATCAAAGAAAGACCGCATTCCTAAAACAAAGAACTCAGTTTCATTAACTTACGAAACATAGCTTTCTATAACAACTTGAAGAGTACTATAGAGCGTCTGCGCCCCTCTATTAGTCCTTTAGTAAAGTTCTATCCGCTGCTTAATTGGAGTTTAGCTCCCGCTAATAATCCCGAACGCTCAGGACGCGCACAAAAAAGAAGTTGCAAAAAATGCAAACTTCGAACATCAATGTTAATTATCTCAAAAATAGGAGCGTTTTACCTACCATTAAAACGCATATTGTGTCCGGAGCCTTATTCGAAGCCTAGGTAAACATATTTTGAGAAAGCCCTTTCCGTTTCCGTTCGACATCAATTTTCCTATTGGTCAATTTAACCCACGTGACGTCACTTCCGTAACGTCATCATAAGTCACGTGATACGAGTTCACCTTTTAGCAACGGCGGAGGATTTGTGTCATTGTAGTCTCAAAATCTGAAACACTTGACAACCATTAAGGATAAAATCTACACCAGGCAGGTCTTAAAGCTAGGCTTCGAATAAGGCTCCGGACACAATATGCGTTTTAATGGTAGGTAAAACGCTCCTATTGTGTCCTTTCGCCGTTATTCGAAGCCTAGGTAAACATATTTTGAGACCTTGTTTGTTATCGCCTGGTGAACGAGGACGCCAATGTGACATGTATCAGCAATTATGACATTAATCTTATACCTTTTGACAAATTCGACAGGTACAAGGGGTACAAGAATTAATTGTTTAACTTTATAACTCAACATCACAAATTAATACTGATATCAGAAACATTATGCTATTACTATCAAACATTCAAGTATGTCATACAATAGTACGTAAGTACCTATATAATGAAAATATGAGCACGGACTGAACATGATTGAAAAGAAAATAAAATGTATACTTATGCTCAATCTATCAAACCTTATTCATAAATATGTAAACTATGTTACATAAATCATTTACATATTCTTGAAATATTCAAAAACTGAAAAGAAACAAACATTACATTAACACAACTTGTGCTATCCCTTATATATTTTTGAAGCAAAAACATCTGAAAATCTTTTGGCTAAGTCTCTTCTGATATAACATCGATACAATATGATCTGAAAACACATAATAAAGCAAAATATAAGTACAATATAATAATTGTAAAAACTTTCGGCACAAGAAACCATAAGCACAAGACTCTTATCTTCCCTAACTGTAAAATCATGTTGCTTTAAATTATTATGTTACACCTGCTAGTGACACGCTAAACTCCCGAGCACTAGCATTGTTACGAAGCTGACGACTGTTTCTCAGTATATCCTTTACCGCTATAGGGAAATTATTATTCATAGGAAATATACTAAAATAAATAATTTGGGGAATTTTAATATACCACTGTGTAGCCCCAATCTAAGCAAAGCTTGTCCTATGGCCAAGATGCCCAAGTCGTAATTCTTATGGTTCTGTAGGGTGCGAAGCATTAAGTCCACCTATGTACTGTAATTAGTGCATGAAGAATTAAATAAATAAATAAACATGTATTTTGTAAATACATGGTTGTGTTACATACAAAACACTTCGATCAATTAAACATAATATTATACTTAAAATATCGAACCCACGACGTTATTTTTGGCAGTTATACTGTTGACTCACTACCTACACCAAATTCAAGAGAAAAGACATTATTTAAAGCTCTGTGCTAGAGAAGTCAACTATTGCTATGTTTGTGCAGTGCAAGATGCATTAAAGTTTGATTGCAAAAATTAACGTTAACATTATTCGAATAAATAGGATCGCAGATCGCAGGATGTTATATGTATAAGTATAACATCCTAAACTACTTGTGCCGGCTTGTCTTACTGGTCTGGCAAAAAGAGCGATCATGTATAAAGGTCAAGTAAATTTCTGAAAATAATGTAAGCACATGCCTTATTTTACAAGATCAAAACAAAAGTAGTTCGTATATTAACTTCTTTAAAGCATCTGCTATTTTGTAACAAATCTCATTTGCATACAAATCGGATTAATGTAACTCTAAAAGATAAATTGCAAAAGATTTGCAATATTTTGTCATAACTTTGTCTACTACTTATATCTATCAATCAATCAAATATTGATTTATTCACATAGACATATAATAAGCATGTAGGTACTTATGAATCGTCAATATTTTCCTACCACCCATTCAAGACTTTTTAACTGTAACTATACATATAAATATAATAATGACAACGAAAATGACTGGTAATGGTCGATAATGACAGTTTCACTTCATATATTTTACCGACACGGTCCCAAATTGCATTGCAGGACACAATCTTTTATATAGACTGCCATTCTAAAGACGCGTTTCTCTTATTATTAATTACTATCGAACCAATGAAAAACTCCCGTTAATTACTGTCAATTTAGCTACACGGAACATCTTAAATAGTTACATCCAATCTAGCAAAGAAACATGAATATACAAATTAAAAAATTTCATTGAGTTATGGCTCATTATACCCATCCATTTAGTAAAAATGGGTTAACCGGGCACATTATATAACTTCGTAATGAATACAAACAATTCTAACATAATGAACTAAAAATATATATATATATTAAAACTCACCAAAGACATTGTTTATCAGAAACATAAGAGACTTCTTTTCCTCATCAACGAAAAACCGAGCAACTTCTTTTAGTTGCCCTAATGCTTGCCCTAAGGGCATAATTTTGCTATTGTACAAGACAGTGTTCTTGTGGAGCGACTGTCAATCTGAAAACTCGTAAATTATTATCAATGATCTGATCTACTAATTTTACATTTGTATGGGTCCGTGTCCTTGCGAAATCAATCTCAGAAACCCATTGTTACTTATTCTTTCCAAAAAATTCATAATTTATCCAATTTTTATGATAATGATTCATTAAAGGTTCATAAAAAGATGTCTTTGTAGACAATATCATTGTTGTAGACCCTGTCAATCTCCAAACTGCATTCATTCTAGCCTGGAAAGGCGTAATTTTTCTATTTTTAAGACAGTCAAAATCATTTACGTACAAGTACTTTTGACTGAATACATGAATAGTTTATATCATGATAACAAAAGGTTTACATTTTCAACATCATTACATACACAATTACATGAGTTACATGAGCACAGGAAAAATAATATCGGTAACGTTGACTGCTATTGCCCGTTGTAGGTTGATCTGTATTACAGGCAACAAAATATGCAGGGGCGTGCATCAGTTTTCCAGCGCAGTAGGCACTGTAGATCTAACTAGTGGTAGTTGCACTGATCATTTTAAAATTCGTAATATTTAGGCCGAGCGACGGCGACGTGACGCGGACAAAGTCGCGAGCGGAAGGCTATGTTGGATATAAATTCGCTTACCATATATTGTCCCGCTTTCTTCAGACTGTAACTAATGTTCTGTATGTTATGTGAACTTACTTCCTAGTGAACTTGCTCTGCTCTTATCCTTTGGCACCTGGCGGTCGTGTGCGGTGGAGCGAATTTTTAACCACCACAGATATCTCAAAAATGCATGAATATAGGTAACATGACTCGTAAAGAATCACACATGTCATTTGAGCGATAGCCGTAGTGGCTTTTAGAAAAGCCGTTGTATTTGTTTTATGTCACTTCACATCACTCACGATCACGAATACCGGGTTTAATTAATTAATAAACGAGTAATAACACACATATTGAGAGGTATTTAAATTTAACTAGATTAAATAAAATTTAGAAATAAACACAGTCTTCGCTGTAGAAAACAAAAGACACGGAAAGCAAAATAATAAATTCGTATGGCGGCAACCAGCTAACCAAGTATAACTGTCGTAATATTTGGTATTAAAATGTCTGAAATTTTTACCTTTCTGTTGAGTTAAACTTATATTTGGCATAGGTCTATTGAATGAAACAATTTTTGTTTTATCTATGAACGAAAACTGTGCGAAAGGATACGTACGTAATTTCTGTAAGCAAATCGAATCCGGACAATCGGCACATTCTAATTTCTCCATTATATTTTAATTATTGATTACCTATATTAAGCACAAACACACACAGCAATTTCTTTTTATCACAGTACAAACACTCGATCACTCAACAGTAATTATCTAATTAGGTCTCGCGCGCGTGTGATGCCAAGAAGACAAAAACGAACTAAAAACAAAATGGCAGGAACTTTCGTTGTTGCAAATTACATCCGTAATTATTAATAATTCTATAACTCAATCACGGGTGCGGGCGGTTAACAATCACTCTTAAAATCAGCGCAATAAGGTTGAAACTCGTTGAACGAACACGCACTGCAGCGCGCGGAACTAGAAAGAGACGGGTCGGAAACCATCGGTTCATTTCGCGACAGTTCGTCTAAGTAAGCTGAACTACCTAACCCGGTTAAATTGAGAACATATGCATGTCCTTAGGACGACGCACATTTTCGGTAAACATTATACGCGGTTGTATTACCTTGACCAGTACTTTTTCTAATTTATGTTGTATGAAAGGCTGCTTGCATCGAATAGGCGATTCGGAGTCTGCCTACCTTAGAGTTAGGTACCTAAGTATTTAGTATTTAGCGAGGAAAAACTTATTGGGTGAGGTGTTGAATAGACGTTTTATTATAGAATATCTGAACCATATTAAACTAAATTAACTTTAAGTATATAATTAAATTAGTGGAAAATTAGTAGCATGTTATTTAGGTTTTTAATGAGGTAGGCACAGCCTAATTGCCTATATGGTATGCACGCCCCTGAAAATATGGTATATATACCTACCTAGTTTTGCCATTTTAAAAGACCGTGATCGTCAGAATTCGTCTCACAATATAAATCTACGGTGCCATGGAGCAGCCTGCCATGTTTATACATGACGATGAGTAAGCATAAACAATTCCTGTATCAGATGACTTCACTCTTCTAGACGGCTAAAATAACTATTGCCTATAAATTTTCTAAAACATTCTACTGATGAAATAAAGTAAAGTAATAATTTATTCGGTGTTCTGCATTAACAATAGGTACACATTTACTTAATCTAAACTAAATTTAGGTATGAAACAGTCGAAAGGGCAGACCCGATCGGCTCGTGCTGTTCCTTACAGCTATGTCAGACTGTCAGGCTCTTTCAGATACGCAAAACGCCAGACACGCATTATCAGAAATCGCAGAATGTCAGATTACACTAAAAGTCAGAATCGCAATATCCCAACTGGCTTTATAGCATAATTACTTTGACTGCATAGCTTCTAGTCAGTAGGTACCTATTATTCGTTAAAATACTAATTATTGCTATCACTGGTGCCCATAGGGAGCCACCGCAGTATTTCAATCAATATATGAACTATTAGTGCCAAGCACAGCTTCCAGCGTGCCTAATACTAGCGGGGCTTGTTCGCATATAAACATGAAAGGTCGATATACCTATACCCCCCCCCCCCCCTTTTTACTTATATTTATTTGAATATACAGTTTCTACTTTCAATCATAATTATGGCATTGACGGCACTAATAATATCTCGTAATCCAAAAAAATAAAAAGATTATAATGCTTATTGTCAAAAACATTGCACCCTGATACTTGCGTAAGCAGGAAATGCCACCCGTTACTTGCGTAAGCAGGCTAATTTAATTAATTTTAAAAATAAAAAGATTCATAATGCTTATTGTCAAAAACATTGCACCCTGATACTTGCGTAAGCAGGAAATGCCGCCCGTTACTTGCGTAAGCAGGCTGTTTTTTTTTTTTTTTTTTTTTTTTTTTTTTTTTATATATAACATTTAATGTAAATTTAATATCATATTAAAAATGTCAGGGATAATGAATCCAATTACGTATCCATTAATAAAACATTATCGAACCAATGGTAGGGGTGTTCGGGGGGGCTGAGCACCCCATTTTTCAATATCAAATCATTTGCTCCATGCTACATTACACGACCCACATAAACACTCCCTAAAAGGGGCAAGGGTCAACTGTAGAAAGTATTTAGAATAAACTTTTGCAACAACAGTATGTACTTTTAAAATCATTAAATTAAATACACTATTCCCTTTAAAATATTATTTTGCACTTGTTGGTTAGTTAATACATACATAGCGACACTTGTTCCCATTTTTTATGCAGGTAGCATTCACATACAGACATGGGAGTAATAAAAGTATAACAGTAATCACACACTATGTGCCGGTATAGATACATGATCAAAAACAAAACGTTGATACAAAAGCAGCTTAACAAAATTAGTGCTATACCACTCGACTATACTGACATTATTTTCGAACCGCAATGATACTTTTCCAATGGACATGATAACCATTAAAGAAAATGTAGGTACTTAAAAATGCTTTCGTAACAATAAATCGCCACAAGAAGTCGGTACAAATTGTAAAATAGGATTTATAAACTAAACAAGAGAAAAGTGTGTCAAGGTCAAGCACGGGCGACGACGGGAGCCGAGAACCACTGTATACTTCCCGCTCCTTTCAAAATCCCTAAATCACATTGTATCATTATTAAAAGGAAATCTTTTTGACATAAATGATTATGATTATGATATAATCTCTCAGCGCAGATCGCAAAATCTCGCTACTAACTATCACATGAACAGATTTTTCATGGTGAGAAAATCTAAAATTTCTTACTTGCTTGTGGGTAAGAAAATAAAAATCAAAACTTTCACTGACCTGGCGAGGTGTTAAATTACCTCAATTCCTATGTGCCAATAAACCTGATACTCCATCTCGTCGTCCTAAATGCGTTGGATTTCCACGATAGGTACTTTGAAATTAACAGGTGGACCTCGAGCCCGACCCGCCATGTTTTCGCGCGCTCACTCACAGGCACGCTCTTTTAAAATTCGAACAATATTCTTAAATAATAATATTACTTTATCCGAGAAAGTAAAATAAAAGAACCACTCGTACAAATTTTTAAATTTTTAAATTTCGAACGCTAACAGCGTTTATGACTAGATGTGAACGGTTGCGAAAAATGGACGCCAATGACACAAATCCTCCGCCGTTGCTAAAAGGTGAACTCGTATCACGTGACTTATGATGACGTTACGGAAGTGACGTCACGTGGGTTAAATTGACCAATAGGAAAATTGATGTCGAACGGAAACGGAAAGGGCTTTCTCAAAATATGTTTACCTAGGCTTCGAATAACGGCGAAAGGACACAATAGCTAATAATACATAGAAAAGAATGACATACTTTTGGTTATCATCCTTACTGGCTAACATTGAAAAATATCTCTAAAGTTTGGCTTTTTATATTGGTCGGAGTGTACGGCGCTTTGACAAATTCATTGGTAGTAGGTAGACTGGACTTATATATTATATAATCGTAGAGCTGAAGGAAGATCTGCGATAACAGAATATTGCTGGCTGTAGGTACATGTATAGGTACATGGGCGCAGGACACTGGGAGTCTGCGCCCATGTAATGACTATATTGTATCATCTTGGTTGGGCGAGATTTATGAAGATGTTTTTAGCCACCCAGCGCACTTTTAGGCAATGTTTTGATAGACATAGAATGGGAATAAATAAGTTTTTTTATTTAATTGTTTTACTTACACCTTCCTTGGATAAGAAAGCAAATCAACTTAAAATGTCGCAGATGTCCATTTTTTTAAACTTCATGGCATCTCTATTCCACTATTTTATGGTCTTTAGGTACCTTTTACATAATTGAAAGTAAAATATTTTAGAGTAGTATTCTGCGCCTATTCAGGCGGATCCAGAATCTTTGGAGCAATTTCCAAGTATGTTAGCCAGTAAGGATGACAATCGGAGGTGGGCAGTTTGTTAATAACTACTTTTATCTATTTTTTGAGATATTTTTCTTAGCTGTGCGACAAAGGTTAATTTTATATGGAAGCTACAACTTCTCCTTTGTGAACGACTTCAATAGGGGATCGGACTGATTTTTTTTATGTAAGTATTTAATTTTTTTTTGAAATATAAGCACAACACATCATATCAAACTTCCTTATTAGACAAGGACAGCGCTAAAATTAAGTGTGACGTCAAACGTAAACGTAGCGCCATATAAAATTTCGTTTTAGAAAGAGTTAGCTAGAGTCACGGCTGGTCACAATTACGCAGCTCATTACTTGCTTGCTATCAAACAGATTAAACTTTTTTTTTCACTTTTGTTATACTTTAATGTTACTTATATTTTTAAATGTCACTTTTTAATATAGACATATCAATAACAGTCCGATTCCCTATTGATTTCAGGGAACCACGAGCGAGAGTCTTCTACAATATCGGCCAGAATTAATAATCAGTCCACAGATAGGGATAGGCATGATCCATATTAGTTGCTATGTAACGTTTGATATTAACATAGAATTAACGACAGTTGCCTGGCTGTTGCTAGGTGTTGCCTAGCAACTATTCTGGATCATGCCTATCCCTATCTGTGGATAGATAATAGGGTACTTGACTGAATTTTTTTATATTGACCTAAAATGTTTATGGAATTAGTAGCAACACAACATTGGTATTTATTTTCAAATATCTTGCATATTTTCAGCGATATAGAGCATCAAACTTTCTAATTAGACAAGGAGAGCGCTATAGAAATGTGACGTCACATTTCTATAGCGCCATAATCTTGCTATAGAAAATTTCGTTTTAGAAAGAGATAGCTAGAGTCACAATTAAGTAGCTCATATTTGGCTTGTTATAAGACACACTTTTGTCACATTTGTTATTCAATAATGTTATATTTCTAAATGTCATAATTAAATATATACATTTGAACAACAGTCAAATACCCAATTAATTATGGCCGTATGTCATTATTCGCGACAGCTAGCTATATCTCATTCTCCCTTTCATACCGCCAGTGCCAGAAGAGTTCCAATACGACCCCGTGTCAAAGTCTTACGGCGATCCATCACGGCGGCCCGAGATCAAGTCTGCCACGATAGAGTTCATCGCGCCCGGCGAGTACATGCTGCGGCCGCCCCAGCCCGCCGTCTACCTGTTCCTGTTCGACGTGTCCCAGATAGCGCGCGACTCGGGATACTTGCAGGTAGCTATAGAGACACCGGTGAGTCTTAGAGACCGAGTCTACTATGATAGAGTTCATCGCGCCCGGCGAGTACATGCTACGGCCGCCCCAACCAGCCGTCTACCTGTTCCTGTTCGACGTGTCCCAGATAGCGCGCGACTCGGGATACTTGCAGGTAGCTATAGAGACACCGGTGAGTCTTAGAGACCGAGTCCACTATGATAGAGTTCATCGCGCCCGGCGAGTACATGCTACGGCCGCCCCAACCAGCCGTCTACCTGTTCCTGTTCGACGTGTCCCAGATAGCGCGCGACTCGGGATACTTGCAGGTAGCTATAGAGACACCGGTGAGTCTTAGAGACCGAGTCTACTATGATAGAGTTCATCGCGCCCGGCGAGTACATGCTACGGCCGCCCCAACCAGCCGTCTACCTGTTCCTGTTCGACGTGTCCCAGATAGCGCGCGACTCGGGATACTTGCAGGTAGCTATAGAGACACCGGTGAGTCTTAGAGACCGAGTCCACTATGATAGAGTTCATCGCGCCCGGCGAGTACATGCTACGGCCGCCCCAACCAGCCGTCTACCTGTTCCTGTTCGACGTGTCCCAGATAGCGCGCGACTCGGGATACTTGCAGGTAGCTATAGAGACACCGGTGAGTCTTAGAGACCGAGTCTACTATGATAGAGTTCATCGCGCCCGGCGAGTACATGCTGCGGCCGCCCCAGCCCGCCGTCTACCTGTTCCTGTTCGACGTGTCCCAGATAGCGCGCGACTCGGGATACTTGCAGGTAGCTATAGAGACACCGGTGAGTCTTAGAGACCGAGTCTACTATGATAGAGTTCATCGCGCCCGGCGAGTACATGCTACGGCCGCCCCAGCCCGCCGTCTACCTGTTCCTGTTTGACGTGTCCCAGATAGCACGCGACTCGGGATACTTGCAGGTAGCTATAGAGACATCGGCGAGTTGTAGAGACAGAGTCCGCTATGATCGAGTTCATCGCGCCCGGCGAGTACATGTGCGGCCGCCCCAGCCCGTCGTCTACCTGTTCCTGTTCGACGTGTCCCAGATAGCGCGCGACTCGGGATACTTGCAGGTAGCTATAGAGACATTAGTGAGTCTTAGAGACCCGGCGAGTACATGCTGCGGCCGCCACAGCCCGCCGTCTACCTGTTCCTGTTCGACGTGTCCCAGATAGCACGTGACTCGGGATACTTGCAGGTAGCTATAGAGACATCGGTGAGTCGTAGAGACAGTCCGCTATGATCGAATTCATCGCACACGGCGGGTACCTAAGTAGACCCTTAGGGCTCGTGCAGCGTGCCGGCGATGTCGTGCGACTTTTTAAGTCGCACCGACTACCATCTGGTCTATCTAGCACAGGTCGTCAGTCGCGGGCACGCTGCACTAAAGCTAGAAACACATTTTGCGCACAGCGTCGACCCGGGTGTGCACACTTTACTAGCGTGGCGCAGCGCGTCCTGACGAAATTTTTGATCAGTGTCAATCGAGTCGTTGCCGAGCTAACATCTGCATTATGTTTTCTTCTAATTTTGAAAACAATTTCTGTTCTTACTTGAACATATTAAATCCAAAAAAAATATGTTGATGATTACGATGATAAGATGATGATGAATGAATACGAGATGCAATTTATATCTATACTAATACTATAAACACACTTTGTTTGTTTGTAATAGATAAACTCAAAAAATACTGAACCGATTTTAGAAATATTTAGTGTAATTTATTTTCAAATCAGAATTATACATTATTTTTGTTATAAAATTAAAAAGTAAAGTGTACTAAAAACACTTTAATACTGTTTTAACAGTATAATTTTATTAACAAACCTACATGATAATGAATTGGTGACTCTTCTAAACAAAAAAAATATTTTTTAAATTGGCCCATTATTGACGGAGAAATCGGAGAACATAAGTAGTAAAAAGCAAAATGCAGAGCTCCGCTGCGCAGTCCGCTACCGAGCCATCTGACGATACAATGCTAGAAATTGGTGGGGGGTCTGGCGCAATCGGAGCCGAGCGGATACGCTGCGCTGCGCTGCGATAGCGAAATGTGCTTCTAGCTTAAGCAGTTTAGTTATACACGTTCAATCAAGTCGGTGCGACCTAAGTCGCGCGACATCGCCGGCACGCTGCACGAACCCTTTGGTACCAGCCGAGCGCGATGAATTCGATCCGAAACGCAAAATCCGAAACTTTGCTCACTCCCCAGCCGTCACAGTTTATTTAAACTGCCTCTGTGGTCTAGTTGTTCACACCACTGATTTCAGACCCAGAGGTCCCGGGTTCGATTCCCAGTGTGGGTACATATTGTATTCGGTTTGGTTTTTTTTTTAACTTTTGTACAAAATACACACAATAAAATATACAAGGCGGACTTAATACTAAAAGTATTCTCGGTTTAGTGGTAGGACTTGTTCTTAGTCCGCCTTTATTTTATTATAGTGAGGGGAATGCTTTGCTAGCTACCACCCTCTTATCTAAGTCTGACGCCATAACAATGATGTTTTCTGCATTATTGTGTTCCGGCAGTAAGAGATAATAGATAGCCAGTTCCTCAGTTATTGACGATTCTGGGAGTAGTGCGTTTCCACCTTCAGCCTTATCACTACAACATCAGGTGTGATGGTAAGGTAAGCTACTGTAATGCTGAAACTTGTGATTTCTGACAATCTGAAATTCGACGGCAACGTAGTGAGTTTCTATTTTGTCCATCAGAACAAAATGCAAACGACTTATTTCTGTCTCAGGTTGTATGCGACACGTTGAAAAACTCCTTGGATCAGCTGCCGGGCGATGCGCGTACGCAGATCGGGTTTATCTGCTACGACGCGCACGTTCACTACTACCTAATGAGCGACGGCCTCACGCGGCCAAAGGAGATGACGGTGATTGACATAGATGGTAAGTTACGATGAAGTGCCGTACCTGGTTAAAGGAAAAAAAAGTAAATTCATAAAATATATATAAAAAAATATTGCTTTGCTTATTTAGGAAGGTTTAATAACATCTTGGAGTGGCCTATGTCCAGCAGTGGACGTTAATAGGCTGGTGTTGATGATGATGAATAACATCTTTTGTTTAAATTTATATGCTATATATAGCTACGCCCACAGGGGGCGGGGCGATTCTCAAATGTATTAATATTTAATATTTAATTAATGTATAATAATATTCGTTTTAGAAAGCAAATTTTATTTGGCGGGAGTATGGCGCCACTAACATCTGACGTCACATGCATTTATTTATTTATTTATTTATTTATTTTTTTATCTAGCGCTGTCCTTGTCTAATAACGAAGTTTGATGATTTATATCTCCGAAAGCATATAAAATATTCGAAAATAAATAACTCTGTCGTGTTTCTGATATTTCTAAAAACATTTTAAACAAATAAACAAAAACAGTCCGATCCCCTATCGTTTAATTACTTAAACAGCCCAGTTGGTTCGTGTTTATGGATAAGAGCCCTAAGGGCGCTTGTGCATTACACAAGAATTTATTTATTTCGAAGAGGTTAAGGTTTGAAACATTGAAACTACACGAAATAAATTAATTCTTACTATTACAAATAGTTTATTATTAAAATAAAATCATCCGTTTTTTTCCGTGACTATAAAATTCAGTGTAGTACACAAGCGCCCTAACGCTTTGGCAAGAACCTTTACCTAAATTCATGCTTCTCATGTCAGAGGTGTTCCTGCCCTCGCCGGAGTCGCTGCTTGTGAACCTGGGCGAACGGCGCGAGCTGGTCAAAGAGTTGCTGACAGTGTTACCGCAGCGCTGCTCGTCGCCCGGCGTGCCTTCGTCCGCCCTGGGAGCGGCGCTGCAAGCCGCCTACAAGCTCATGGTGACTGCTATTTTGTGTGGAATCATTATTATACAGTGGTGTGACAAGAGCTGGTCAAAGAGTTGCTGGTAGTGTTACCGCAGCGCTGCTCGTCGCCCGGCGTGCCTTCGTCCGCCCTGGGAGCGGCGCTGCAAGCCGCCTACAAGCTCATGGTGACTGCTATTTTGTGTGGAATCATTATTATACAGTGGTGTGACAAGAGCTGGTCAAAGAGTTGCTGGTAGTGTTACCGCAGCGCTGCTCGTCGCCCGGCGTGCCTTCGTCCGCCCTGGGAGCGGCGCTGCAAGCCGCCTACAAGCTCATGGTGACTGCTATTTTGTGTGGAATCATTATTATACAGTGGTGTGACAAGAGCTGGTCAAAGAGTTGCTGGTAGTGTTACCGCAGCGCTGCTCGTCGCCCGGCGTGCCTTCGTCCGCCCTGGGAGCGGCGCTGCAAGCCGCCTACAAGCTCATGGTGACTGCTATTTTGTGTGGAATCATTATTATACAGTGGTGTGACAAGAGCTGGTCAAAGAGTTGCTGGTAGTGTTACCGCAGCGCTGCTCGTCGCCCGGCGTGCCTTCGTCCGCCCTGGGAGCGGCGCTGCAAGCCGCCTACAAGCTCATGGTGACTGCTATTTTGTGTGGAATCATTATTATACAGTGGTGTGACAAGAGCTGGTCAAAGAGTTGCTGGTAGTGTTACCGCAGCGCTGCTCGTCGCCCGGCGTGCCTTCGTCCGCCCTGGGAGCGGCGCTGCAAGCCGCCTACAAGCTCATGGTGACTGCTATTTTGTGTGGAATCATTATTATACAGTGGTGTGACAAGAGCTGGTCAAAGAGTTGCTGGTAGTGTTACCGCAGCGCTGCTCGTCGCCCGGCGTGCCTTCGTCCGCCCTGGGAGCGGCGCTGCAAGCCGCCTACAAGCTCATGGTGACTGCTATTTTGTGTGGAATCATTATTATACAGTGGTGTGACAAGAGCTGGTCAAAGAGTTGCTGGTAGTGTTACCGCAGCGCTGCTCGTCGCCCGGCGTGCCTTCGTCCGCCCTGGGAGCGGCGCTGCAAGCCGCCTACAAGCTCATGGTGACTGCTATTTTGTGTGGAATCATTATTATACAGTGGTGTGACAAGAGCTGATCAAAGAGTTGCTGGTAGTGTTACCGCAGCGCTGCTCGTCGCCCGGCGTGCCTTCGTCCGCCCTGGGAGCGGCGCTGCAAGCCGCCTACAAGCTCATGGTGACTGCTATTTTGTGTCGTATCATTATTATACAGTGGTGTGACTAGGGCTGGTCAAAGAGTTGTTGACAGTGTTACCGCAGCGCTGCTCGTCGCCCGGCGTGCCTTCGTCCGCCCTGGGAGCGGCGCTGCAAGCCGCCTACAAGCTCATGGTGACTGCTATTTTGTGTCGTATCATTATTATACAGTGGTGTGACTAGGGCTGGTCAAAGAGTTGTTGACAGTGTTACCGCAGCGCTGCTCGTCGCCCGGCGTGCCTTGCTCCGCCCTGGGAGCGGCGCTGCAAGCCGCCTACAAGCTTATGGTGACTGCTATTGTGTCGTATCATTATTATACAGTGGTGTGACTAGGGCTGGTCAAAGAGTTGTTGACAGTGTTACCGCAGCGCTGCTCGTCGCCCGGCGTGCCTTCGTCCGCCCTGGGAGCGGCGCTGCAAGCCGCCTACAAGCTCATGGTGACTGCTATTTTGTGTCGTATCATTATTATACAGTGGTGTGACAAGAGCTGGTCAAAGAGTTGCTGACAGTGTTACCGCAGCGCTGCTCGTCGCCCGGCGTGCCTTCGTCCGCCCTGGGAGCGGCGCTGCAAGCCGCCTACAAGCTCATGGTGACTGCTATTTTGTGTCGTATCATTATTATACAGTGGTGTGACTAGGGCTGGTCAAAGAGTTGTTGACAGTGTTACCGCAGCGCTGCTCGTCGCCCGGCGTGCCTTGCTCCGCCCTGGGAGCGGCGCTGCAAGCCGCCTACAAGCTCATGGTGACTGCTATTTTGTGTGGAATCATTATTATACAGTGGTGTGACAAGAGCTGGTCAAAGAGTTGCTGGTAGTGTTACCGCAGCGCTGCTCGTCGCCCGGCGTGCCTTCGTCCGCCCTGGGAGCGGCGCTGCAAGCCGCCTACAAGCTCATGGTGACTGCTATTTTGTGTGGAATCATTATTATACAGTGGTGTGACAAGAGCTGGTCAAAGAGTTGCTGGTAGTGTTACCGCAGCGCTGCTCGTCGCCGGGCGTGCCTTCGTCCGCCCTGGGAGCGGCGCTGCAAGCCGCCTACAAGCTCATGGTGACTGCTATTTTGTGTGGAATCATTATTATACAGTGGTGTGACAAGAGCTGGTCAAAGAGTTGCTGGTAGTGTTACCGCAGCGCTGCTCGTCGCCCGGCGTGCCTTCGTCCGCCCTGGGAGCGGCGCTGCAAGCCGCCTACAAGCTCATGGTGACTGCTATTGTGTCGTATCATTATTCTACAGTGGTGTGACTAGAGCTGGTCAAAGAGTTGCTGGTAGTGTTACCGCAGCGCTGCTCGTCGCCCGGCGTGCCATCCTCCGCCCTGGGAGCGGCGCTGCAAGCCGCCTACAAGCTCATTGTAGGCGAATGGGTAATGGTCTGGACACAAAATACCGGAAAGGTCGAACCGGTACCGAGTCCCGGTATGGTGAATGTGTCCACACCTCAACTCACCGTTGCTCTGCTACCTCCATCCTATCAACCCTGACTACTCCCTGGTACCAGATCTCCCCAGAAAGATACCTACTTGAATGCACTTTGAACTGACCGTACATGTACCCACGGATTTTGCCCAAGTCGTGCATATTTATCTGTAAAGTCCGCACGCACTATATCTGATTTCAACTCTTAACTAATTATGTGTTTTTCGCAGGCGCCGACTGGTGGAAGAATAACTGTCTTCCAGACTTGTTTGCCCAACGTCGGACCTGGATCATTACAACCCAGGTAACGCCATTTATGTTAATAAGTGCCTATTTCATAATGTCCGATTAGGAGATACTTGTCAGTTTACTTGACGGTTTTTTATGGCCTATTTTTCAAGTAACAGATAATCAGAACTTACTTACACATTGTGAAACAGGCCCTAAATATACTTTTATTTCGATCGTAACATCTTTCAACCTTTTCTTCTCTTATTGATGTTCACTTAATTGCATACTTATAGCTTTCACTAGGCTGTTAATTAATAATAAATAAATAAATAAATAAATATTTTCTTACAATCACACCAATTATCTAAGCCCATGTCAATTTCATTAAGAAACTGTATCATGGAAAACTTGATAACGGATAAATATATACTTAAATACTTTTTGTTTGTAAATACATACTTAATATACATAGTATACACCCAGACCAAGACAAATAAACATGTTCATGCTCACAAATATTTGTCTTGTTCGGGAATCGAACCCGAGACCACTGGCGCAGAAGGTGGGTAGCCTACCCCTGCGCCAAATCGGTCGTCAAAATCATCAGTAAAGTTCTATTCATTACCTTTCATAAAAATTCAACCACTTGTAATCATTGCCACGAATACCCAAATTCATTATTATTAGAAACTAGCCTTACGCCCGCGGCTTTGCGCCGCGCGGACTACACGACGTTATCCCGCGGGAACCTAATATTTTTCCGGGATAAAATAGTAGATTGTATTACAAGGGAGCAAAATAATATATTTACGGCGAGGGCGCTATTTTGAATCCAGAGCGCAGTGAAGGATTCTAGAGTAGAATCTCGAGCGCAGCGAGGGATTCTAAAGTAGAATTCTGAACGCAGCGAGGTATTCAATATACGCCGCCCGAGGTGAAAATAATTTTGCGGCCGAGTAATACACTCTGCTTTTCATCCCCCTCTATAAGAAAAGCAGTAAAGACAACTCAAACAACCTACCTTTCTTTGTCGTTCGGATACATCATAGCGCTAGTCGGGCAAGAAAAAAAATTGTTTTGAAATAAATAAAAAAATAATAAAAAAAAATTATTTCCATCAGATTCCTTATAAGTATCTCCGGAAGTGCCGTAGGGGGGCTGAAAATTTTGTTAGATTTTAGCTACGACTCACCGTTTTCAGAATATCTCGTAGATATTCTCAATTTTATAAAATTCCGTTTTTGAAAATTTCTTGGTCCCGAAAAAAGTCCCGGCCCCATACAAAATCAGTTGAATTTTTTTTAAGTACTGCACACCCTTTGCTACACTCCAACCAATGCTTCTTTAATTATGTTCTTAATTCAAATCTCATCGTTTTGGACCCTGTTATGAAGCTGTTCAAAATTCAAATCTCATTTATACCCTCTTGTCATAACAGGTAAACAATGAATCGTTTTGGACCCTGTTATTAGATAAACAATCATCGCTTTTCGAATCGATGGGATGAAAAGTA
This sequence comes from Crambus lathoniellus, assembly GCA_949710035.1. NCBI lineage: Eukaryota > Metazoa > Arthropoda > Insecta > Lepidoptera > Crambidae > Crambus > Crambus lathoniellus. The sequence goes on along the minus strand of OX453299.1, from coordinate 6,393,095 downwards.
ATTTTTGTCACTCTCCAGCTCTCAAACTATCCTCATACCAAAAATCACTTCGATCCGTTGCTCCGTTTTGATGTGAAAGACGGATAAATGTTTACGTCAAATGTTTGATAGCTGGTTTGTATTGGTAAACAAAAGTGTGGTTTATACTATTTTCCATGCAACTTTAATGTTTTTTCTCCCCATAAAAACATTTCGTGTGACTTGAGGAACATTATGAAAAAGAAATATGCCGAATTGGTGCAGCCGTTCTTGAGTTTTTTTTTTAGAGATATAGCTAATTCGTCGAGTATCCAAATCGGTCTGATATAATCCTAATAGCTTCGTTGAATTCGAGTAAACGGTCATCTTTTATTATTATTCTCATACATTATCTCTAAAATAAAACATAATCAAATAAAATATCTCAGGGAAGACCCCAACGCGCGGTCGTCTAAGGAAGTGGCGCACCTCAGTCCGGCCACAGACTTCTACAAGCGGCTCGCGCTCGAATGCAGCGTAGATCTGTTCCTATTCAACTCGCATTATTATCACACTTTATCTATAAATTAACATAACATATCTCAGGGAAGACCCCAACGCGCGGTCGTCTAAGGAAGTGGCGCACCTCAGTCCGGCCACAGACTTCTACAAGCGGCTCGCGCTCGAATGCAGCGTAGATCTGTTCCTATTCAACTCGCATTATTATCACACTTTATCTATAAAATAACATACAATATCTCAGGGAAGACCCCAACGCGCGGTCGTCTAAGGAAGTGGCGCACCTCAGTCCGGCCACAGACTTCTACAAGCGGCTCGCGCTCGAATGCAGCGTAGATCTGTTCCTATTCAACTCGCATTATTATCACACTTTATCTATAAAATAACATACAATATCTCAGGGAAGACCCCAACGCGCGGTCGTCTAAGGAAGTGGCGCACCTCAGTCCGGCCACAGACTTCTACAAGCGGCTCGCGCTCGAATGCAGCGTAGATCTGTTCCTATTCAACTCGCATTATTATCACACTTTATCTATAAAATAACATACAATATCTCAGGGAAGACCCCAACGCGCGGTCGTCTAAGGAAGTGGCGCACCTCAGTCCGGCCACAGACTTCTACAAGCGGCTCGCGCTCGAATGCAGCGTAGATCTGTTCCTATTCAACTCGCATTATTATCACACTTTATCTATAAAATAACATACAATATCTCAGGGAAGACCCCAACGCGCGGTCGTCTAAGGAAGTGGCGCACCTCAGTCCGGCCACAGACTTCTACAAGCGGCTCGCGCTCGAATGCAGCGTAGATCTGTTCCTATTCAACTCGCATTATTATCACACTTTATCTATAAAATAACATACAATATCTCAGGGAAGACCCCAACGCGCGGTCGTCTAAGGAAGTGGCGCACCTCAGTCCGGCCACAGACTTCTACAAGCGGCTCGCGCTCGAATGCAGCGTAGATCTGTTCCTATTCAACTCGCATTATTATCACACTTTATCTATAAAATAACATACAATATCTCAGGGAAGACCCCAACGCGCGGTCGTCTAAGGAAGTGGCGCACCTCAGTCCGGCCACAGACTTCTACAAGCGGCTCGCGCTCGAATGCAGCGTAGATCTGTTCCTATTCAACTCGCATTATTATCACACTTTATCTATAAAATAACATACAATATCTCAGGGAAGACCCCAACGCGCGGTCGTCTAAGGAAGTGGCGCACCTCAGTCCGGCCACAGACTTCTACAAGCGGCTCGCGCTCGAATGCAGCGGCGCGCAAGTCGCCGTAGATCTGTTCCTACTCAACTCGCAGTACAGCGACCTGGCTACGCTCAGTGAGTATTATATTATTTGTGTTTATGGTTTATTATTATAAATGACATGTCAGTTTATGTGAGCTACTAAGCTGCTGTTCGAAAATTTTATTAAATACCTCATTTTCAACAATATTTTCAAAAAAACACTTTTTTCTTTCATTTTGGTTAGCAAACAGTATTTTTTTTTAAAATTCTGGCATATTTCGGTATTCACATTCACAAGTTATTTGATACCATTAACTCGCTAACTGCTATGATGATACCTGATTTAATGACCGCAGCACTGTTTCAACTACTTCTAGTCAACTAGTAACGCCCTATTTCGTAAAGTGGAAAGTAACATAAGCTAATATTAACAGCCTGCGCAAACAAGGGACTTGTCCGCCGACATAATTTAAAAGTCGCTGCGAATTCAACGAAAACTAAGGTTATTCTGCCCATGAAGCTATCTAGCGATTCCTCGTTAGACCTTCACGAATGGAATATACGTTGAATTCACGGCGAAACTTACCATATTTAAGTTATAAGCACATCTTAGATTTCTGCGCGAACTGTTCATTTAGAACTGAACTGTTGTTTCCGAACGAAAAACAAAGACAATTAAAGTGGGTATATTCTTTTATTAGAACCAAAAATAGTGGGTAGTTTTCCGTGACCACGGCCCCTGGAAAGGTGCCGAAACGTCGGATAATCCAAAAAACCTTTAAAACAACAAAAAATTTAACCAAGTTGTTCAATAAATCCGTGAAAGTGTTTCTTTTAAATATTTAAATTAGTCCGGTGGACAAACGCTCCTCGTTAACAACTCTATTATAATTTCTCAGGTGGTATGAGCAAGTTCAGCGCAGGCAGCGTCCACCACATACCTTTGTTCAAGGCGTCTCGTGCGTGGCAAGCGGCGCAGTTACAGCGAGTGTTGACCCGCTACCTTACCAGGAAGATTGGATTCGAGGCCGTGATGAGAGTGCGCTGTACTAGGTACGTACCTCTTTTTTAATTTTTGCTTATTTTTTAAGTACGGTCGCGGAGCACGAAGAATCCCGTACAATGCCTAATAATAAATAAATAATAAATAAATAAATAGCTTCTTACAATCACACCAATTATCTAAGCCCATGTTAATTTCATTAAGAAACTGTATATAACGGATAAATATATACTTAAATACTTTTTGTTTGTAAATACATACTTAACATACATAGTAAACACCCAGACCAAGACAAATAGACATGTTCATGCACACAAATATTTGTCTTGTTCGGGAATCGAACCCGAGACCACAAGCGCATAAAGGTGGGTAGCCTACCCCTGCGCCAAATCGGTCGTCAAATAATAACCTTTATTATATTACCTGTCCCTGGCGTGACGAACTATATTTACGCTCCCGCGTAAATATAGTTCGTCACGCCTGCACAGATCTTTTGACGGCGGTTATCTTTATTTCATCTTGTTTATTCAGTACACAAACAGGTTAAAATCGAAACGAGCAATACATTAAAAAATAAATATGGAATATCTACTAAACTCTAACCCTTACAGTGTACCTATTAAGCAAATAGGCGGAAAAGTAATTTTAAATTTTTAATTAATACGGAATACTTACCTTTTTTGGCAAAAATAAAAAAAATACTGTAACACGGTTATTTTTATGGATTATGTTTCTTTTTCGATTCTAAATAGTGTAATCCTTCTGAGAACTACACATCTATACACGGCTAAATTTTAATTAGCATAAATATTTTAGGGGATGTTAGTGCCCATCAATATGAACAACTTTCACTATGGGACCAACCATGGAATCGCGAAAAAAAAAACAGCTGTTCCATACATTTCAGTCGACTCGATGTTGTACTTTTGTATGGCACAGCTGATTTTTTTTCGCGATTCCATGGTTGGCCCCATAGTGAAAGTTGTTCATATTGATGGGCACTAACATCCCCTAAAATATTTATGCTAATTAAAATTAAGCCGTGTATATATAAAAATGAATCCCTATTTCCCTTGGTCACGACATCACGCGTGAATGTTTTAAGACCAAAATTAGCCACCGATTTGGCTAATTTTGGTCTTAAAATGTTCGTGGAAGTCCAAGGAAGGTTTTAACGGTGAGAAAATAGGGGAAGGAGGGGTAAGTAGAGTAGAAGTAGGGTAGGGTAAAGGTAGGGTAGGGTATGGTTAGGGTAGGGGTAGGGGTAGGGTCAGCTAGTAATACATAAATATGCTAAATTAGTAAAAAAGAAATCATTAAAAACCTAGATATAAGCTGCTACACATTCCAACAAACGCCGATCACGTTATCATCATCATCATGTCAGCCGAACGACGCCCACTGCTGGGCATAGGCCTCCCCCAAGGATCTCCACAACGATCGGTCCTGCGCTGCCCGCATCCAGTGGCTTCCCGCGATCTTGACCAGATCGTCGGTCCACCTTGTAGGGGGCCTGCCCACGGAACGTCGTCCGGTACGCGGTCGCCATTCGAGAACCTTTCCGCCCCAACGGCCATCGGTTCTCCGCGCTATGTGTCCCGCCCACTGCCACTTCAATGATGCAATCCTTCGAGCTATGTCGGTTGTTTTAGTTCTCCTGCGGATCTCATCATTTCTGATTCGATCGAGCAGGGAAATACCAAGCATCGCTCTCTCCATTGCTCGCTGGGTGACTTTGAGCATTCTTATGAGACCCATAGTAAAAGACCACGTGTCACTTCGAGTCGTCGGTGTTGGTAGCCGGAGCCTACCCGGGGATTCTTAGCACCCCCTGCCCCGCCGTTACCATAGCCGCTACCGTAGCTAGGAATAGCGGGGCCGCCGGGGACTGGGGGCCGATTTTTTGGGTGTGTATCCATTTTTCGGGGGGGTTTGCCATAATCGCCACGCTTGGCAGGCGGGTTGGCGATCGCAGTATGGCCTGTTGTAACCTGGAGACGCTGCTGCCCATCTCCTGATGGCAGTTTTCCCTTTGTCGCCTCTTACGACACCCACGGGAAGAGAGGGGGTAGTGCTATTCTATTTATGTGCCGGCACTACACGGCACAGCACGCGTCGTATTTTTAGAGAAAAATCTGTGAAGTCGGATCACGTCACGACCCCAGGCCGTGCTCGGCTGTCAAAGTGTGTCAAAATGTCTAGGATATTTTGTAACATTTGATTTTTACAGGGGTATCGCAATCCACACGTTCCACGGCAATTTCTTCGTGCGATCGACGGATCTCCTGTCTCTGCCCAACGTATCCCCGGACTCTGGCTTCGGCATGCAGCTCACTATCGAGGAGTCGCTGTCGGACCTTCAGCAAGTGTGCTTCCAGGCGGCGCTACTCTATACCAGCAGCAAAGGTATACACAAGTGAATCTCCTCCATTCACTCCCTAGATGGCCATCATCTAATCACAGCTAGGTCAAACCCTGGCGGAGAACCAAGGCTTTAAAGTTACCTCGTTTGTATGAAAATCGACGGGTGTCTTTGATTATGTGACCGCCACTGTATGTGTGTCTGTGTAAATGTGGGTATATAACGCTTGTGTTATATAACACGCGGGCTTCATGCAGCTCACTATCGAGGAGTCGCTGTCGGACCTTCAGCAAGTGTGCTTCCAGGCGGCGCTACTCTATACCAGCAGCAAAGGTATATACAGTGGCGGTCAGATAATTAAAGACAACAGTTGATTTTCATACAAACGAGGTATCTTTGAAGCCTTGGTTCTCCGCCAGGGATTGACCTAGCTGTGATCAGATGATGGCCATCCAGGGAGTGAATGGAGGAGATTCAGATCGCCATACATAACCAACTGATGTGATCAGCATTCTAACCTAATCCGTAATCCACCCTCCACCCGGTGGAGAGTGGACTACGGATCTTAGTAAGTATCCGTGGTCCATCCAAGTGGACCACGGGTCCACGTCGGTATCCGTAGCTCACCCGGGTGAACCACGGGTCTGCGTCAGTGTCCGTAATCCACCCAGGTGTACCAAGGGTCAGAACAAGTGCCCGTAGTCCACCCAGGTGAACTTTTCAGGTGGACCACGGGTCGGGAACGCTCCTGACGCTCCCTAACGTGTCTATACTATACAGGTTGTTAGGGGCACCCTTGCAAAAACTTTAACCATCGCTTCAGACCTTCCTGCTGAGCAACGCACAGCAAGATTTTTTGTCGGAAACGAAATAGTAGATTTCATTACAAGTGCGGAAAGCCTGTCATTGCAAAGAGTTCCGACAAATGTCTACCCGAGCCGAGGCGCAGCCGAAGGTGAGGGTTGACAGTCGGAACAAGTTGCAATGACGGTTCCGCACGTGTACTGAACAACTATTTTTAATACAGTTGCGAAAAAATTAAGCAATTTAATAAAATAATAAAACACAATAAACTCGACTAACTAATCGTAAAAGACTATAAGCAGAGACTTTTTTTTTGTTTTCTTCACCCATTCTGGGTTGGCAAAGGAAACTATGATCATACAGCCAAGGCTTCAGTAGAATTTTTTTATTGATATGAAATGAAAATTAAATTAAATGAGATGAAATGAAATGAAACCTAACAAAAGCAATCCGAATCCTATAGGAGCGCCTTTCCTTATTTCTCTCTTTTACCACATCGTTTTCCATTAAAGCCACATTATTGCACTAATTCCACCATACTAAGTACCTACCACAATAAAAACCAGAAAAAACGAATTTAGAAAATTAAGAAATAAGGTCCCTCATTTTCTTTTCACTTACTTGCGCAAACTCCTATAATGCAGATACTATGGTAAATAGTGCACGTCATACCATATTTAGTAATCTGTGGTCATACAACCAATTTTATGTATTTTTTATATTCATAAATTTAATTTGGCCGATACTAATATTAATTTAATGTATAATTAAAATTACTTTTAAATCTGTTATTGAAACAAATTAGAAGCTTCTTTTTAGAAATATTTGCATGAATCATAAAAACTTCTATGATTTTTTTAGTAAAAACTTCGTGGTTGGTTTTTTCTTTTTAATAGACAATATTTTGACAGTTGGGAAAGAAAACGCACGAGTTCGGGAATGGTAAAGAAAAAGCTCGAGTGTGTAATAGCCCACATCCCGAACGCTATACGTCCCTGCAATACGCCACTTTTTGAGCAACTGTATTAAAAAACATATTACGACTCTCCATACAAAATGTCCCGATAAGTAATAATTTGTATGAAAAGTCCAAATATTTTTTTTATTTCCGACAAAAAATTCTTGCTGTACGTTGTTCAGCATGATGGTCTGAAGCCATGGTTAAAGTTTTTGCAAGGCCTTTTTAACACCCTGTATAGACTACTGGTATAGAGTATAGAACAGCAGTAAAGCAGCATGCAGCGGTCTGTATTTGTGTCTGTGTGTAAATGTAGGTATACAAGGTGTAAAAAAAATAAGAAATAGTAATTTAAGAAGTGATTCTACCCATGAAATTTTTTTTCCGTAGAAACGTAGGTTGAAATATAAACAATTTTTTTCGTCGTCCAACACTATACTGCCCATCAACCTGATCTATTTTGTATGGGATGACGATTTTTTTTTAATTATTTTACTTATGTTTCTACGAGAAAGTTCCCACCCTCTAAAATATTACTGCAAATTGTTTACACCTATAGTATAAATCTTGTGGGTGCGATCGAATCGATATCAACAGGGAAATATTAACAGCTGAGTCATACGGACCAATCTTCGTCGCTGTGAAACAATGTTCTAGCGCCTCGTGTATCTCCGTTCCGAGACTTGCCCGTACGTATGTACGAGCCCGAATAGCGGTGACACCACGCTTAAGCTCTGTTAAAATTGAGGCGAATCCCGCGCGGGATGCGGTACGGGAATCTGCGTGATTTGTTCGCTCGCTTAGCCTTCCAAATTGAGGCTAATCCCGCGCGTTATTATTTTTTGGTTTTTCAATAGCAAAACATGTCCTTTGATATCGAAACTGAGGTTTTGTTGTTAGTAGCATTAACTGAAAAAGAATCTCAAGATGTGAGGAATAGATTCATGAGCTGAGTACTCAACGCAAAGAATTTGGAGAGTTTCACTCTTATCAACAGGCACTTAGTATCCCGCGTATATTTCGCTGCAGCACGTGCGACTATTCGCGCCAATGTGAACACGTCCATACAAGTTAGCTGAAGCAATCGGCGCGAGCGAATATCGTCCCGTGTCCCGCGCGGTATTCGCCTCAATTTGAACGAAGCTTCAATCCGATCGTTATAAGGCGATCTTCACATCGGCAAAATTATTCAAACCTTTTTGTATTAACAGCGGTCTCTGATGAAATCTGGAATAGTCATAATCATATACTAGACACAGAAAGGTGTAAATGTTTTGGATCGATTAAGGTTCGAAGAGGCGGAGACGTTATGGTAAACTAGTCTCTGACCCACTCCACGTCAAAATTTTTAAGTACATTCCATTTATATATTGTCTTTTACTTTTCGCCAGGTGAAAGACGGATACGTGTGCACACGCTAGCGTTGCCTATTGCTAGCACGCTCACAGACGTGCTGCATTCTGCGGATCAGCACTGCATCGTGGGATTGCTCGCAAAAATGGGTAAGCAATATTTAGATTATCATTATATGGCAGCAAAACTTTGATAGACTTACATATTTAAAACGACTTTCGACTTTCGCTTAATGCTGGGGCTTCACCTGCCTGATGCCTAACGGCGTTAATAACGGCATGCGCGTCTTAAAGCGCGCTAATTGTATGAAATTAGTGCGCTAAGACCGGGCAACATCTGCGTATTATATCAAATAGTGCGCTAATTAATGGCATTAGACGAAGGTGAAGCTCGAGCACAAAAAGCAAAGCATAAATTATTCTGCTGGCCTAGCATGCATATCACCACGAGAAAATTATGCGCGGTCACGCTTATATATTATATTTTAACAGGACAGACACACATCGACGTTAGGATGAGGGTCGACGAAATTATCACGTGGTGGTAGGCTGGCAGGACAATCAGTATTAGAATAGGTGTATAAATGTGCAGTAAAATGAAAAGTGGACTGTATTTTTAATAGATTGTAATGATAATTATTCTAAATCAAGATTAGGACACGAGCTCACATTGGACATTTATTTAGCAACTTTTAAACTTGATCAGGAAGATAAAAGGCCTGATAAACGCGACAAAGCGTTTACGAAGCGGGAGTGTCAGACGTGGGGTACGAAATGTATGCACTGTCTCCGTCACTCACTATAGAATTAATAAAGACGAAGCACAGAATTCGAATCCGATTCCGTTATCCCACGGTTTGTAAATCGGGGGACACGACGCGGGAACTCCGTTTCGGGTAAGCGGGAAGGATGCGTTGTTTTGTTTTGCATTGCAGACGTTCCCCGCGTCAATGGAACGAAGTTATTTGTCACACACAGGCCACAGGCAGAAACCGCGCGGTTGAGAAGATCGCGAGGTTCTTGTTTATACTAGCGCCTAACATCCGTTTACACATGTCCGCGCGGTTTGTCTTTACTAATATTATAAAGAGGAAAGATTTGGTTGTTTGTTTGTTTGATTGTTTGCATCGATTAGGCTCCGAAACTACTGGACCGATTTAGAGAATTTATTTGACCATTAGAAAGCTACATTCTTCCCGAGTGACATAGGCTATATTTTATTCCGATATTCCCACGGGAACGGGTACGACGCAGGTAAAACCGCGAGGATCCGCTAGTAATGGATATAAGATTCGCGTGATCTTCAAAACGGTTACTGCTGTGTCTGAACAGGGCCTGTAGCCAAAGTAACATCGTTATGTGGCGAAACGACAAATATATTCGCTATCGTCTTTATGCTCCAATCAACTTGCGGCAAGACCACGTGATTTAGCGCAGCTAATACCAATCCGCCAATCCTATACCTTGAATTTCTTTCGAACTTCGTTATCGTTTTTGAATTGTTACTTTGGCTAAGGCCCCTGGCCTTTCATCTCGATGTCCCCTTCCAGCGGTGGACCGCTGCGTGTCGGCGTCGATGTCGGAAGCGCGCGAGGCGCTGACCAACGTCGCAGTGGACGTGCTATCGGCGCACCGGCTGGCGCAGAACCTGCCCGCGGGCGCCGCCTCCGCCGCCCTGCACGCGCCTGCCACCTTGCGGCTCCTGCCGCTGTACCTACTGGCGCTGCTCAAGCGGGTAAGGAGTAGGGATGGTGGGGCGACCGGTCTCTATACTGCCATAACGTGTCAGCACACCGGCTGGCGCAGAACCTGCCCGCGGGCGCCGCCTCCGCCGCCCTGCACGCGCCTGCCACCTTGCGGCTCCTGCCGCTGTACCTACTGGCGCTGCTCAAGCGGGTAAGGAGTAGGGATGGTGGAGCGACCGGTCTCTATACTGCCATAACGTGTCAGCACACCGGCTGGCGCAGAACCTGCCCGCGGGCGCCGCCTCCGCCGCCCTGCACGCGCCTGCCACCTTGCGGCTCCTGCCGCTGTACCTACTGGCGCTGCTCAAGCGGGTAAGGAGTAGGGATGGTGGAGCGACCGGTCTCTATACTGCCATAACGTGTCAGCACACCGGCTGGCGCAGAACCTGCCCGCGGGCGCCGCCTCCGCCGCCCTGCACGCGCCTGCCACCTTGCGGCTCCTGCCGCTGTACCTACTGGCGCTGCTCAAGCGGGTAAGGAGTAGGGATGGTGGAGCGACCGGTCTCTATACTGCCATAACGTGTCAGCACACCGGCTGGCGCAGAACCTGCCCGCGGGCGCCGCCTCCGCCGCCCTGCACGCGCCTGCCACCTTGCGGCTCCTGCCGCTGTACCTACTGGCGCTGCTCAAGCGGGTAAGGAGTAGGGATGGTGGAGCGACCGGTCTCTATACTGCCATAACGTGTCAGCACACCGGCTGGCGCAGAACCTGCCCGCGGGCGCCGCCTCCGCCGCCCTGCACGCGCCTGCCACCTTGCGGCTCCTGCCGCTGTACCTACTGGCGCTGCTCAAGCGGGTAAGGAGTAGGGATGGTGGAGCGACCGGTCTCTATACTGCCATAACGTGTCAGCACACCGGCTGGCGCAGAACCTGCCCGCGGGCGCCGCCTCCGCCGCCCTGCACGCGCCTGCCACCTTGCGGCTCCTGCCGCTGTACCTACTGGCGCTGCTCAAGCGGGTAAGGAGTAGGGATGGTGGAGCGACCGGTCTCTATACTGCCATAACGTGTCAGCACACCGGCTGGCGCAGAACCTGCCCGCGGGCGCCGCCTCCGCCGCCCTGCACGCGCCTGCCACCTTGCGGCTCCTGCCGCTGTACCTACTGGCGCTGCTCAAGCGGGTAAGGAGTAGGGATGGTGGAGCGACCGGTCTCTATACTGCCATAACGTGTCAGCACACCGGCTGGCGCAGAACCTGCCCGCGGGCGCCGCCTCCGCCGCCCTGCACGCGCCTGCCACCTTGCGGCTCCTGCCGCTGTACCTACTGGCGCTGCTCAAGCGGGTAAGGAGTAGGGATGGTGGAGCGACCGGTCTCTATACTGCCATAACGTGTCAGCACACCGGCTGGCGCAGAACCTGCCCGCGGGCGCCGCCTCCGCCGCCCTGCACGCGCCTGCCACCTTGCGGCTCCTGCCGCTGTACCTACTGGCGCTGCTCAAGCGGGTAAGGAGTAGGGATGGTGGAGCGACCGGTCTCTATACTGCCATAACGTGTCAGCACACCGGCTGGCCGTAGAAGCTGGAGTCGTGTTTCTGTAGCGCTCGAAATGAAAATCGTATACCAATTGAAAACGTATACGTCAACCAGTCGTCTACGAAATCGAATTCTATTACACCTGTTTTTATGCATGTTTGTAGCATTCGAAATCTGTGTTGCCAATAAATTAATATTCTTTTCAACACACTTGCTCATAAAGTGAGCCTTATTACATCGATCTTAGGGCCATAAACCGAACTATAACCCACGCGTGCATAATAATATTACAGTACTAGTTGCGTAATAGAATTATCCCTACAAAGTTAAGTAAGTACCTAACTGCAAATTATATGCGAGTAAACAGAGACTTTTCAATTTAACCGGGTAATACAGTATCCCTACAAAGTTAAGTTAGTACCTAACTGCAAGTTATATGCGAGTCAACAGAGCATTTTCAATTTCAGCGGGTAATAGATACAGTTCTTTTTTTGTAACAACAAAGAGGTTTTATACGGCTGAAAATCCATTTACGTTTTTAGAATAAATAAATGTGTCCCTAATTATGACAAAAAACATAGTTAAGTATATTATTATAAAATTATTTATAATTCACAATAGTTTGTTATAAAACATTTGCATTTTATCACTATTATTATACTTAATTATTTTGAAGTAGGCTGTATGGCTGTATGTAATCAATCACCTCACATTTGGCGCGTGCAAAATAAAAAAACTTGCGCGCTTTTTCCCTTAGTTAATATTAGGTTAATACAATATGTATGCAATAAATGTTTTCCTCGCAAGTGTGTTGAAAAAGTGCGTATGAAACTCGTGAGCAACTTACTCACTAGACACTCGGCTGATTTACGCCCTCGCCTGCGGCTCGGGCTGCAACCCACAGCCTCGTGTATAATGAGCAACCTAAGCTCACTTGTATCATAATATACTATTAATTGATTCAAAATCACAGAGAAACTTTAAAAATATAGCAAAATGCAAACACAAACACTTGTCGTATGATTGTCAGTGACGACATTTTGCGGCCACAGACTAATAAAGATGATGAATTCTACTAATAGAAATCTGCAACGAGTGGGTCTGACCACTCGTTGCAGTATTCATAGGTGTGAGTATTCAAAACTACCGATTTTACGAATTCGCATGTGAATTTTACAATTTCGAATGATAATTCAAACTCGAGCGCTACGGAAATACGTCTCCTGCCCGTGGGCGCCGCCTCCGCCGCCCTGCACGCGCCTGCCACTTTGCGGCTCCTTTCGTTGTACCTATTGACGCTGCTCAAGCGGGTAAGGAGTAGGGATGGTGGAGCGAACAGTCTCTAACAAACGGACATAATGTGTCAACACACCGGCTGGCGCAGAACCCGCTCTGCACGCGCCTGCCACTTTGCGGCTCCTTCCGTTGTACCTATTGACGCTGCTCAAGCGGGTAAGGAGTAGGGATGGTGGAGCGAACAGTCTCTAACAAACGGCCATAATGTGTCAACACACCGGCTGGCGCAGAACCCGCTCTGCACGCGCCTGCCACTTTGTGGCTCCTTCCGTTGTACCTATTGACGCTGCTCAAGCGGGTAAGGAGTAGGGATGGCGGAGCGAACAGTCTCTAACAAACGGCCATAATGTGTCAACACACCGGCTGGCGCAGAACCCGCTCTGCACGCGCCTGCCACTTTGCGGCTCCTTCCGTTGTACCTATTGACGCTGCTCAAGCGGGTAAGGAGTAGGGATGGCGGAGCGACCGGTCTCTAACAAACGGCCATAATGTGTCAACACACCGGCTGGCGCAGAACCCGCTCTGCACGCGCCTGCCACTTTGCGGCTCCTTTCGTTGTACCTATTGACGCTGCTCAAGCGGGTAAGGGTTGCTTTTATGACGTGATAACGTGTTAAATACACCTCTAAACTTAAATGGTACAAAGATTTTAGGAGATGATAGTGTCCATCAATACGTACTTTGTTTGGAACAGCTGTTATGTTTTTCGCGATTTCGTGTTTGGCCCAATAGTAAAAATTGTTCGTATTGATGGACGGACACTATCATCCCCTAAAATCTTTGTACTTATTAAAATTTAAAGGTGTATAAATGGATGAACGCCGGCTACACTCACTAATGACATGACGCAATGACACGTTCCGCCTGAGCTCAAAATGGAACTAATACTTCCCATATTTTTTTGTTAGCATATGATTGTGCATAGTACTATATTTATATAAGTTATTTGGCTGTAAATTTCCCTAAAATAATATAATAATAAAAAAAAAAAACCTGGAGTCCTGAAATTCGGTACAGGGGTTGGGTTTAATGACAACATAAAGGGGAAACTATCAAAACTAAGATAATGCGAGATCCTGATGATCCTGAGGCGAAACCTTAATTATTTCGCTCAAATTAACATCACCAGATGACACTATGCGCAGCTAACTCGCGCTATGCGTCCGAGTAGAAGAGAGACAGTGACATATTTTTAATAATCAAATTAGCTTTTAACATTATCTATAAAAGTTTTGTCTCAATTATCAAATTAACTGTAAAGATTATCGTATTATATTAACATATTGTACCAAGTAAATCAAACTAGAGAAATAAAATTAAGTGTCACTGGTGACACAATGCTTCAACAAGCATTTAAATTAGACGTGTGATAGAATGCTTGTTCTAAAATCAAGTTGACGATAGAGGTCGGTGGTAAGGTTATCTTCTACTGCGGCATAATTTTTGATCAATGTTTTCTTGATCAAAAATAGATTATTTAATAAATATCAATTTTTCTGGGTGGTTTCGAGTGGAAGGAACGGAAAACATTACAGCCAATATTAATTAATCTCTCTCTTATTGAAAAATTGAAAATAAAGTATTTATAAAAAATCTACCCGTCTCAAACCCAGCTCCGATGGGACTCGAACCCACGACCTTCCGCTATCCGGGCGACTGCTCTAACCACTGAGCTACGGAGTCGTTAGAGCAGTCGCCCGGACAGCGAAAGGTGGTGGGTTCGAGTCCCATCGGCGCTGGTTGTGAGACGGGTCGATTTCTTCTAAATACTTCATTTTATTTTTTTCAATAATAAACATTACATTGTGAATGCAAAAAAATAAAAATTCAAATAATCTTTCTCTTGTCATTGAACAGAGAGCGTTCCGCACGGGCACGTCGACCCGACTAGACGACAGAGTAGCAGACATGTGCGACATGAAAACCCTACCTTTATTCCAACTGGTCCGGGCGGTGTACCCCGACCTTTACGCGGTGCACGAGCTGCACGAACATTCGCGCGACGACGACGCGCCCGACCCGCCGCGAATGCAACTGTCCGCTGAGAGGTAAGCGTCAACACAGACGGACTGCATTCGAATTGCACACCAGCTGCAAAATTTCAGTTTGAATGCAGTTTTCGTAACTGCGCTAGAACCGCACGCTGGCTGCAAGTGGACTGCGACGAACTGCGCAGTCGCTGTGTAATCCACATGCAGCCGTCCGTCGTGCAGTTCTAGCGCAGTTGGTTTGCAATTTCATTACAGACTAACTGCATTCATACCACAATTTTGCAGCTGGTGTTCAGTTTAAATGCACACCAGCTGTCTAGAGCCTTATGGCCATTAGTGAAAACGGTGACTGCATCGAAACTGCGGTAAAACGCTGGCTGCAAGTGGATTGCGACGAACTGCGCCGGCGCCGTGCAGTTCTAGCGCAGTTGGGTTGCTAACTACAATTTTGCAGCTGGTGTGCAGTTCAATGCAATCCGTCTGTCTGTCTAGAACTCTAGAGCCTAAGTCATCTATAAAGAAAGGAAATAAATAAAAATTAAGTATAAGATCACGCGACAATCGCACTCTTGTGATTTTTGTCAAACATCCAAAGTTATGATTTTTATTGCAAGGTGATAAAATCACAGATTGAATTTTATCAAATAAATAAAAAAATATACCCTTTCCTATTTTGTTTCAGAGTAAGGCGGCTTTGTCATTTATTTTATCTTTTAGGCTAAAACTCCTTTTTTAAACTTCCATTAAACTAATTTCCTTTTTCCCTGCAGAATAAGCTCAACAGGCGCGTATCTCCTAGACGACGGTGAAACAATGATACTATACGTATGCCACGCCGTCTCACCGGCGTTCCTATCAGACACATTCGGAGTGACGGCGTTCAGCCAGTTGCCAGACGAAGCTCGCACTCTGCCGCGGATTGCCTCGCCCGGGAACAACATGCTACATGCCTTTGTGGATCGCCTCAACGACGACCGGCCATACACGTCCAATGTGCTGCTTATAAAGTGAGTATTAAACACATACAGGTGATCCTATCACACACATTCGGAGTGACATCATTCACTCCCCTACTGGACGAAGCTCGCACTCTCCCGCGGATTGCTTCGCCCGGGAACAACTGGCTACATGCCTTTGTAGACCGCCTCAACGACGACCGGACATACACCTCCAATGTGCTGCTTATAAAGTGAGTATTGTTCATATACAGGTGGTCCTATCACACACATTCGGAGTGACATCATTTACTCGCCTACTGGACGAAGCCCGCACTCTCCCGCGGATTGCCTCGCCCGGGAACAACTTGCTACATGCCTTTGTAGATCGCCTCAATGACGACCGGACATACACCTCCAATGTGCTGCTTATAAAGTGAGTATTAAACACATACAGGTGATCCTTTCACACACATTCGGAGTGACGGCATTCAGCCAGCTTCCGGACGAAGCTCGCACTCTCCCGCGGATTGCCTCGCCTGGGAACAACATGCTACATGCCTTTGTAGATCGCCTCAATGACGACCGGCCATACACCTCTAATGTGCTGCTTATAAAGTGAGTATTAAATACCTACAGGTGTTTCTAGCACACTCATTTGGAGTGACAACATTCACTCGCCTACTGGAAGAAGCCCGTACTCTACCGAGTATTGCCTCGCCCGGGGACAACTTGTTACATGCCTTTGTGGATCGCTTCAATGACGACCGGCCATACACCTCCAATGTGCTGCTTATAAAGTGAGTATTAAACACATACAGGTGTCCCTAGCACACTCATTTGGAGTGACGGCATTCAGCCAGCTTCCGGACGAAGCCCGCACTCTCCCGCAGATTGCCTCGCCCGGGAACAACTTGCTACATGCCTTTGTAGATCGCCTCAATGACGACCGGCCATACACCTCCAATGTGCTGCTTATAAAGTGAGTATTGTTCACATACAGGTGGTCCTATCACACACATTCGGAGTGACATCATTCACTCGCCTACTGGACGAAGCCCGCACTCTCCCGCGGATTGCCTCGACCGGGAACAACTTGCTACATGCCTTTGTGGATCGCCT
Source organism: Crambus lathoniellus (assembly GCA_949710035.1). Classification (NCBI taxonomy): domain Eukaryota; kingdom Metazoa; phylum Arthropoda; class Insecta; order Lepidoptera; family Crambidae; genus Crambus; species Crambus lathoniellus. The sequence goes on along the minus strand of OX453299.1, from coordinate 6,376,336 downwards.
TAACGACGACCGGCCATACACCTCCAATGTGCTGCTTATAAAGTGAGTATTGTTCACATACAGGTGGTCCTATCACACACATTCGGAGTGACATCATTCACTCGCCTACTGGACGAAGCCCGCACTCTCCCGCGGATTGCCTCGACCGGGAACAACTTGCTACATGCCTTTGTGGATCGCCTTAACGACGACCGGCCATACACCTCCAATGTGCTGCTTATGAAGTGAGTATTAAACACATACTGGTGTCCCTAGCACACTTATTTGCAGTGACGATATTCACTCGCGTACTGGACGAAACCCGCACTCTCCCGCGTATTGCCTCGCCTGGGAACAACATGCTACATGCCTTTGTAGACTACACACCTCCAATGTGCTGATTATAAAGTGAGTATTGTTCACATACAGGTGTTCCTATCAGACACATTTGGAAGGCATTCACTCGCCTAACGGACGAAGCCCGTACTCTACCTCATACTCTGCCTCGCCCTAAAACTCAATATTTAGCTGGCGCTAAGGCCTAAAACGGTAATCGGCTACACTACCCACCTGATTCTTTGCAAGTATATCAAACTATAAAGGCGCCACCTCCATTTTCCCGAGATATTTATTTAGTTTACAATTTTTGTCACCGAGGATACCCTCAGTTAAAATGGAACTTTCTTCACTGCATTCTAACATAAGCAAGTACAAACAAAAAATAACGTAATAAAAAAATCGAAATCGAAGACAAACAACAATCGATCTACACACGAATATAGAAACGAATAGACAGCGCCATCTCGTCCGTTTGCCTGTAACTAGGTGGTGTGATCAATGTGCAGCAACGACCCTATTATACCACCTCCCTATTATTTATCATATCACTAGGTGGCAGGCGTAGTCTTTACTATTTCTATCATGACAACTTAGATTCAATTGATTTTTTGTTCCTTGTTTTTATTTATTATTATAATTTTTTTGTTACCTACCTATCAATCTCAGTTTTAAATAATTTCTTAAAATGATTTTTTCACTTCTCATGCTCGTAAAGTTCGTGTTGGGTATAGGCTGCATAAAATCGCTTTTTATGCTCTAGTGCATAAAGTAAAATCTTCGTCTAAGTCTCAGACTCTAAGACAAAGGTCGTCAGGTAAACAGTCACACACGCAATCAAACTTCGTTAAATACTTAAACTTGTTATTTCATTCTGTTTCTTCAACTTTGTACATAATCCATGTTAAATTACTAAATTAATAAAACTAGGCAAAATTAATAAGTTTTCTAAGAAAAAAGTATTTCAAGAGCATTATGTACTACGATCTAAGCTAAAGTCACTGTGCTGCCACTGCCAAGTATTAAAAAAAAGAAAAAGAAAGTCTTCCTTCCCGCCAATATGGCGAAGACTTTATTTTTTCTTTTTTGCAATTTATGTATTTTCCTCACACTCGAAGTGAAAAGCAGAGTGTATAACTCGCACATAAAACCCATTTTACCCTCGAATTTACTGAAAATACGTCTCGGGTAAAATGGTATGTTTTATGCACTTGTTGTACAATCTACTATTTTTGTATTGCATTGATTTAAACATGTTTACAGTACATTCCTCCTGGAGCTACAACATATCGTGCTTGCCTGTAGTCTACTGATTTATGCCTTCTTTTGTTGTATCTCTCGTTTATGTACTAATAAATAAAAAAAAAATAAAAAAATATTGCAATTTCCTATACTACAACACGTAATTTCAACAGGGACAACTCCCCCGCACGAACGATGTTCACGGAGCGGCTCGTCGAAGACAGAGTGGAATCTGCTTTCTCCTACTACGAGTTCTTACAGCACGTCAAGAGCCAAGTGAAATGAGTTGCGAGTGACTTTCCAGTGAGTGAGAGGGACGCCAGCTAGTGCGCTCCCCTGAGACTCCGTGAAGTGCTGCGACACTGCCCTAGGTTTGCTAAGTTTTTTATCGGCTGATTGCTTTCGAAAACTATTGTGAACCGTACAGCAAAAAATGGAAATCATTTTCACTTACTTATCAACAAGAGGTGACGGTGATAACCTTCTACAGTGCCTGTTCCCTGTTTAGTTTACCTGAAACTAGTCCGTTTAGACTAAACTCGTTAATTAAAATTTACCCAAGTTTAAGACTTTGGTTTTGGCTCCACGAATATTTTAGATGGAGTCAAGAAATAGATTGTCTAAATTTCCAATAACTCGAATCGATATGCCGTTTAGATAGTGAATAGATTATTGTAATCGTTTTCCGGAATGAACTCGAGACGAAATAGTCGAATCAAAGAATCGTGTAGTAGTGTCGTGAAGTTTGTTGTCTTATGAAATTGTTGGTATCGGTGATGGACGTCTGACGTCATATTAGCGGATAGTTTCTTTGTATATCACAGTTTATTTAATTGTACAGTAGTTTGCGAGTAATATTGCACTATCGTCTTTTGGAAAGAGACAATCGGTTAATATCGGCTTCGTAGACCGTCTCTTTCGCATACTACCTACAGTGCCACAATCTTTTCTGTTCCGGTGGAAAAATGTGAAACTGACGTGATTTTTAATGTCATTTTGCTGTCAAGTTGATGGCCAACCATAGCGCTGCTGGCGAAGGTCTTAGATAGAAGTCAGGGCCGTTTAAAAAAAAAGAAAAACGTACATAGCGCCGCTGTCACCGGAACAGAAAAGATTGTGGCACTGTATGTGACACGTTTTGTCAGTCGGTGTTCATAGATACCAGATTGTTAGTATTTCGTGCGACATAATATAACGCTCTGGAAGTAGAAATTAGCCGATTGCCTCTTTCCAAAGGTCGATGTGCAATATTTATCGCCTACTACTTGTATGTTAAACGGAAATGCAACTGTTCGATTTTATTTATTGGCGTATACAAATAATTTATGGCGCTGGACATCAGTTCAATAAAGTGCCATTAGGATAACTATTGTACGCATTGAATTGATCTCAGTGTCTTTATTACAGAAATGTATTATAAAAATTAAAGGAAAAAATATATACATAGATCAAAAGTAAAAAAAAAAATATAATTTTAAAATAATTTATTGCACACTATTGATAAATTCGAGCAAAGTGCATTTCTTTTGTAAATTTAGTTTAGACATAATTTTGTGCTGCATGCGAGGATATGGACGGAAGAATGTTGAATAAAAAATAGATAGTTACGATCGTTATTTCCAAGTCTTATTGTAAATTATAATCCATATTATAAATATTTTTGTGATAATAATAATACAGGTCGTCTTTTTTATTCGGCATTCGAGGAAATGTTCAGTGTATATATTACAATATGTACTATTGGTATTATTCGTTACGGATTTTGTGTATAAAAATATATCCTATGTTTTATTTTTGTATCGTTCAGTTCTAGGGCGTGTCTAATGATGAATGTCCATACGTTTATTTCCAAATAATGCAATAAAAGTTATTATATTTTTATTGTGATTCGATAACTAGGTGTACGTTTATTTTAATCCATTTGTTTACTGTCGCTCGGTACGGTATCGATTGTACATTAAATAAAATTATTTATGATGTTGTAGGTAGGTTGTTTTACACTGAAACAAGCAGTTCAAGTTATGATACTTGGGGTTGTAAAGGCGAGTCTTGACTATGAAATGTGGGTATATTCTTAGTTTTGGTTGGTTCAGTCAGTCAAGCCATCTTTTGGACCAAAATAGTAGACTAATAACGATAGGAACGAATTCTTTTTAAGTTCTGTATTTGTTTAAATACTGTTTTCCATATGCTCGTCAAAGGTTCCAAAATATATTCCGGTCTGCGTAAACCGATTCATATCAATACATGCAGTAGTAATAGTAGCGCCCTCTAGAGATAAACAAAACCTATTTAACAAAAAATATAGTTTATGAGTCCAAATAAAAATTTAAAAATGTTGAAGAGAAGATTTGGCAAAAAGCAAGTTGGAGTCGTTAATAATTCCTGACAATAAACATCACTCGTCAAATCATTAAAATATTCACAGCAAAGTTTAGTCTTTGGTTTATATATTAATTAATTATTATTATTTTGTAAAATTGGTATTGTTAAACAACCTTTGATTATATATTGCCGGTTTTAGGGCGAAGCTCAATAGTGGGGACGGTCTTAAAAACATATTGTTTTGCACTAAGTCTAGTTCGAGCTTCGATATAATGTGCTATTTTGTGTGAGGCTCTCATAACCAAGGAAGAATGTTAATACTCCTATACGTAAGTGCGGCCTAAAACAAGTGACGACCACAAGGGCCGGTCAAAGCAGAGCAGAGAAGTTATAGTGCGACAAGCATTTCTGTTCTATGGAACTAATCAGTTTTTCATATGACAGTCCATTTTGACAGCAAATTTCGTATTGCAAGTGGTTCTTCTGTCACGGCGGTCACCAGAACAGACAGGAGTTTGGGACTATATTATTGTGTGTAAATAACATATTTATATTGTTTGTTTGATTGAACACATTTTCTCTCCACTTCGCTTTAGTGGCGACCGGCCATAAGGATTGCTATAGCCGTAACAGACGTCACGATCAGACAAACCAAATCCGGCCGGACCGCGTCAAAGGGTCTATTCCGAATCGCAACATACGAAACTTGGTTATACCCGTCACTCTTACACTCCAGTCATGCCAGAATCGAGTGAAAGGGGCGGGGCTAACGAAGTTAGAATTTTGCGTTTCGGAGTACGGTCTCATACACTAACAATAATAATAATGGTCTAAGACTACGCTACAGACGGTCGGTTCGGAGCAGACAAAATCGGTTGTCCGGTCGGAACGTCTGTTATGGCTATTAATACGAAGCAAGTTATTGAATACAATTCGTTGTACATTGCTATGTGAGTTTGAAAATTGCTATTTTACTTTAAACTCGCATAGCAATCTATACTAATATTATAAAGAGGAAAGATTTGATTTCTTGTTTGTTTGTTTGCATCGAATAGGCTCCGAAACTACTGGACCGATTTGGAAAATTCTTTGACCATTAGAAAGCTACATTCTTCCCGAGTGACATAAACTATATTTTATCCCGATATTCCCACGGGAACGGGTACTACAAGAGTAAAACCGCGAGGATCTGCTAGTGTACTATAACTTGCCTCGTGTAATTCAGCCTTAAGGATCACGAAAGGGGTAAGAACGGAGGGAAGGGTAGGATGAATTCCAATAGCTAAAAGTTGTTAAAAAGTTTTATTTCTACATCTTTTATTATCATAGATAATGTAGATTGATTCCTACACGAAATATAATACAATTTCGTTAGGTATTCTTTTGTTATGAGTCTTAGGGGCTGTCCATTAATCACATGAGGCCCAAAGGAGGGGAGGGGGGGTCCGGGAAAAAATCACCAAATATCACAAGGGGTTTATTCAGATATCACGTGTATTTATTTTCGATACCGAAGAACAATTGTTTATACGTATAACGTTGCGAAATTGCCTAAAACTGATAACGTTAAACACCTTAAATTTTTGCAATCAAGTAATTATTAAGGTCTAGAATACGTTCGAGGATTCTTATCGGTTGTAGATTCGCAGTGTCGTTTAAATTTTCCCGCCATCACGCTACCTAAAGTACGTACAAAAAATACACGTGATCTTGGTCGGAGGAGGGATAGTACAAAACCTCACCGTGTATCACCAAGGGGGGAGGGGTCTAAAAGTTTGCTAAAAAATGGACAGCCCATTATGTATCATAGCTAAACTCAGATCAGCCTTTATCAGTTACTGGAGTGGATTTGTTAAAACGATTTGATAGGATTATCATACCGATGAGCTTTGTATGATTGATAATTTTATGGTGAAGTGCCACGAATTTTTATTGGACAATATTAAATTAAATTTAAATTTATCTATGAAATACCATCACAAGTTCATAGCCAGAAGACTTATAAACTTATAAAACTAAATGTTATAGCCCTATTGTTATAAATAGCACTTATTTATTTCCTGTAATTGTTGCTTTAATACCCAAAAAGATACTAACAAATATTTTGTGACTGAGAAGCGACAGATAAAAATAATAAATAAAATGTATTTGCTTCTGTTAGCGGACTGAACTCAAGAGCCTTGTAACTTATTTCAATATAATGAATCTAAAATCTTTATTTGTTTTACTTATGTGGTAATCCCATTTGTAGATATATGTAAAAACACTCAAAATAAATAAGACCATTATATTTTTTCATCTCATGTGGTAGTAGGTAGAGTGTGAGCCAGATAAGTCTGCGCGCGGTCGAATTCGAATATTAATATCCTTTACCTTAACCTTAGAAAAAGAAAACTAACTAGCGCCAAAAACGCTCCTGTCGCACACAGAGTTATCTGACACGTACTCTTGTAAGTCTTGTACATGACTTTTGACTTATGTTTCATAAAAGGGTACTTTGTTGATCGAAGACTATAAAACACAAAAAGAGGTTATTTAGTACTACCACTTTTACCAATGAAGTGTATCTAAAACAAGCTAGTTGCCATGACAACCTGAACAAATTACAAAAGCGTACAAAATTAAGTGTATGGAGGGTCTGCTGTTTAGAGCAAAGGGTTTTCCACGCGCACCCCGCCCACTTACTTGCTACTCATAACGTTCTCTTGTGTTCTTTGGTAATTGAGGGGTCTACTTTCAAAATCCACTAAAATGCTTTTTATTAAGTATTGGGGAACTAAAAATTTTAGTTTATGTTTGGCTATAAGAAAAAAATGTTTGTGTTACAATTTACTAATAAGTATTATTCATGTGGCAATACTTTGACTGTGTTTTTAGTTAAAAAATGGCATTAATAAGGGAACTATAACTAAAATTTAAATCAATTTAGCGGCGTTTGATGTGCACTATTCATTATGGCGGACTTTGAAACTGACATGTTTCATTTTGGCGGGTTTTGGTCGGAACACATTTTTTCGCATGGATGGTTTTATTCAAAATGAACACCATTATTACATAATTGAAATGTATTATGATTAATGAAATAAAAAGTATGAAAAAATTAAATATTTATTATTAAAATAATTATATTTAGTAACACTTAAAGTTATGTGTTAAAATTTAGTTACTTATACCATTATCAATTAAATATGCGAATAGTTATCCTCAAACCCATGTTCACAATTTTCGTCTGCGGACACGTTGTTTTCAATAATATTGTTTGTACATAACAATCTTTCCTCAACACTTTTATAATACTGCAAGTCCGGTACATTTCGCCAATCGCTTCCAAAGTGTTTTTCTAGAAGTTTTGTTACATCATTTACTTTGGCGCTTTTCGGTATAACAGTGTAAGGTAGAACTTTCCTAGGATTTATCATTGTAATTTTTTTATGTTTTTTCGTTATTATAATTTTTTTATTTATTTCGCTTTTATAGTGCATCTCACCTTGAACGAAAATATTTTCTGTTTTTGTTCTGGATAAAAAGAAGCGCTTCGATTTCATAAAAGGAAAATTCCATGAAGTTGTTGGTTTTATGATCGGCTCGTAGCTGGTCTTCCAGTCAAATACCGGAATAGAAGAAAGTTCAGTGACAGTTGCGTGTTCTTCAAGTACAGAAACATAATGCGCCGGAGAAGTCACTACTTCCTTCTTCTTGAGATCTCTCTCTATTTTCGCAAAGACGCGATCGGGTGGTATAAAAGAATGGCCCACAACCGGAAATATTATTTCAATTTTTTTTATATGTCGTGGTGCTTCGCAGTAAAGCCATTTACCTAACATAACCAACATTCCAGTATTCTTATTCTGGCCAGAACAACCGTCACACACTACTCGGAGGACTTTAATTCGCTCATCGAATGTTACTTGTTGCAGGTAATGGTATACCGCACTTAAAATTTCATTACTGCCTTTGTTGTGATCAGTCTCTGTCCAATAATAAGAATGAATATTTTCTTTGTTTAATTTTGCCTTAGAATTACCTTCTACTATAGCAAAATGGTAAAAGCTGAACTGCCTGCTGTAATATGCGGATTGATCGGGAAGTTTAGGTAACGCTTGATTTTTTTGGCAATCAAAAGTAATTGTTTTTAGGAAATCCGCATCCTCTTGAATGATTTTGTAAAAGGCCTTGTATTTCAATCTGTGAATTCTTTTTTCGGTGATTAGTTGGTTTTTGTTTCTAGGATCAGTCTCAGCTTTTATCCGCTCTTGTAATGAAATACAAGTAGAGCAAACGTCTGTTCTTGGTGACCCAAAACCAATATTATAACATGTACAAAATATTTTTCTAAAGAAACCTTGCTTTACTTTCAAGTTGTGTTCGCGTTCTGAGTTATACATACGCCACATTTTTTTAATGTTCAGCTCTGGTGGAAGATATACTCTTTTCGTATCTGAGCGACAATAATGGCTTTCGTGAGCTTTAAACTTTTCTATAAACCATTGCACCGACAGTCGTTTTGCTTCATAATTAATAGATTTTCGATCACCGCCTCGTCTTTCTACTGCCTGAGCACCTCCAGATGTATAAAATCTATTAATAATTCCCTTCACTCTGTCAACTTTAACCAAAAGAGCGCCTAAGAAGGTTTTTTGACACACAGGTATCAATTGAGCTTCTTTATTTATAATATGGTATTTTGCTGAAATTTTTCTTCTGCTGTACTGATATTTGTTTTTTGCTTTTTTTACCATGCAGTATTTAAGTATAAAATTATCCTGAGATATCTTAGTGCTGCATTTGTAGAAATTTACATGAAACCTTCTTATGTCTTGCGCTGTCAATTTATTGCATTTGAACGCTTTTTTGTCATGTCCACATTGAGGGAATATTGGCAATCCTTTGCTTTCATATCTGAAACAATAGTGTCAATGTTGAAGCACCACCACCAGCTTTTCTTGAACATTGCATGCGTAATACGTCGTTAAGTATTTTTCTATATTTGCTTTAATAATGTTTTTGTACCAAAAACCTTTACAAGCATTTATCAAACAACCCTCAAGCTTCATCTGTCACACACACAGACACACACACAAACATGCACAAATACACATTTTTAAGACTGGTAAAAATTTAATTATTTAATGGTTTTAAATAAAACTTTGCCCCATACAGAAACGTCAAATTTAAAGCAAATTAGGTATCCGTCCCTATTTACTAAATGTTATATTAATATACGAGCGAGAAAAAGCGACAGATTATATTGTCTATCAGTATTTATAGTATTTTGTCTAGCAGTTAGTACCTACCTTAATTCAATTTCAAAATGTATGAATTCGATTAGACACAATCCCACATTTGCAAAATATCACATTCGCCAAACACAAAATTAGTATTTTCTTAGATCAAATATTTTATCGTAACATTATGATAACTTAAGCCTTATAATTATTATAAAAAGCTGTATATAAATTTATAATGATAAACGTCACCGGACTCATACGGTCTGAAATGGAGTACCTATACTATGCTCAAATTAGTGGCTTCATTCTGAATAACATCACAATACTGTCTGTATTGGTAGTTTCATAGTAGATTTAAACATACCGTTTTATTTGCTCCGACTTACGTTTCCACTTTGTCACGTCAGTTTTTCTTTTCCGTGAATATTTTGGATCACATTTTTCAATATTTGATAACATTTCCTCCATTTTAAAAGGGTAAAAACTAATAAAATCTACGCACAAGTCTTGACTATCTTAGATGCAACGCCATACTGTTTAAAACGTCACGTGATATGAATGCCGCGATATGATTGGTTCTCGCAGTTTTAGCGGAATTTGAAACGCAACCATGCGGTTTTAGTGGTGTTTGCAACAAACAGTGATTTTTGTTGGTCGATTTTTAAAGAATATAGTGGATTTTGATGAGAACTGATAAGTGAATATGAAAAGAAATGCATTAAAGTGTCTTTATAAGTATTAACAATGATTTCATATAAAAATCGTTTTAGTGGGTTTTGAAAGTAAACCCCTCAATTATCTAACAGTTTATTTATCAGACTACAATACTCATTTTGTACACAACGTCCAGGCAGGCGTCTGTCACTCAATGTACTTGCGCGACTCTCGCTCGCAGCGCCGGCTGTACAAATCCATAGAAATTAGATCTGCAAAAGAGATGCAACGTGTGGCCGTTCGTAATTAGCGCCGTACAAGCTGAATTCCACTTTATTGCGTTGTTGTTAGAGTTGCTATTTATTTAAATGGTTTAGCGGAGTGAAGTTTCTGTACCAGAGTACTATTATTTATTCTGTGGTCCAGGACATTAAATAAGAAAGTCGATTGCTGTTGACCTTATTTATACCTAAAAACGAAGGAATATAGAAGAAATATAGCTCAAAATTAGGACAATAGAAAAAGAACACCTGATACTGTACGGTTGTGAGTGGAATATTTTTGTTCTATGGTGGAACTAAAAAGAGAGTATAATAATATTTATTACTGTATTTTTTTACTCTTTACATTAATTACTCATTACTCTTTGGTGTGTTAAGTTTGTCATCTGTCACTAACTATAATATTAATTGTTTATTTTATTTTAATTACCATTTGTGATAATGTTTGAATGAAACCCTACAGCAAAAGTAGACGAATTTAAAAAGCTTATGTTCCTGAATGTAAAAAAAACAATATTTGAAAATGTCCGTTAATTACGTGATTGTACACTACGGACCATGCAATTCATTTCACACAGTTATTCATAAACCTCAAAAAATAAATGGATTAAAAGGTAAGTAAGTACCTAGGTAATTCTTATATTATTATATTAATGAGATTCGTTATTTCTACAAATTGGATCTACAGATGATGTATGACGAGACAAGACGTGTTTTTTTTTTAATTATCCAAGATAACAATTTTTTGCTCTGTGTTCTAGGGGTTCACATCAACGATTTCAGACCCAGAGATCCCAGGTTCGATTCCCAGTGGGGTACATATTGTATTCGGTTATGTTGGTGGTAGGACATGATTCTTAGTCCGTCTAGCTAGATAGCTAGCTACTACCATCTTATTTAAGTCTGATGCCATAACAACGATGTTTTCAGCATTGTTGTTTTCCGGCAGTTAGAGATAAGATAGCCAGTTCCTCAGTGATTGAGGGTTCCGGGAGTAGTGCGCTTCCACCTTCAAGGCCTGCGTAGACGAGGGACTTTTGCCCGCAGGACTAAGTCGTGGGCCACACTGGAGCGAGCGCAGGACGCGCGAACACGTACTATTCCCTCCTCCGCCTGTCGCGCCAACCGCCGGACGCTCCAGTGTGGCCCCTCCCGTCCGTCTCAATATATTTGTTTTTCCCGCTCAACGCGGACGCAAGACGCGCCGCTCCAGTGTGGCCCACGACTAACTTTAACTTTCGCTACGAACTCAATGTATACGACGGTTATTTCATTTGTAAAGATCTAGCGAGGAGGATCAGGAGAACCTTCATGGGCAGAACAATCTTCGTTTACGTTGCATTCGCAGCAAATGTTTCCACTTTTAGGTTATGTCGGCGGACAAAGTTCCCCCGTCTGGGCAGGTCTTCAGCCTCATCACCCCTTAACATCAGGTGTGATGAAGGCTTAATGCTAGACTGTTGTGAATAATAAAAAGGCAACAGAAATAATTATACATAATATTCGTTTGTATTCAGATCGCTTGCGAAAACTTGGATACCGCGTAGATTTAAACCCAGTTAGCTACATCAACTACTGTATGATCGAGATGTGTGGCCATGAGGTAACTATTCTTTTCTATTTCTACGCGTTATATTACTTGCAGTTTTAGCATAGCGTTATACGGTATTTTTATACCTACCTGTAGTTGTTGATAAAATGTACGGCTGCCTAGCGATCTTGTCGCACGAGAACATACAATGCATCCGCGCTCTTGCAGTTTCTTGTAACATCTTACTTTTTACGTAAAATGATGTTCCGCCGATAAACTATCTAGTTCGCCCTGGTAACTTGTATTTGACCGACTTCCCAGTGTCCGATGGAACTGAAATTTTGTATACAGGTTTGGTTTAGATGACAATACAATATTAAATTACAGTAAAAAAAAGCTTGTCATAAAAATGAATTTTTTACTAAAAACTTTAAAAACTTTTAAGCGTTTTTGACCCGGATTTATATGTAGGTGTTGATGAAATGTACGGCTGAGCCTAGCGATAATAAGTATAGAATAAGGTTTTCTGAAAAGGCTTTGTTTAATATCACCACCAACATATCAGGCGTCAGCTACAGTACACCCAAGCGTGACCTCGGTTCATCGTATGCTACTTGCATCCTTCGGTCCTCTGTAATCTTCACTAGATCATCGCTCCTCTTGTAGCTTTGCCGCTCTAAGCCACAGCATATCCATTTCCCATTTTATCTCTCACTATTCATTTCCCCAGTGGGCGTCACTCGGCTGACATGATGATGATGATGATGATGATTCATTTCCAGGTCTTTCGCTGTAACATCCAGAACCTCTCATTCAATATGCCTTACGAGCTCGACCCTGTCTGCCAAAGCGCTGTCAACGCGGTGCTTACCTCCACCGAACTGCTGTCCAGGGCTTGTGACTACCTCTACTTCTGGTCTATGATCGACGACCAGATATTCAAGAGAGGAAAGTACTACCCCAAAGACTACTATCTCAAGGAAGAGGTTAACTTCAAGCCGTTAGCCTCTTTCCTAGATTGTATCAAATGTTGCAACATACTCGTCCAGAAGAAACCTACTGAAAATACTGAATAAAATTTGGTTTTCTTTGACATTCTTATTGTGACACCAAGCCCTACTTTACGAGATATGTACGTACAACAACAACTCATTGAAGAAACACAAAAAAATATTCACAATAAATAATAGTGTTAAAACTCTCAATGGTTTTAGTTTGTAGGCCTGGAAAAACTGGCTAGCCCACAATATCAAAAAACCAAATAACATAAAAATCTTTCTTTTTGTGTTTCGACTAAGTTATTTTTATCATAATTATAGTTATGTATTACATATTTAATTGTATTTTAAAAGAATTAAATAATTTCAGAGAATGTTTCATAAACATCTTCACCATTTCTTTGTCCACTACACTGGCGCTACCAACGCGTTTCTCAATGTTTCTGCGCCATTCTTTAATTAATACTGCCCAAAAACAGCAACGGTAGCATTGTAAACAAAATAACAGTCACCGCTGTCTGAAAATAACCGTGGAATGCCGGATATTGCAATCCCGTCCCGTCACGGGTGCGTCGCCTGCGCAGGTACGCGCCGCGAAGCTTCAGTGAACAGTGTGCGTCCGACACGCTCGCTGAATACACGCATTCGTGAAAACTCTTCTCGCATTGAGGATCGAGCTATCGATATTTAATACGATAATAAAAAGTTTCGACAACAATTTTCAAGTGAATTTTTCTGTGAGGTGGTTACTTAAAAGACAATTGATAAGTGTGTAGATATGAAGGTTTTAACTGTTGAAGATAAAGTGGCAAGTGTTGGGAATGAGAATGAGCCGACCGTTGAAGTTGAAGCGCCTAAGATTACCAAAGAGGAATTGAACAGGTAAGGAGACTCGTTAAATTAATTCATTTTTTAATTATGTACCTATCATTTGGCAAGTTTTTTAATTTCCTAAGAGATGGTTAATGAGTTTTAACCTGTTCATGAAAAGGGAGGGCTTTTTAGAATTCAACTGAAGCGGTTCTTGAAATTAATATTGGGTGATATCTCATAAACTTTTTCAAACAACTGGAAAGTTAAGAATTCAAAATCATTTAATAAAAAAAATACTTAGATCTAAAAAAAATATTTATAAGCCTTACTTACATGTATATTGAGTAATAAATACCTAGTTGTTAAGATAAGGTGTAAGAGCAAAATGCCCAAAAGTGTTCAAAAATTTCGCTGGGATTCCTAGCGATTGCTCAGCAAGATTGGAAGGTCAGGCTGTTGGCGCGCGGCCAGCGTGACACAGGCCACTGGCACGCAGTGTTTACACCCGTTTGTTGTCCTACTCAGGAATGCGATTGCTGTAATCTGGCTTTTTCTCTCTTCACGTATATTAAAACAGGATTGCCGCGGTATTTTCTTGTAATTTTTTTCAAAGTAATGGGAAATACATGAAAGGCAAAGCAATTATAATTTGATTAGAAACTACTAGTCGTTATTTTAGTAATTAGTATAATAGTTTTGAAAACTTTATAAAAATGTTAAGTGAATATATCGCTTCAGTCACAGTCATTCATAATAATGTGTTTTCTTTCTTGAATAATTAGTTCTGAGTATAGCATACTTTACCTTAATCATAATAATCATAATCATAATAAACCTTAGAATTAGATGCTGATTACATTGATTCAAACACCTAACAAGTCGTCTTCATTCCAGAGGTTGTCCTCTCGGCGTTTCACGCGTGACAAACTCCCTATACGTGTGCGGTGCGCACGCGCTGCCTGGCGCCGTGAAGGCTCTGCAGCCGGGGCTGGTGGTGAGCGCCGCCCCTGAGCTGCCACCGCCCCCTGAAGACTACGTCCCCAGATATGTTGTGCCGCTTCTGGACACACCCAACTCTGATATGCACCCGTACTTAGGGCGAGTCGCTGACCTGATTAACGAGGTGAGGTTTGATTCTGTTTTTTCTTTAGAATACTGCAAATTTTGTAAATTTTCATTGACACTAGTGCGATAATGTTCCCCTTCATTCTAAGCGAAACAGAAAATATTGTAGTGGAAGAGATAGGTAGGTGACAAAGTTTAATATTGGTACACTACCCAGCTCGTGATATATTGTGCTTTGACGGCCTTTAGAGTACTTATTGAAACTATAGAAATTACCTACCTTCGAAACTCTTTTTCTAAATAAAGTCTCGCAATCTAGTTTACGAACCTACAGTTTCATTATTAAGATTGCGAAAAATGCATGTAATATTATGAAAAAACTTTGTAAATAGATTTCAGTTGCCTTATATTAGTTATCAGAATTGTAAAATCTAGCATATGATTATAGCATGCGTTTTCCAACAGGTGGTCAGCAAAGGAGAAGTAGTCCTGGTGCATTGCGTGGCCGGTGTGTCGCGTTCGGTGTCGCTCTGCCTGGCGTACCTCGTCAAGTGGCAGCGGATGACGCTGCGAGACGCCTACCACCACATGAAACAGAGACGGTGAGATGATGGCATCTCTTTATTCTTAACTAGCGGATCCTCGCGGTTTCACCCACGTCACGTGGTACCCGCTCCCGTGGGAATATCGGGATAAAATATAGCCTATGTCACTAGGGAAGAATGTAGCTACCATTAGTGGTCAAAGAATTTTCGAAATCGGTCCAGTAGTTCTTCGGAGCCTATTCGATGCAAACAAACAAACAAACAATCAAATCTTTCCTATTTATAATATTAGTATAGTATAGACTAGCCTTCCGCCCGCGGTCCGCCCGCGTGCACTACACGACGTTATCCCCGCGGGAATGTGATGTTTTACCGGGTTAAAAAGTAGCCTATGTCTGTCTCAGTTCCCAAACTATTCCCTTACCAAAAATCACGTCGATGCGTTGCTCCGTTTAAGACGGACAAACAAACGAACAAAAAAAACGTTCACATTTATACTTAGATCAACAATAACACCTAAGCATTTATAATATTAGTATGGATAAGCAGTGTACCAAAGCCATCTTCTATCTCACTCGTTGCACAGGAGCGCAAGCAGCCGAGAAATAATAGCGGGCCATGAGTGTACCTACCTATCTCATTGGGACGCATTGACAGCGACGCTGCAGCCGTCACCAATCAAAACATGACGTACTTATTACAATATTATCATATGTCATGGCTTGGCATCTCATGGACGCGAAGAAAAGCCACGGAAGCGCTGCTAGTATGCTGCCATTGCATCCTAAAGAGATACAGCCCTAAGGATTCCTTATCTACTAGGGTTCATTATTCACCCATCAGAAAGGCCTGTGCTCCAGCAGTGTGGACACAAAAATGGCTGATGATATTGGTGTTGATAACTAAGAATCAGTCAGCACTGAAACTAGACACGGTTGGGAACCAACTTTCCTCACACAGCAATAACGTTTCATCGACAACATCTATGGAGCCTGCCAGCTTCTATTTGTGTGTCTCAATATCTGTCACTAAAATAATTTGGATTGTAGTAGGAACGGATTATTGATTTGATTATAAGCCTCTCCCGTCTCTTTAAATTACTTCTGATTAAGGCCCGTATTCTAGAACGACACTTAAGTGGAGATCTCTTCTCAAGTACAGTTAGAAAGGGATGCAAATACATGCAACGAATACATTCATCCCTTGCTAACTATACTTGAGAAGAGATCTGTCGTTCTAGAATACGGGCCTAAAAGCATAGAGCGTATTGGTGTATCCCATAGTTGACCAGAAATATAAGTAAAATTTCTAATATAAGAATAAATCCTTTAACTTAAGATAATCTAACAAAAAATGAATGCATTACGGAGTACTGATTCCAATTTCCATTGTTCTAGATCCCAAATTCGGCCGAACACTGGGTTCTTCAAGCAGTTGATCAAATACGAGGAACGCCTGTTCAGCGAGGCCTCCGTCAAGATGGTCTTCTGTGAGGCCATCGACAAGGAGATTCCTGACGTGTACGAGCCGGACTACAGCGCCATGACCTGGTTCAGGCAACGATATGGGCCGATAGAGAACTGCTGAGCGACCCCTGCTGACCCCGACCCATTGATATTTGATTCACAACCGCACGGAAAGGGGATCGTATTCGAATTCTATGCTTTGTCTATTCTGATGTGAGTGACAGTGACAATGCATACAGTGCCACAATCTTTTCTGTTACGGTGACAGCGGCGCTAAGTACGTTTTTCTTTTTTTTTGTAGCAATTTGAACGGCCCTGACTTTTAAAACCTTCAGCCGCCCGCAGCGCTATTGGTTGAACATCAACTTGACAGCAAAATGACATTTTAGTTAGAACACGTTAGTTTCACATGTTGACCACCGGAACAGAAAAGATTGTGACACTACTGTACATTCCGCTGTCGGGAACATTGCCGACGGTTTGTGAATAAGGAGTAAATCGGAGAATGGGATAGAATATCGCCTATTGCCTATACTGTAAAGAAGAACGTTCGATTCATGAGAAGATGTGGAGTATGCTCGAAAGGAAATTTGGTAGTAAACTAGTGTGAGAATGATTTACAGCGTCAGATTTTTGTAAATATTTGATCTGAGTGGAGTATTTTGAGTCGATGCATGAAGTGAGTGTATGAAATGAGCATGAAACAATGAGTAAACATTATTATTATGATATTGAGTAAAATACTTTGAATTATTGGTAATGTTGTATCTATCAAGGAATATTTGACAGTAGTTCATACTACATACTAAGTATAAGCTGACATATCTATTTATTATAAGAAATGTGATAATTAATTTATTTAAAATATACTTTATGTAATAGTGGTTAAAATAAGTTTATGTTATTTTAGATGGGACCAAAAATAAATGAATATTAAATTAAAATATCTTTTTTATTTTTACTATGTTACCTATGTTACATTTTCTTATCTAGGAACAAACTACTGTAGGAGGCCAATGAGGTTCTGGAGGCAGTTAAAATGTCAGATATTATTATATTTTTTGTTTTTAAAGTCTGAAAACCCTATTACAGCTTTCTTAAGGTGACTTTCACCACTGATATTTAAACGTGATTAACGCTAAACGTGTTTAAAACATAGTTCTATCTCTGTCATCTGTTTGAATGTGCCGAAAGTCACCCTTAGTCTATTGCTGTTATTGGATGGCTTGGTCTAGGTTTTTTACACTCAAAGTATCTCTATGTATTTGAAGCTGAAGCTTTTCGAAATCCCTTTTCACAAACTGTCTACTCCACGAAATGGGGGAGTTTCCTGCAGTAATTTTTCGATGCACTAGATGGCGCTGTAACTCTAATACAACCTACTTTTTTCAGCATTTATGGCAAAGGATTAGTTCATTGAGCTTTAAAAAGACTTGTGTGTCGGTCGGTTGTACTGTCAAATTAATCTGTATGGTTTTTGTGATTGAAGTTCACTTTCTACCTTGTCTGTGGGATAATAATGTGCAACTATGCTCCGCGCGAGACCACTCGACTCGCTCAGTAGGTCTAGCACAACTTAGCGCGACTCTTTGTCGCGCTCCTTTCAACCAATCAGCACTTCGCCTTAAGTCGCGCGCGCTATCTACGAGCGATCTGATTGGTTGAAAGTGCCCGCGACTCTTTGTCACTCGAGTCGCGCTCAAGTTGTGCTAGCCCTACTCAGTTTACTCGCCCTTTCGTTTACATTGGTCGAGTTAGCCTGCTTTTTGTCGCTCGCTACTCAACTCGGCCGCCTGCTCGACCAATGTAAACTAGGCTTTTACGCAGGATGGTAAATGTTGTCGCAGGAGGCTCCTGCAACAACATTCACTATCCTGCGTGAGGCGAGACGGATGGCGGGGCGGCCTGCCGTGAATGGGCCGCTTTAGTCTTCCTATTAGGCTCCCATTAGACTGTAGGTTTTGCTGTCAGTTTGCTATCATTCACGATTCTTTTAGCTAATCAAAATGAACCATTCATAACGCTGCCCGAAGTTCCTCTATACCGATTGGTTAGATAGTCATGAGTGTTGGAATTGACTGATTGTTGCATGACCGTCTAATGTACGCCTTACTACAGACATACTATTTTCTTTGCTATTTTCTATTAGGTACTTTTTCGTTTACTTCTTCAGAAAAAGTTAGGTCGCTATAGTGGGGTAGCGCCATCTAGTACAAATTTTTGAACTGCACGATGAAACGTCAAAAGAAACTCTCTCATTAAACGTAAGTAACGATTATTGATACTTCCTCGTTGGATCTCATTCACAAAGTCCGCCGTTTAAAACTATCCAGACGGGTAATTCGCAAAGTATCCGTAAGATACACAAACAAGTGCGTATACCTGTATGCTGTAACTGAAAGAGCGCGTTCATTGAGTGTGTTGGCCCCGTGGCATTGAGCGCGCTACGGAAATACGCGGTGGGCGGGGCGCGCGGGGAGGGGAAGCTAGGGCTGCCACTAGCGTAGAAAAATCATTGGAATATTGAAAATATAAAGGATGTCTCCCCAAGGAACATACATATGCCCAGCTTCTTGCGCCCAGTATTTTAAGCTGTGCGTTGTCTGTCAGACAGCCAGTAACGCAAGAGTTTTTATTTAGGGATTTGTGCTTTGAATACTTTAAGCAATCTGTAATTTATTCCTTTTCTTCAGTGCTTCGAGAAGAAGGTACCTTTACAGCCCCCTGATTCACGAACCATCGGAAACGCTCCCGACAGCGGAATGTATGCCCTGTCTTTATTGTCTCTCACTATAGAATAGACTAAGACAAAACATAGAATTTGAATCCGATTCCGTTTCCGAAAGGTTGTGAATTGGGGGGCAGGTGCCCGAATACTCGAACACTTCTCAGATTTGGGAGCGTCTCTTTCATACATGTGACATTTAAAGCGCCAGGACGATGTTTGAGACGCTCCTATAATTGAGTAGCGTTCTGAGGTAGCGTTAGAGTATTCGGGCGATAGATAAATAAGTACTACTAGTAAGTTATAAAAAAGTTTTTAAATTCAATCATATTTCCATTACAGTTTAAAATTCTCGAGAGCAACTATACAACATGCTACAGTAGTCACAAATTAAGATGCCCGTTTTGACACATGGTAATGACCCTAGAATGTAACTTGTTACGAAAACCAAAAAATCAAATATATGCTGATTACTTACCAAACGTGTATGAAAATAATATGTTACATTTTTTAACGCATCATAAATTAAGGCAAAGTGTATTCCGCGTATTATTTTTCCGTTTATTCTAAAGTAAACGCTGATTCGATTAACTACGAAACGTTTAGAAAAACAGTTACGTTCTCAGTCTTTATTTTTTTAAATACTAGTGTTGTAACCGTTGTGTGCAGGATTTCTCCAGCTTCATTCAATTTTATCGAAATAATCGTTATAACCACTTTAATAGATTAATTTGTAAAATTGATCTTTTTTGTGTGAAAACTAGATTGGCGCTTAAAGCATTAGTGAAATTATGAATTGGCAACAATGATTTCGATAAAACGGTTTCTAGGCAAACGCACACTTATCCAAGGAGAACGTTTCGAGTGAACCGAATGAAAAAAAAATCTTTAAATAAAACCTAGACAAATTTGCACACCTCACCATGTCGAATCGTCACGTTCACCTTTCCAGAGATTTCTTAAAACACGTTACGTTCGGCTTGTTCGAAGCGTTCGCATCGGACAAGCGTGCGTTCACCATAAGCGGCCTGTACACGTTGGTCCAACCACTAGCCAATACGTCGTACACTCGACAGAACATCAAGTTAAACAGTTGAACTGCGATAACAGCTTTTATTACGTAGGGCATATAGGCGGTCTCAAGGTCAACATGTATAGTCTGATGTGCCGCCGTGTGTACACTGACACTTTTGAACGAACAAGACGTTTAAAAAGGTTCTTTCAAAAGTGTTAATATACGACGTATTGGCCAATGGTTGGGCCAACGTGTATAGGCCGCTATAATAAGTAATGTAGCTACTCTATGACCATGTCTATGCTGTGAGCTGTAGTTAAAATACTTGCACTTTTAGAGCCAACGCGCACTTGTGATTTTTAGTCGACCGATAGTTTAGTCGGAATCGTAAGACGATCGTGATCAAACTGTCGGCCTATAGTTTAGTTTTGAGAACCTGCGAGCACTTGTGATTTTTAGTCGACCGATAGTTGGTCGATAGTTTAGTTGAATCCGGGCGCGCGCTCACATAGTCCTTCATGCACAGGCCGATAGTTGTCCGATAGTTGTATAACTGTAACTATAACTATAGTTGTAGTAACTATTGGCCAGTCATTTTCGATAGTTCGATACTGAATGCGCAGTCTACCGATAGTTGGGCGATAGTTTAGTTGAATGCTGTGCGCGCGCTCACATAGTCCTTCATGCACATTACCGCCCGGCCGATAGTTGTGCGATAGTTTGATCGTAAAACTATCGGCCAGTCATTTTCGATAGTTTGATCGGTCAATAGTTTACGCGCACTGACGATTGCCACTGCCATATAACTCCATACTGAATCCGAGAACGACCAAACTATCGCCCGATT
Organism: Crambus lathoniellus; assembly: GCA_949710035.1. NCBI lineage: Eukaryota > Metazoa > Arthropoda > Insecta > Lepidoptera > Crambidae > Crambus > Crambus lathoniellus. Next base: position 6,355,286 of record OX453299.1, on the reverse strand, counting down.
AAAAATCACAAGTGCGCTTTCGGTCTTATATAAATTATGCAATTTAAGTGGATTCGATTCAAGTTTATATAACATAAAAGGTCAATTTATACTTAAATAATATGTTTATTAAAAGTATAAGTACCTATTATAGTAAGTTTAACGTTTTATAATAACTTTAGTTTTAATCCACTTATGTTGCAAACCTACTATAATCGATTAGTTACTCAGAACCTTAATCGATTAATCGCGAGAATCGATCACAGACTCGTATGGTTACATGCCTAATCACGTCACTTTAGCATGTGTCAAAACGGGCATCTTATTTTGTGACGACTGTAATGCAAATTATTCGAAACTGAGAAAAAATATTTTTATAAAAAAATTAAACCGCCTTCAAAAAAATCACATAAAAAAGTAAGAAATAATTCCTCACCAAATAAATAACCTAAGTACTTTGAAGTCGGGCGTGAAACATGTTCGATTTTTTGTTGTTTTTGTTAAAACCCGCCCGACTTCAAAGTACTTACGTTATTTATTTGGTGAGGAATTATTTCTTACTTTTTTGATGTGATTTTTTTTTGAAGGTGGTTTAATTTTTTTTTTAAATATAATTTTTATTTCACTCTTTTTAGTGCATCGTGCAGGCAATTTATTTGTATTCTGGTAAATAGGTATGTGATCAAATTGAAAACCTCCTTTTTTGAAGTCTGTTAAAATACCTTGAGGTATGCCCTTTTTAACAAAACAAGAATCATCTAAATTGGTTTATAAACAAAGGAGTTATGCCTAAAGATACGTATTAAATTCACATAAAGTGGTAACGAAAACGACAGTATTTTCAAGATTTCCTGAAAACTACTGAACCGATTTCAAAATTTCAAAAAATGGGACTAACTTGGAAACCACCGTGATGTAATAACGTTTCAATCATTTCAATCGGTCCATCCGTCTTCGAGTAATCGGTGGACATACACAAAAAAAAACATACAGACGAATAGAGAACCTCCTCCTTTTTGATTTAGAAGTCGGTTAAAATAGTTTGTTCAGAATCGAGAGTAGAATCGATTCCACATATATTTGATAGGGGTTAAATAAAAATAAATGTTTTCTTTTTTTGCCGCTTCTAAAAATCTTTGTATTATATATATGTATATCTGCCTATTCATTCAATACACGTGCGACCCGTCACGTGCTCTCCTTCGTCATAGTAGAGCATATAATCTGTCAGAAAGTCAAGGAGACCTATGAGCACGATTATCTTGGAAGTTTCTATAAAAAAAAAATTTTTGAAAGTGAAATTAAATTAATAAAAAATATTTTAATTTTTAGTTTTTTGCATTCACAATGCAATTTTACTGAAACTGATTACTGAAAAATGGAAAATGAAGTATTTAGAAAAAATCGACCCGTCTCACAACTAGCTCCGATGGGACTCGAACCCACGACCTTTCGCTTTCCGGGCGACTGCTCTCTTTCCATTTTTCAGTAATAAAAAATAAATTAGTTGGGGGTGTATGGGCGTATCGGTTATTGCATTAACACGTTGTATATATTGAAAAAGAGTTTTCAGGTAAAAAACTGTGTTCAGGTAATTTGCGACAGCCCTAATGGTACATTAGATATCGCACAGAGCATAATTCTACAATGCGCACCCGCTTCCCGGAGTGATGTAATCTCGCCACTAATACAGTCACTGGCGCTTCTACGGGGCAAACGCTCATTCATAATTATTAGATCATTTCAATTAGCAAACAGAGGCTACGGAGTACTATTTACAATTTATTAGATTTAGCCCAGTATTGACACAGCACGGCAAAAGATGTTTTGGCGACGGATAAGAATATAAATTGATAGTATGATGGAAAGAACCCGAACCTATCCAAACCAATTGTTAGGAAATTGTGGTTTCAGTCAAGTGTCCGAATTTTTATATGTTTATGGATTTCCTACAGTGTCCTGACCAAAAGTCTCTATGGATACTACCACGATTTCCGAGTCCCGTCCAGAGTTACGACTGATTCCAGGATATCCAGTGGTTCACACCACACCGGTTTCAGACCCAGAGGTCCCGGGTTCGATTCCCTGTGGGGGGTACATATTGTATACGGGTTGGTGGTAGGATTGTTCTCAGTCCGCCTGGCTAACTTCCACCATCTTATCTAAGTCTGACGCCATAACAATGATGTTTCCAGCTTTATTGTGTTTCGGCAGTTAGAAATAAGATACCCAGTTCCTTTATACTTAGTGATTGAAGATTCTGGAAGTAGTGCGCTTCCACCTTCAGCCTTATCACCACTTAACAGGTGTGATGAAGGCTAAGTACTACCCCGTTGTGGATAAAAAAAAACACATAATCCTAACAACAGGTTGAGGTCCTTTTTGAAGGCCGCTGAAGGGTGTGATGGTTGCTTAAATGTCTTCGAACCTCCTTCCTTTAGGTAGTGTTACGTCTGTCATCTGTATATGTACATTGTTTACCTCGGCTTCGTTTCTAGCAGACCTTGGTCATCTGTTTAGGTATTGATAAAAAACTTATGAAGTAACCAAGAGTTCTTTTTTAGAGCTGTGACTTGTTATGAGTCTGTAACGCTCAGCTGCTTTTCGCTTGGGAAAGATATCTCATAAGTATCTAATCTAATATAACATTGCGAGGCCTTCGCTGCTGTTCCAGTAGCACCGAGGATTCTTAATCTTATAGCCACATGCATGCAGGTCTCAACGTTCCGTCGTCTCACGTAGCCTAATGACCCCTTTGTCGTCTTGTGTGCTAAGTTACATTATAAGGGCAACAAGTCAAATAAACTTTTTAATTTGACTTTACTCGCCATATCTATATTTTACACTAATTTAGCAGATTAACTAGGCACTAGTTCGAAGTGCTGATGTTTTAAATAGGTTGAAGGAATCTGGGACCTTTGTACTAAGAATGTCCCACATTTTTTTCTATCCGCAACAGTGATAACACTGAAGGTGGAAGCGCACTACTCCCATCCCAACATACTTACTCATAGTTTTTTCCGTTAAATTATAGATATTTACATGTAGGTAGGTAGTCTGTTAATAATTTTTCTTAAAATTAATATTGAACGTCTCCTACTCCCACAATTGTCCACGCTTCAGTTAAAGAAACGAAGATTGACGGGCACCAGTCAACTTGAGCAACAAAGTTTTCATTAGTACAATTGCCGGCCACCTGACTTCAAGGGTACGAGTGTTTCTTTTGGTGATTTGCCAGAATTATCTGCGCATTCCACCATTTACCGACGACGCGCCTTTTGCGAAAACATTTAAGAACAACGACCATTGACACGCTGCTCTCTTAAACACAAGGCCTTAAGACACAAAATTGAGCGAATTTTTTCGCTAATCGCTTCTTGACATCCTCCACCTGATCCTATATCCGTTTCTTGGCAGAGGCGTTCATGATCCAAGTTCAATGTTTTTGCTAATTACTACACCTACTGGAGTACGTAATTAGAATATTTTTTGCCGTCGCGCCATATTCACTATTATTATACCATATTGTCTGTCATCTGCTGTCCCTTTGGGAACATGATCTGATGATTGGGCACATCATGTGGAATGTTACTCAGACATTTTTTAATAGTTGCTGTTCACACGTCTCGTAATTTTATTTTATTCTATTGTACCTAGATTGTAGAAAATTAAGACCGATGTCGGCCCACCCTTTGTTTTGTTTTTTTACCAATATTTTCCCTGAAACAACCTTTATATTATTCTGTGGAAATACTTCCAAATTTATGAGCTGGTTGAGTCAGTGGTTTTTATCGTGTTATAAAATTTTTAGTAATTTAATTTTAACAAATCCAAAATATATTAAACAAATATTTTTTTTGCCGTAGTAAACTTTATACCTAAATAGTACAAGTCTCTGTCTACCCGTGTGTACATACCTAGGTATCCGAACGAAAAAATTAAATAAAATTCGCGTGTCTCACAAGGTGGTATAAGGCACCCGTGACCGACCACGTGAAATGGCGTCGAAAGGTCGTTAAAACCAAATTATACATAAATAGATTTTGACAATTATACATGCTTAGTTTATTATCCATAAAAATGTTTAAGGTGCGCACTGCTCAACGCAATAGATGAACAGTGTTCACAGAAATCTAGATGTGCTAAAGATCTGAAATAATTTACCTTCAGGAAAGACAGCGTCACGGTAAGTCATATTATGGAATTTCAAGATTTACTTTGCCAAGTACAGTTTTTAACCGACTTCAAAAAAGGAGGAGGTTATCAATTCGACTGTATATTTTTTTTATTATTTTTTTTTATATTTTTTATGTGTGTTACCTCAGAACTTTTTAGTTAATGAACCGATTTTGATAATTCTTTTTTTATTTAAAAGGTGACGCTTCTCGTGTGGTCCCATTTAAATTTCATCAAGATCTGACAAGAAGTTCAGGAGTTATCCTGAATAATGTGTATTTTGACTTTATTTGGGTATATGGACGATTTCATATTTTCATCAAAATGGGGATCATTTTCAAAATATTTTTTTTTTCGAAAGTTGGTAGGTACTTCTGACCTGATCTTATTTTCATCAAGTCAGGACCAGGAGATGAAATCCTAGGAAAATTGAGAGAAATTCTCAAATGTAGGCAAGCCTTATGCGTTCCACTTATTTTTTAAGTTAGTCAAGTATTTGCATCTGGTAGTCATCATCTCATAGTGATGAGCTGGTGATGGAAGCTACAACTCCTTTACGGTTAGGAGCTGGAGAATATTTCTTTAAGTATTAATCGTACGTATGGACCAATAGTTATATTCTTTCAGGTTATTAGGGTAAGCTGATGATGAGAGGTGAAACTCCTCAACAGTTAGGAGTTATATGATGTTTTATAAATACCATATGCACGAATGGACCTTCAGTTGTATTCTTTCAAGTTATCTAAGTAGGTAGCTAAAGATGCAAAGCTGAATTCCGTAACGGATAGTGTAAAATATAGACTCTTGCTGGGATCTTGTTATTAATAAAATAAACTAAACTGTGTGATCTGTGCAGGTGTGAGAGCTCAATTGTTAGGACACACCAGCATCAGTTTTAACCCCCCTCTCTTCTTAAAAAAGTATTAGAATAATAATAATTCTAATCTTAATGACCCCAATGTTTGGCTGTTTGTTGTGATCGACTAAATGGTTAGGACACTACGTTGTGTAATTTTTTGTTTCAGTATCCCATAGTTAGGTTCTTTTTAATAAGGTATGTTCAAAGTACAATGATAACAGAGACGCTTAATCTTATAGCTAATTACCTAAAGCAAGCTGAAATGAATTATAAATATATAAATATAAATAAATAAATAAATAATGTGTTAATTAAGCATGACAGTGGATAATAGTTATATTTTAAATAGGTAAAGAAAGAGTTAAGTGTAATAAGTATAGTGTTTGTGGATAGGAATTTTTGGATAAAGGATAGGATAAAGTGAATCTAGGCCCAGGCTAATACCCTGATGGCTTGTGGCCCAGGGCATTGCCCTGGGGAGCTACGTCCAACCTCCCCTCTAGCTCTTTCCGGTCCCAGTCCAACGCAAACGAGGCGCTCAAGTATACTTAAGCACAACAGTGGTGCAGCAAAAGAGAGTATAAGGCAAAGGAATGTGAAAACCCAGTTTCAACAATCAGTTAAATGGAAAACATCCAGTTTAACAAATGCCCACTCCAGTTACTGCCACCAAGTACTCATAAACAGATATTTCATATGCAATTCTTAGAGCGTCTATTCAGAACATATCTAAGAAATTACAGTGTTATGCATTGTCGGATTGCGTACAATCAGGACAAAGATGTAAAGCGTCACAATCTGAGCATGAAGAGGATGGCGTAGCCAGAACCTTTCAGAAATGTCTCTCCTTCCACCGGAGTGGAGATCTTGGAGGCAAGTCCTACTTGTCTGGGACGCAGATCCTATAGCCTTCAGCCAGAAGGGAACTGTATAGTGTGCGGGTCTCGGCAAATGCAGAGGTGAACTGTCTACATAGGGCTTACTTCACCAAGATATCCTCCTCTGAATAGTCTCAGGATCGTAGGACAGAGCTCGACTACTCAAGCAAAAGACAGGGTGTTTCACAACGCATAGCGGAGAGAAGAAGAATAAAGATTATAGTGACTCGACGAATCAAGCCACTTGTTGTATAGTTTATGTAGTGTGTATGCTTGTGTAGGCATATCTGTTATGAGACTCAGCGCTCAGCACATGAAATGGCATCCATCAAAGAGGATATTATGTTCAAATCCATGTTGAACAAATAAATAGTTATATTATATTTCAAATATAAACTGGGTCTTCTCAAATGAGAGGTAGGGTTTGGATAAGACAATATTAAATTGTCAGGAGTTAAATAAAACACTTTGCACAGTATTCATTTACTCAACCAACCGTGTACCAATGCTATGAGTTTCCCATGGTGTGAAAATTAAGTCAGAGACTTATGTGTGATCCAACATATGGCTTCAATATAAAGAAACACAGGAGGACTTTTGTCTTTAATTGGTTTTACCCAACAGTTATGAACTGAAAGGTATCACAAATCAAAAACGGTAATCCGGATATCGACAAAGCCAGGAAACCAACGGGACATCTGGTAAGGTGAATGACCAACAATCGTGCGAATCAGGCTGTGGGTGGAGTCCTTAATAGTGCGTTGTCCCCAAGCCGCTCGGCTCGTAAGATTACACTACTAAGGGTCCAAGCAAACATCCAGACGACACCATAATTGGCCAAATTAGTGTAAAATGACACTAAGGCATTTGACCAATCAATATACCATGATCAGCCAACGGCCCGTAGTGTGATTTAGTAGATACACAGCTTCAAATCCTAACACGGTCTTTTGACTTTGGGAAATGAAGAGTGTTTACCGTACTACCAAAACGATATCCTTGAGAGACCTATAGTAAAACACATTTTGTTGAAGTCATATTCTGATCACCCATAGTCCATTATAGACTATAAATTACTTTAGAAATCACCATCAACTCACAGCAAATTCCACATTATCTCATCACTGTAGCCAGACGTCAACCAGAAAACTAGGTGAGTCAGACCACAACGGCAAGTTACCTCACTCTTCGAGCTTCAAGCCAGCGGTAAAGCTTCAATCTATCCACTCTAGAGCTACATAAAACAACCATTACCTGAGTTGTGTATGGATAGTGTGAACTGATGTAAGTATGTGTCTGTATAATATAAATATTAATACAGTAAAATAAATCATACATAAGTATGATAAAATAGCTTTTGTATGAAAGGCTACGGTCTCTCTATAGAATCTGTGATGGAATTATAGTCAAAATTAGACTATAATAGTTAATTATGAGAGTAGAACAGCAGCCTGTTCACACAACAGCTGTAATAAATAAATAAACATGGTTTGGATGAGGCGCTGCAGAATTCCATATATCAAGACTTTGATACTGATCAGGATGAGAGGTCATGTTCAAATAACATCAGATTTAACTAGTTAGAGTCTAGTAGAGACTTCTGACATAAAAGTTTCACTCTTATGAGGCTAAAAACCTCTTTTCCAATTTCAGTATCAAACATATAAACAGAATTCTACTTGCACAAACATGCAAGCAAATGATAATATAAGATGAGGGCAGATCTTACAAGTACTAGAACTTGTCTATCAGACATTGTGCCAAGCTTCAGCTTTGAAACTTCTGAAAGTTTCAGGAATCAATTTACTGGGACAGAGAGTATCTGTTTCCAAGGAATTTAGTACTGAAACTATAGCTAAAGTCTGACATCCAAATTACCTTATTTCCTACACTCACCCTTGCTAGATTTCAGATCAAAATCTAGCAATAATCCTCACGAACTAAAGCACAACACTCCACTTCCTATGAAACTCTGTATGGACCAAATTCCCTCTTTAAGTTGTACAAAGAGCTCAGATAAACATTTTTTAAATAACAACACACATTACAACGTGTGAAAAAGTTGTTTTAGATAAATATCAAGAGGAGAATTTGTTTTCAAACAGATTTTCACGATTAACACACACTTTAACACTTTCGCGGCGTGTAAATCAAACAAATCTTATGTCGAGTAAGCGATTCGACGATTAGATCACGAAATCCGAATTTAATACTGACGGTATGGTAGCAATATTAATTCAAAAGAATTTAAAAAAAATTCTGAAATATTCAATTCTTGCTTTCAAATATAACTGGTCGAAGTTTTGACACGTGACAGCCTTCAGACCCCCATCCAGAGCAAACATTCCCACAAGGAAAGTATTTACCCAAGAGAAGATCGGAAATGCCATCATGAAACCTTACTGAAGAAATACAGATCTGGCCAAGAACTGTAAATCATCATCGGCCTCTTTCAAAACTCAGTCCAGACTCAAAAATGAGGATTCCAAGAAAATAATGGAGATAAATTAATAAAGCTTACCACCCACAGATTTGAAACACAATAATTAAAGAAAATATTTAAATTGAAATAATTTTGGGCAGAGATTTCTCTTAAATTCACTATTAAATACTTTTCACTAGTAAAATACCGAATCGCGATCGGGCAGAGCTTCGGCCTGCATTCCCGATAAATTCTCCCGAACTGTCCCCTTAGTCCACGAACCTCGCTCTTTTATATCTCGTCTCTAGAACATTCTAGAACTCCCCTGACATGTCGTCCAATACTTCTCCACGCGCTTCCTCTTTGGGATTCCCCCATAAGAATAATTCAGTTATTCTGATATGTTGCCATATCTCGATTTAGGTATAAATAATTATTTACTTGATAAAACTAGATTATCTAGTTCTATCTTGAGAAAATAAGATATTACTGTAGTAAATCTTATTCCTCGATCCAAAATCAAGTAAATTTCCAATTTTCGCGGCTTCAGATAAACTCATTCAAAAGTTATTCAAGTGCGAATTTCAGAAAATTTAAATACTTGATTTAGATTAAATTTGATGCATAAATATATGTTCAGAGGTGTCGAAATCATGAGAACCGTATGCGAAAAGTGTTCATTCCCTTCCATCAACGAGATCTCAAACAATTTCATATCGACGTGTTCAAACTCTGTGGTTTGTGTACACTTCATCGCAAAACTGCTCCAGACTTCAATCATCTCCAACATACAATATTCAATCAGTTTGTAGCAAAATTCTAGGTCTAAATAACGAAATATTTTAATCTAAATAAATCGAATTAGAGGTATAAATTCCCAAATTTTCCCTATAAAACGGGTAATCGTCAGAAAGTGGCCACCTTAGCAAGTCTTCACCATAGACAATCTAGACTGTAATAAAATCTGTATTCTAGTCTATGGTTCCATTGTTTTCTCTAAATAAGAGACCCTACAGACGCACAAAATCATAGTTTCATTATAGATGACAGCACTGTCGCTTAATAAATTCAATATTTAGCTGTAATAACGTAGTTAAAATCTAGCCAAATAGCAAAACAATGCCTGTGCTACAGAACTTCTATATGAAACTAAACTAAGAAGCTATAATTCGTGTCATTAGTGCACAAATATGTTTTGTGGCTCATGTCGGACAGAATTATCAGACTTCCATATAATGTAACTAATCTAAAGATCTAGGAATGTTTTTTATCACCTTTCCGCTATGTATCAACTATGTATTACATAGCGCAAAGGTACATTGACTCAAACAGATTTTGTTCAATCGCTCCTTGCACATTGTGAATAAGGCACTAGTTGGCCTCATGCAATGGCGCGTAATTCAAAATTCTAAAATTTGATTTAAATATTAAATTTAGTGTATTTAGGCTAAGTTTTATTAATAGAAGATTAATTAGAAATCCCTAATATATATCTTGCTTAATTTTATTTAAGTTTAATTATGGTTTTAAACCCAAAATCGACTTTAGGTACTTATTTCGTTCTTTAAGAGATTTTGTCTCATCTGTGACACAAACTGACGTTTGTAAGTTATAATTAAACAGTTAAGTATATTTATTAACAAAATAAAACCTTTTCTAATATCTTAGTGTACTTATACCTAGCCTAAACTAACTCTGAACGTGACTCTATTTTCCAGGATTGAATTACTTAAAACACTATTTATGAAGCTTTTTAAACAGACAACTTCTACTAGAAATCTTTCAAAAGGTGTTTTCCCAAAAATACCAAGCTCTCAGGTAAATATATCATCATTATATGCACCTATAAAACACATTCAATAATGTAGTTTTTAGAAATAACCTTTTGTCATTTTGTATATTTTACAACTGGAAATTTACAATGTTTATTACTTCTTTAAGTAATAAATTCTATTATACTATAAGGAGGACACTTTGAAATTATCTAATTTATATCAGAATTATAAATCCAATACATACTATAAATGTTATTGACCTTTTAGAATTTACCCAAAATTTATCAAATTTTGCAACGTTGAAATTCCATATTTAGTGATTTCTTACAATTGACAGAATGTTCTGAGCTAATTCTAGTTTTAAAATTATGTACAGATTTAGGATGAACAAAGAAATAACTATTCATAACAATAGACACACATTCTATATTATTTTCAGGCAATAGTCAGTTTTTCAACTGCGTTGAAAAACTCAAAACATTTAGTTTTGCTTATTTCAAATTATTTAAGCAAAGGATTTACTCTAAATCAATTTATCTTTCATCAGCATAATTAGTATACTAATTTATAACTAAATTAATTCAATTTCCAACTTGTATTTTTAGATAAATTGAGAATATTGAATTTTAGAAATATTCATTTTGGTGTTTTGAATTTTCAGGATTACTTCATAACTCAAGGTTGTAGACACCTAACTATCTATATTACCTTTTACTAAAGACTTCCTAGATGAAGAAATTTCTTCAGGATAAATTTTAATCAAGAATTTCAGGAGAAATTAATATATTTGCATGCTTGAAGAGACATAATGGTTTTCCTACATTTAACCCTAAACCAAGCTTTTGTAAGTAATATTAAAATTATTAGTTTATTACTCATCATGCTGCTAAGAAGAATTAAGAAGAAAAGGATTAAATAATGTTATTTTCATAAATGATTTTATTTAAAATTTTCCAAGTCCACTAGCGCCATCTCGTAACGAGTAGCAAAACTTCTCAGTACTATATCAAAGACATGCTATTAACTCCGCTACTTGCCGCTGCGCAGCATGGCGCTGGTTTTTCACATAGTACTAAAACTGATTAATAGATATCGCTTCTCTTGACTTCAATTCAAACTTAAAAGTTTTTAAATTATTTTTTTATCTATTATTGTTAATTGAAGATGTAGAATATACCTGTTCGACTTATAATTGATTTAAATATGTTTAATAACTATTCAAAAGAAAAGAAAGATGTTTTTAGTAGGAAAAGGAAATAAATAATACTATTTTATATAAATATATATTTTTTTTTTTACTGAAACGTTTTCAGATTTCAGATGTGTCTGAAACATGAAAATGTAGTTTCAGGATGTAACAGTTATTGAAAATATGGAAAATCGGTTTTTCAGAAAAGTCGAATAAAATTAAAAACTCCTGTGGCTAATTGAAAAGCAATGGTGACGTAGGTTGGACTGTCACAACCGCCCCCTAATTTATAAAGAAGTTTACCGTAATTATAAATTACTTATAATAAACAGTACAACCTATGATCACCGCAAATAAAAATGAGACAACCATAAAAGAAGAGAATGGAAGGAGAAAGGTTCATCAGGAAAAATAAAATTAATTTTAATTTTCTTAACCCCTTTTTCTTTTTATGTATAAATATATACATATTTAAAGTAATTAATCTACCCCAAGTGAAACGACCGCCCATCTCCCCTCCAACCACATCTATTAAGACAGCGCTTAACAGATTATAGCGAAGGCAACAGCCAATTGGAGTTAGTAGGTAATATGGTCAAGGACCATATAAGATTGAAGATATGAACATATATGTTAAACAGGCTTTATAAAACCTTTTTAATCGCTCTAATAGATGTGATTGAGTCATTTCCCTGACCCATCATTTCCCCATAACTTTAATTTATAAAATAAATTATGAACATTAGTATTAAATTAATACTAGTTACCAACAATGACTTAATATCAGTCCTGAATGAAATTTTTTTCAGAACAACGTATCAATATTGATATCTAGTTTACATTGTATTTATTAAATATGATTCTTATTTAGATAACTAAATAGAAACATTACTCTTTATATGAATATCAAGAACCAACAAGTAGACTTCTCCAATAGCAAAGCTTTGAGAGAAAGCCTTCTTATCTACTCAAAGAAGAGATAATCACTATTCTAAATAATTGAATGATGTATGTTAACCTCAAAATGTTAACTAAATAGCTACCTATTAAAATTTAACTTAATCTAAAAGGAAAAAAAAATTTAACACATATTAAGACACAAAATAAGGTCAAAATAATAAAACATGAATTTAAGTAATAAGAATTTAGCCTACATAACTGTTTGATTATAATTTTTTTTTTTTTTTTTTCGCTCATAAGTGAATATTTTTATATATAGTATTTATTTAAATGGATGGTATTGAAGTTACCTCTAATCTGTTTAGTTTTAGGGTCCATCAATGTATATACATTTGGAAATGGAACAGCACTAACTACATATGGTCCTTCATAAAGCAACTGAAACTTTTTAGTAAGATTCTTCAGTGCTTCTGATTTGTTTAACTTTCGAATCTTTACATAATCTCCTATCTGAAATTCAATCAAACGATGAGATTTGTTAAATCTGACCTGTCTTTTGACACTATTATTTTTCAAATTCTGTGTCACCTGTGCTCTAACATCCTCAATGTTATTTGTCTTATCTAAATGTGGCAGACAATTATCAAATGAGATACTGTTACTTGTACCATATAATATTTCATTAGGAGTGAAACCAGTGCTTTCATGGAAAGTATTGTTATACATGGTTTCTATTCTGTTAAGAATAGTCACCCAATTTTTATGTTTCTTATGGCAATACGTTCTGAATAAACGTCCCAATTCTTTATTTACCCTCTCTGTAGTATTAGGTCGAGGATTTCTAACTGTAGTGTATATAGGCTTTATATTAATATCTTTTAAAGCTTGCTTCCAGTAATCAGATGAGAATTGACTGCCATTATCAGTCATAACTACTTTAGGTCTGATTATTCTAGAGAACTGTTTTAATTTAGCGACTACTGCTCGAGAAGTAGCTTTAGTTAAATTATACAACTTAACAAACTTGCTAAATGAGTCTTGAATTACTAATATGTAAGTAGCCCCAAATCTACCCCTAGGCAAAGGTCCATATAAATCAGCCATTACAATGTCTCCTATTTGTTTTGTTACAATAGGCTTACATTCACCTACATATTTTATATTATCACTTTTAGAAACCTGGCAAATGTGACAAATTCTCAACAATGTTTTCACAGTTTTGTTCATACCAAGCCAGTAAAATCTATCTTTAAGATATTTGAGAACCTTATAAGCCCCTTGATGACCCATTTCTTTATGAATTTGGAGAATTACTTCTTCTCTCAAATTTGCTGGCAAATATATTACATGTTTGTCTAAATTAATTTTAAAATACAATACCCTATCCTTAATATAACAACGTTGAGCAATTTTCCCTAATTTACCATTTAAATTATTACTAGAATTATTTACAATATTCATAATTGACTGAATCTCTCTATCACTAGCTTGAAAATTAGATATATTTCTTAAGTCAGCTACTAATGTTTTATTTTTATTAATTTCCATATAATGGATTTCTGGACAATAAACCCTATCTTCCTGCATTAAAGATGAATCAGATGGAAACCTAGACAGAACATCGACGGCCACGTTGTCTTTACCTTTTACATGTTCAATAGTATAGTCAAATTGTTCAAGAAAAAGTATCCATCTAATAATCCGACTATTATATAGTTTCCATGACCTAACAAAGGTTAGTGCTTTGTGATCGGTCCTAATTATCAATTTCGCGCCCCTTAGATAAGTTTCAAACTTTCTTAAGCAATAGATAATTGCCCAAAATTCCTGTTCAGTAACCGTCCATCTCAATTCTGCGCCCCTCAAAGCCCTACTACAATATCCCAGAATTTTCACTTCGTTGTTATCATCATACTGAAATAACACCCCCGCTAATCCTACTCCTGAACTATCAGTTTGCAAATAGAATGGCCTAGTCATATCAGGATGATGCAACATTATTGTTTTCAAAAATCTATTTTTTAACTCTTCAAAAGCTACTTGTGCTTCTGGAGTCCAAGACCAACCTTTATTTTTCTTTAATAACTTACACAAAGGTTGAATAATACTATTATAGTCAGGAATGAAACGTCTATAATAATTACAAAGTCCTAAAAATGCTCTTAAATGTTTCAGTTTTGTCGGAACCGGAAAATTCTTTATAGATTCTATTTTTTCTGGATCCGTTCTAATTCCCTCTGTAGAAATAATATGACCCAACATTTTTACTTCTTTACAAATGAATTTACATTTTTCAAGGTTGCATGTAAGTCCTGCAGATTTTAATTTGTTTAAAATAATATCAATATGTTCTAAATGCTCTTCTAAAGAACCCTGAGTTAGAATGGCTAAATCGTCTAAATAATTTACACAAAAATGTCTAACCCCAGGCCCCAATATTTGATCCATCGCTCTACTGAAACTACCGACAGAAGTCTTAAGTCCTTGTGGTAAAACATTATACATATAAGATTTCCCATTAAAAGTGAACCCAGTATACTTTTTACTATCTTCTGAGATAGGAATCTGAAAATATGCATTATTAAGATCTATTATACTGATGTAATTAACCCCATGAAATGAATTTAAAACATCTATTTGCATAGGAGGAGCTTCCGCCTCAGCTACCATATGTTTGTTAATTTCCCTTGCATCTAATAGAACTCTAATTGAACCATCAGGCTTTAAAGTGAATGTTAATGGACTACAATAAGGTGTAGAACCTCTAGTTATTATACCCATATCAACCATCTCAGCTAACTTTTCCTCCATTTGTGGTCTATATGCATATGGAACAGGATAAGAACGTCTTATAACCGGGCTATGATCTGTCATTTTTATGACATGTTCATAACAATTTGCACGACCTAATCGTTTAGTAAAAGTGTCATCATGTTTAATCAAAACTTGTTTTAATTTAATTGTTTGTTTCTCATTAAGAGGTATACCTGTTTTAATTTCTTGCAAATACTTTTTGAAGTCAAAGTCACTAGTTACTTTGGCAACTTCTGAAACCCCTTGTCCCTCAAATACATACTCAATAAACGGTATTAATATTCTTTGACCCTTGTAATTAATAATTAATCCTACTGGAGGTGTTTGTAATCTTATATTTACTTTATTTGCTAAAAGCCAATCAAATCCTAAAATTACAGAATGGACTAATTTAGGTACAATCAAAAATCTAATTTCTATTTTAATTTCCCCAAATTTTACTGGTAGTAAAACCATTTGCTGTATTTTGGCACTCTTTTGACCAACAGCTCCACGAATTTGTATTGGTTTAACAGGTAACATGTTTAATTTATTCCCAACCTGTAATTTTAAAGATTCCCAAAATGACTCTGAAATACAAGTGATATCACTGCCTGTATCGACTAAACATTTAACTTGCTTGTCAAATATTTCTGCCTCAACCTCAGATTTGATCATTTCTAATCTATCCGCAGTAATATTGTCTTCTTCATCGAATAAAGAAGAAACTTCCCTAGTTTGAATTGAAGAATTCCTACCTAACTCGGCTTGAGTTTTTAGTGTTTCCACTACTTGCAATTTAAAATTAGTAGAATTGGTTACTTTACTACCTAATCCTAAACCTGCTTTACTATTCTGACCTTTGGCAACTATAGGCTTAAGTATTCCATCACCGTGTCTACCTAATGACTGTCCAGGTTCCCATCCGAGATTAAGCATAATTTTTAAAGCAATAGAAGTAAAATTTGCCCCACCTAATGTTGACGTATTGGGGCGATTTACATCAACATCTACTAGCTTAAATTTGTTGGTTCTGAATTTACAATTTGAGAAGTATTACCACTAGTGGTATCTACACTATTTACAACATCTGTTTTCGCCAATTGGTTTACTTCACGTGCCGGCCTCTCGCTGAATGATTTCTTCTGTTTGAAGTTGCTCCTGTTGTCCCGTTGTTGGTGTTTACGATGCTGATGATGTTGACCAGATGCCGCAGACTGTTGCACCACACCTGCTTGAGTAGCACTGCTGCGCTTGGGATCTGTTTGTCTGTTCACGTTGTCCAGCTTGCGAAGAAACTCAGTAGCTTGAAGTATGGAAGTATAGTTACTTGCCGACCAAGCATACTGAACCTCTCTAGGAAAATGATTCATAATATCACTTATTAGTTGTCTCTCCTGGATAGGATAAGTCAACATCTTTGCTTGTCCACACAATGTAATGAAGTGACTCAGCATAGACTGCGTTCCATCCCAGGAGTTCTGCACAATTTTCCTCCTTAATTCGTTTTGTTCTGCTTCACCCCAGTATGTGTCCAAAAAGTCCTTTTTGAAGTCCTCAAAATGTGTCCATCTGTCTCTATATATGCGAGCCCAGTTTCTAGAATCCCCTTCCAGGCATTCAATAATTGTATCAATTATATCATTCACCCCTGGTACACATTTTCTCAAATATGCTGTTAGGTCTTCTATGAAGGTCACCGGGTGTTTGCTCTTTGTAGGAAATTTAGGCTTCTCAATAGACATCGGCGCCATCGGATAACACATAGTAGATGGTCCAGGCTGTACTAGAGTTTGTAGATTTGAAGCGCCCCCTTGTATGGACATATCTGCTGATTCTACCGGAGTGGGTGTAGCTGTGATCCTACTTTCCAGCTCAGAGATCTTGCTATTAAGAGTGTTGACCGCTCGTTGTACCATACGTGTCATAAACTGTAGCGAAGTAGCCCTTTTTTCTGCTGGCGGAGGGTCAACTAGGGCAGTTCTACGAGTTACCATGCCAGTTCTCCTCGTCTCCGCTGTCTTGGATTTACTCCTTTCCTTAGGCATTATGAAAATTTATATTTCACTCAAATCACTCACTATTTGTCACTAACACTAGTTTTAAAATCACTGATTGTAAGAAAAAATATCCACTTATCAAATAATTAAAAATTTAAAATCACTGAATCACTGAATTGAATACCATTTACTAATTATAGTTCACATAAACCTAATCATTAAAAACTAACTAAAAGAATTGTCTCACTTTCACTATGAACTAATAAAATAAAGAGTGTCACTTTCACTATCACTTAAAAAAAAAATTAAATGAGCGTCATTTTTCACTATAACTTAGACTATAAAGAAATAAAGAGTGTCACTTTCACTAAAACTCACTAAATATTTTATACACTTATTAAGTAGTCACTGTCTAAATAATATCACTATGCACTGGCACTTTCTTAAATATTTCCTGAAACAAAACCCACTTATAAAAAAAAACTCACACTAACACTTAAGTAATGAACTGAAACCAACCTACAACACAACACTAGAATTCACTGACAATAAAACCTCTTAAAAGTTGATAGTTCCTCAAAGGTTGACTGGCAGAAAATACCTCCAGGATTAAGTCCGCTTTGTATTTTACACTAGGTATTATTTTCAAAAGTTAAATAAATAAATAAATAAGTAAGCGCTATAAGATTAAATTCTATTTTAGTTAATTCAATAAAATCCTACATCTGTGATATAAATAAATAACCAGTTATCCTCCCAACACCCTATACTTGTAATAAACTAAGTTAAATTGTATAGTTTAATTTGTAATAAAAAGTTAACTTGTTTAATGAAATAAAATTTCCAAAAATCATAATTTTCCCTGCATAATGGTGTTTATGAACACTAAGTTATGAGTATGTACCTATTTGTATGCTATTCTAACCAAACAACCATATCAAATAAACCTTTTTCCTAAAGTTGATTGGAGAGAAAATTCCTCGGAAACGATTTACATCTGATAGTGGCGTTTCCAACTATACATAAAGAAGTTAGTAATCATGTCAAATGTTGAATTATTAGTGGCACACATATTTTCCCTAATGGTACACAAGATCTACTTTTAACAAGAATTCAAAACAATGTCTATATGATAGCATTTTTTTTCTTTTTATTTTTATTTCAGAATGTAATAACAGATATGTACAACTACTATTATTATAAAACTACTTTCCCAAATAGCAATCTACTCAAACTTGACTATTTTGTTAATTTTATTCTATCTAGACTACACAATTGTTATCCACTATGTAATTTCATTCTATTATTGAACCTAATTACCTAAACTGGAATTTTTCTAGCAAATCTATATTAAATAATACTTGTGTATTAATTTTCTTTACTGAAAGTAACAATTTCTAATTCTATCCTGATATAAATAACTTGCTTTTGTAAGTTAGTTATGTGGAATGAGTTTAAAATAGAACAAACCAGTAAAAAAATTATCTAATGAAGTAGGTAAATATTAGTTCAACGCAAACTTATACTTTAACGAATGTCAATTCAAGTTATTAGATCTATTAACCAGAATTATGTTCACAACATGCTTATGTGTTATGTGAATCCGTCCTAAGTATTCATTTTAAGACTTTGGTTACTGAAATTCACCAACAAATATGTATAGGTAACTTTGGAGTTACCTACTAAGTTTCATCTCACCTACTTATGTACCTAAAACATACTAAAGACTTCTGGTATACGGTCACACATAGGAATATTCATTAAATCTATATAGTCTAGCTTTAAAACATACCCAAAACAATTCCAACACAACCATTTTGAAGTTAAGTTAAGTTAACACCTTTTGAAAGACCTCCAACATGAAAAACGACGAGATTGTTTCCGACAATTTACTTTTTCACAATTAACTTTAACACTTAACATTTCAACTCACTAAATGCACTTTTTAGTTATTATTTAACTGGTTATCTACGTACTTGTAAAACTTTGGAACGAAAAACAATTTCAAAACAAACTCAATTTTATCTGTCAAAATTTTTCTCGTATTTTTTTTTTTTTTTTGAAAATCATGGACTTGGGCTCTAGTGTGTCCAAATTTCAAAGAAATGAACCATATTAGTTTAAAATGTCAAAATAACATGTAGTATGGCGCTGTCAGTCTATTATTTGTATTGCGTTCGAAGATCGCTCGTTTGTTTACTAATAGTAATGATAATAAATAAATTGTAAATGTAAAATTTGTTTATCGATAAAATCATCTAAGTGATAAAATAACATCACGGCGTGTTTGTTTAATTTACGCACCGTGTCGACATGGCAAAGTTCCTATTTTAATGATGAAAGGTAAATACAGACAGCACCTGTCTCGTTTCTTGTCTTTCTCTATTCGCGAATATCATTATTTATTTGCACATACTTCCGTATCATGTGCATACGTGTTTTAAAATGTCTTGTACATGTTTAACTAACTTGGCAAACACGTTCGCCAATCTCCTCGCCCCCTATTCAACACTAACCACTAATAAATCTACTATCAAGTTTGGCAAACATGTTTGGCCAATATTTTGGTCGTCTCCTTTTCTATAAAATAATCCTAAATCTCGTTTAGCTAGTATTCTCGTACGCCCCCCCCAACTACTTTTGTCGAGCACGTCATGTCACAAATGTAAATTTTAATGTGATATAGAGTTAAGTTACCTACTTATTCATATTAAGTCAAACTTCAAAGAATTACCTATGTATTCAAGAATTAAATCAATAAATAACCATACATAAAGTATGTACCTTAGTACAAAACGCCACAATCTATTTTATACCATAGCCATAATTAAACGAACATTAATTGAATTATCGATACTTTACTTATTCGATATTACGTCTAATCGAGTCGATTTTTAGTTATAATTTTAATAGAAATTTCTTTTTATTTAAATTTATTATCCTATCTTATTCTAAACTTTAGAAAAACAATTAACTAACTAATTCAACGTACAATAACTATTATTAGAAATAGATTTATTATCAATGTAAGAACATCAAAATTGTCTATTTATAACTTGTTCCGGTTTTAAATGTAATTATTTGACCTATTAATGACGTATAGTTAATTTTACCAATAAAAGAATACTTTTTATCATTTCGAAACAATACTTCTTACTTTTCAAATAAAATTGAATAAAATCGTTAATCGAATCGATAAAGTTCAAAGTAATGTCTGTTCATGCCCTTATCTGGTCATGTCTATATTGACCCTTATTTCCTGTCAAACTAACCTATGTAATTTCTTGTTTTACAAAATTTTTATCTTAAATTTCTCTTGTTTTCAATGAAAATGTCCGTAAATCCACTGAAAAAGGAAATGAACACCTCGCAATTTTTTTTCCGCAGTAAGTTTTAACCTGTTTTATCAACATTTTGTTTGCAATTTTGTATGTAAAATTCTACTAACAATGTTTTGCTTGCAAAATTCTAAAAACTGTTTTTGTTTTATTTCCAGCTTATCCAGCACGCTTATCTCTCTATCTTTCCGCAAGCTTACACTAACATAACAAGAGGACGCACATTGGGAAATTTAGTACAAAAATGAAAATTTGAAGAATGAAAATAAACAACTTAAGTGACTGTTTTTAGTGTAGTGAAAATGTTTTAGATGTAATTTACGAAGAACAACACCGATAAACGCTATATTAAAGAACCGTACACATAAGAAAACACACAAAAATCATAAAAAATAAACAATAACCATAAAAAAGCTGAAAAAGAAACACACCAATAAATACACCTGGAGCTATTACACTCACAGCTGTTTTCATTTGTATAACCCATTGTCTACAGTATGTATACTAAAATTATAAAGTCTTAATCTAGGGTGCAGGTATCCCTAATACGGATAGCCGCATATCCTTCACCTTGGAAAGGCCAAGTGCAATGGTTTCGGATCTTCGGTTTTTTCTTGTTCAGGAGAACAAGAGAGCTAACCGGTCGGGCTCTAGCACAGCTTAGTTCCCACCGAGAGGTATCCACTGGCTCTAATCGCGGGCAAATATAAGTATTCTATATTTTATCCCCAATACTGAATACTTACAATCGCAACGGGTATGCAGCGAACCATAGTTATAAGCTTTTTCTATATTTTATTTTTACTTAGTGTAAACTCTGAACGCCCCCAAGAAGTAAAACCCCTTTGTTAGCTGTATAACTATAGCAGAAAGCTTGCACACAACTTAAAAATTAACATGCAATAAGCGACTCTGAATATCAATTCCTTTAAACATTTGAGACCCATTATTCTGGTCACACGGCACCATTGTAAAATATGCCACTCTAGTTGCAGATAATTTTTTGATGAGAATATTCCATAGTTAGGTTCTTTTTAATAAGGTATGTTCAAAGTACAATGATAACAGAGACGCTTAATCTTATAGCTAATTACCTAAAGCAAGCTGAAATGAATTATAAATATATAAATATAAATAAATAAATAAATAATGTGTTAATTAAGCATGACAGTGGATAATAGTTATATTTTAAATAGGTAAAGAAAGAGTTAAGTGTAATAAGTATAGTGTTTGTGGATAGGAATTTTTGGATAAAGGATAGGATAAAGTGAATCTAGGCCCAGGCTAATACCCTGATGGCTTGTGGCCCAGGGCATTGCCCTGGGGAGCTACGTCCAACCTCCCCTCTAGCTCTTTCCGGTCCCAGTCCAACGCAAACGAGGCGCTCAAGTATACTTAAGCACAACAGTGGTGCAGCAAAAGAGAGTATAAGGCAAAGGAATGTGAAAACCCAGTTTCAACAATCAGTTAAATGGAAAACATCCAGTTTAACAAATGCCCACTCCAGTTACTGCCACCAAGTACTCATAAACAGATATTTCATATGCAATTCTTAGAGCGTCTATTCAGAACATATCTAAGAAATTACAGTGTTATGCATTGTCGGATTGCGTACAATCAGGACAAAGATGTAAAGCGTCACAATCTGAGCATGAAGAGGATGGCGTAGCCAGAACCTTTCAGAAATGTCTCTCCTTCCACCGGAGTGGAGATCTTGGAGGCAAGTCCTACTTGTCTGGGACGCAGATCCTATAGCCTTCAGCCAGAAGGGAACTGTATAGTGTGCGGGTCTCGGCAAATGCAGAGGTGAACTGTCTACATAGGGCTTACTTCACCAAGATATCCTCCTCTGAATAGTCTCAGGATCGTAGGACAGAGCTCGACTACTCAAGCAAAAGACAGGGTGTTTCACAACGCATAGCGGAGAGAAGAAGAATAAAGATTATAGTGACTCGACGAATCAAGCCACTTGTTGTATAGTTTATGTAGTGTGTATGCTTGTGTAGGCATATCTGTTATGAGACTCAGCGCTCAGCACATGAAATGGCATCCATCAAAGAGGATATTATGTTCAAATCCATGTTGAACAAATAAATAGTTATATTATATTTCAAATATAAACTGGGTCTTCTCAAATGAGAGGTAGGGTTTGGATAAGACAATATTAAATTGTCAGGAGTTAAATAAAACACTTTGCACAGTATTCATTTACTCAACCAACCGTGTACCAATGCTATGAGTTTCCCATGGTGTGAAAATTAAGTCAGAGACTTATGTGTGATCCAACATATGGCTTCAATATAAAGAAACACAGGAGGACTTTTGTCTTTAATTGGTTTTACCCAACAGTTATGAACTGAAAGGTATCACAAATCAAAAACGGTAATCCGGATATCGACAAAGCCAGGAAACCAACGGGACATCTGGTAAGGTGAATGACCAACAATCGTGCGAATCAGGCTGTGGGTGGAGTCCTTAATAGTGCGTTGTCCCCAAGCCGCTCGGCTCGTAAGATTACACTACTAAGGGTCCAAGCAAACATCCAGACGACACCATAATTGGCCAAATTAGTGTAAAATGACACTAAGGCATTTGACCAATCAATATACCATGATCAGCCAACGGCCCGTAGTGTGATTTAGTAGATACACAGCTTCAAATCCTAACACGGTCTTTTGACTTTGGGAAATGAAGAGTGTTTACCGTACTACCAAAACGATATCCTTGAGAGACCTATAGTAAAACACATTTTGTTGAAGTCATATTCTGATCACCCATAGTCCATTATAGACTATAAATTACTTTAGAAATCACCATCAACTCACAGCAAATTCCACATTATCTCATCACTGTAGCCAGACGTCAACCAGAAAACTAGGTGAGTCAGACCACAACGGCAAGTTACCTCACTCTTCGAGCTTCAAGCCAGCGGTAAAGCTTCAATCTATCCACTCTAGAGCTACATAAAACAACCATTACCTGAGTTGTGTATGGATAGTGTGAACTGATGTAAGTATGTGTCTGTATAATATAAATATTAATACAGTAAAATAAATCATACATAAGTATGATAAAATAGCTTTTGTATGAAAGGCTACGGTCTCTCTATAGAATCTGTGATGGAATTATAGTCAAAATTAGACTATAATAGTTAATTATGAGAGTAGAACAGCAGCCTGTTCACACAACAGCTGTAATAAATAAATAAACATGGTTTGGATGAGGCGCTGCAGAATTCCATATATCAAGACTTTGATACTGATCAGGATGAGAGGTCATGTTCAAATAACATCAGATTTAACTAGTTAGAGTCTAGTAGAGACTTCTGACATAAAAGTTTCACTCTTATGAGGCTAAAAACCTCTTTTCCAATTTCAGTATCAAACATATAAACAGAATTCTACTTGCACAAACATGCAAGCAAATGATAATATAAGATGAGGGCAGATCTTACAAGTACTAGAACTTGTCTATCAGACATTGTGCCAAGCTTCAGCTTTGAAACTTCTGAAAGTTTCAGGAATCAATTTACTGGGACAGAGAGTATCTGTTTCCAAGGAATTTAGTACTGAAACTATAGCTAAAGTCTGACATCCAAATTACCTTATTTCCTACACTCACCCTTGCTAGATTTCAGATCAAAATCTAGCAATAATCCTCACGAACTAAAGCACAACACTCCACTTCCTATGAAACTCTGTATGGACCAAATTCCCTCTTTAAGTTGTACAAAGAGCTCAGATAAACATTTTTTAAATAACAACACACATTACAACGTGTGAAAAAGTTGTTTTAGATAAATATCAAGAGGAGAATTTGTTTTCAAACAGATTTTCACGATTAACACACACTTTAACACTTTCGCGGCGTGTAAATCAAACAAATCTTATGTCGAGTAAGCGATTCGACGATTAGATCACGAAATCCGAATTTAATACTGACGGTATGGTAGCAATATTAATTCAAAAGAATTTAAAAAAAATTCTGAAATATTCAATTCTTGCTTTCAAATATAACTGGTCGAAGTTTTGACACGTGACAGCCTTCAGACCCCCATCCAGAGCAAACATTCCCACAAGGAAAGTATTTACCCAAGAGAAGATCGGAAATGCCATCATGAAACCTTACTGAAGAAATACAGATCTGGCCAAGAACTGTAAATCATCATCGGCCTCTTTCAAAACTCAGTCCAGACTCAAAAATGAGGATTCCAAGAAAATAATGGAGATAAATTAATAAAGCTTACCACCCACAGATTTGAAACACAATAATTAAAGAAAATATTTAAATTGAAATAATTTTGGGCAGAGATTTCTCTTAAATTCACTATTAAATACTTTTCACTAGTAAAATACCGAATCGCGATCGGGCAGAGCTTCGGCCTGCATTCCCGATAAATTCTCCCGAACTGTCCCCTTAGTCCACGAACCTCGCTCTTTTATATCTCGTCTCTAGAACATTCTAGAACTCCCCTGACATGTCGTCCAATACTTCTCCACGCGCTTCCTCTTTGGGATTCCCCCATAAGAATAATTCAGTTATTCTGATATGTTGCCATATCTCGATTTAGGTATAAATAATTATTTACTTGATAAAACTAGATTATCTAGTTCTATCTTGAGAAAATAAGATATTACTGTAGTAAATCTTATTCCTCGATCCAAAATCAAGTAAATTTCCAATTTTCGCGGCTTCAGATAAACTCATTCAAAAGTTATTCAAGTGCGAATTTCAGAAAATTTAAATACTTGATTTAGATTAAATTTGATGCATAAATATATGTTCAGAGGTGTCGAAATCATGAGAACCGTATGCGAAAAGTGTTCATTCCCTTCCATCAACGAGATCTCAAACAATTTCATATCGACGTGTTCAAACTCTGTGGTTTGTGTACACTTCATCGCAAAACTGCTCCTCCAGACTTCAATCATCTCCAACATACAATATTCAATCAGTTTGTAGCAAAATTCTAGGTCTAAATAACGAAATATTTTAATCTAAATAAATCGAATTAGAGGTATAAATTCCCAAATTTTCCCTATAAAACGGGTAATCGTCAGAAAGTGGCCACCTTAGCAAGTCTTCACCATAGACAATCTAGACTGTAATAAAATCTGTATTCTAGTCTATGGTTCCATTGTTTTCTCTAAATAAGAGACCCTACAGACGCACAAAATCATAGTTTCATTATAGATGACAGCACTGTCGCTTAATAAATTCAATATTTAGCTGTAATAACGTAGTTAAAATCTAGCCAAATAGCAAAACAATGCCTGTGCTACAGAACTTCTATATGAAACTAAACTAAGAAGCTATAATTCGTGTCATTAGTGCACAAATATGTTTTGTGGCTCATGTCGGACAGAATTATCAGACTTCCATATAATGTAACTAATCTAAAGATCTAGGAATGTTTTTTATCACCTTTCCGCTATGTATCAACTATGTATTACATAGCGCAAAGGTACATTGACTCAAACAGATTTTGTTCAATCGCTCCTTGCACATTGTGAATAAGGCACTAGTTGGCCTCATGCAATGGCGCGTAATTCAAAATTCTAAAATTTGATTTAAATATTAAATTTAGTGTATTTAGGCTAAGTTTTATTAATAGAAGATTAATTAGAAATCCCTAATATATATCTTGCTTAATTTTATTTAAGTTTAATTATGGTTTTAAACCCAAAATCGACTTTAGGTACTTATTTCGTTCTTTAAGAGATTTTGTCTCATCTGTGACACAAACTGACGTTTGTAAGTTATAATTAAACAGTTAAGTATATTTATTAACAAAATAAAACCTTTTCTAATATCTTAGTGTACTTATACCTAGCCTAAACTAACTCTGAACGTGACTCTATTTTCCAGGATTGAATTACTTAAAACACTATTTATGAAGCTTTTTAAACAGACAACTTCTACTAGAAATCTTTCAAAAGGTGTTTTCCCAAAAATACCAAGCTCTCAGGTAAATATATCATCATTATATGCACCTATAAAACACATTCAATAATGTAGTTTTTAGAAATAACCTTTTGTCATTTTGTATATTTTACAACTGGAAATTTACAATGTTTATTACTTCTTTAAGTAATAAATTCTATTATACTATAAGGAGGACACTTTGAAATTATCTAATTTATATCAGAATTATAAATCCAATACATACTATAAATGTTATTGACCTTTTAGAATTTACCCAAAATTTATCAAATTTTGCAACGTTGAAATTCCATATTTAGTGATTTCTTACAATTGACAGAATGTTCTGAGCTAATTCTAGTTTTAAAATTATGTACAGATTTAGGATGAACAAAGAAATAACTATTCATAACAATAGACACACATTCTATATTATTTTCAGGCAATAGTCAGTTTTTCAACTGCGTTGAAAAACTCAAAACATTTAGTTTTGCTTATTTCAAATTATTTAAGCAAAGGATTTACTCTAAATCAATTTATCTTTCATCAGCATAATTAGTATACTAATTTATAACTAAATTAATTCAATTTCCAACTTGTATTTTTAGATAAATTGAGAATATTGAATTTTAGAAATATTCATTTTGGTGTTTTGAATTTTCAGGATTACTTCATAACTCAAGGTTGTAGACACCTAACTATCTATATTACCTTTTACTAAAGACTTCCTAGATGAAGAAATTTCTTCAGGATAAATTTTAATCAAGAATTTCAGGAGAAATTAATATATTTGCATGCTTGAAGAGACATAATGGTTTTCCTACATTTAACCCTAAACCAAGCTTTTGTAAGTAATATTAAAATTATTAGTTTATTACTCATCATGCTGCTAAGAAGAATTAAGAAGAAAAGGATTAAATAATGTTATTTTCATAAATGATTTTATTTAAAATTTTCCAAGTCCACTAGCGCCATCTCGTAACGAGTAGCAAAACTTCTCAGTACTATATCAAAGACATGCTATTAACTCCGCTACTTGCCGCTGCGCAGCATGGCGCTGGTTTTTCACATAGTACTAAAACTGATTAATAGATATCGCTTCTCTTGACTTCAATTCAAACTTAAAAGTTTTTAAATTATTTTTTTATCTATTATTGTTAATTGAAGATGTAGAATATACCTGTTCGACTTATAATTGATTTAAATATGTTTAATAACTATTCAAAAGAAAAGAAAGATGTTTTTAGTAGGAAAAGGAAATAAATAATACTATTTTATATAAATATATATTTTTTTTTTTTACTGAAACGTTTTCAGATTTCAGATGTGTCTGAAACATGAAAATGTAGTTTCAGGATGTAACAGTTATTGAAAATATGGAAAATCGGTTTTTCAGAAAAGTCGAATAAAATTAAAAACTCCTGTGGCTAATTGAAAAGCAATGGTGACGTAGGTTGGACTGTCACAACAGGACAGCTTAAGAAAATACATGGTGATTAATTACCATGTAGTTTCTTAAGCTACGATTATTTACACTAAAAATCAAAAAAATAAAACGTTTTTAAAAAAAAAATGTAACCGCCTTCAAAAAGGATCTTCAAACAAAAATTAACAAACACTAAAAAGCGAAAAAAATAATAAGATTTTTTCATTCAAAGGACGATGATACGTGACTTTTTCTAATTTATCTTGGTACTTACTGAACTGTTTGAAGTCGGTGCCAAGCCAAAAAGAATAAGAACGAAATATACTGAGTGAAACAACAAACATATTAAAAAAACCCGGTCCCAAGCGCGAGGTGTAGGACGTATTCACCTCAATACCTATTAGACGGCACCGACTTCAAACAGTTCAGTAAGTACCAAGATAAATTAGAAAAAGTCACGTATCATCGTCCTTTGAATGAAAAAATCTTATTATTTTTTTCGCTTTTTAGTGTTTGTTAATTTTTGTTTGAAGATCCTTTTTGAAGGCGGTTACATTTTTTTTTTAAAAACGTTTTATATATTTGGCATGTGGTAGGGCGGGGGACATTAATATGACATTTGGATTGTTCCCAAATTGTTACTTTAGCCTTGTTTTTGACTGTACGTCTACGTGTACGTTTCAATTCTGTCATGGCCAAAATAATAGCGGTCATAAACGGCATGGCAATTAAAAATTAGACTTCCAGTATGCCAATTTAAATGCAGAGTCAGTAGTGCTATAGTGACCGCCCGCGAATTTGTCCTCTATTTATTTATTTTTGCAAATATACCTACCTACTATTAAACTCTCGGCATTCTATACTTGGTATTCTATCCTTTGAGAAGATTTGTTGATTTTTTGTAATGGATAAACACAAAAACTACTGGACCGACTTAAAAATTCTATCACCATTAGAAAGCTGCAAATCTTCCTGAGTGACTTCCATACTAATATTATAATAGTGAAAGTGTGTTTGTTTGTCACGTCAAAACGGGGAAACGGATCGACGTGATTTTCGGTATGGGTAGTATAATAGTTTGGGAACTGGAGAGTGACCTAGGCTACTTTTTATCCCGGAAAAAATCACATGGGATCACGCGGGATAACATCGTGTAGTCCAATGCAGGCGAAGCCACCGCCGAAAGGCTAGTAGGCTATATTTTATCCCTATATTCCCATGGAAACGGGTACTCTCCACGTGGGTGAACCCCTATAATTATTTGACATGATTACTTGCCTACTCACGATGTCAAGGTCGCGGGAAGCCGCTGGATGCAGTGCAGGCAGCGCAGGACCGCGATAGTTGTGGAGACCTTTGGGGGAGGCCTATGCCCAGCAGTGGGCGTCGTACGGCTGGGATGATGATGATAATAACTTACGTGAGAAAAAGTGTCCTACCTATATTGCAAAATGCTATATTGCAATTGCATTACAATCGGAATAGGTGAATGAACTTGTGCTCTGTCCATAACCGAAGACATGTCCTGGTAAAAATAGACCGACATGAAAATTAATGATATTCTGACAGTTTAATTAAATCGGTACTATGGTTTTGTGAAACATGAACACTGGCGTGATGTTCGCCGCTACAAATTAGCATGTGTGAATGAGAGAATCCACATGTTTTAACGTCTAAAATGTTTGGCAGTCTTTCTAATGTATCTGTCCATAGGCAAGAGGCATCTATGTATTTACAAATAATAAGTTTTTAGTAAAAATTTCATTTTCATGACAAGCTTATTTGCTGACTGTACTTAAATATTGTATTGTCATCTAAACCAAAGCTCCATCGGACACTGGGAAGTGGGTCAAATTAAGCTTGCAAGATTTGTCCCCCACTAACTAACAAACTAATAATGAAGAATGTTGGTATGAGTACCTATACCTACATGAATGAAGTAATATATTTTGCGCAGTTCTAACTTGTCTCCTAGTAGTAGAGATTTAATAATTTACTCTAATAAAAGTTTGCTAAGGTTTTACTATGTTTCTAGTATAAAAATAATTTTGGAGAGTAAGAGAAAACGCAAAAACTTTAGACCATAAAAAATAGCACATCACCACACCCACAAACTCACCAATTAAAACGATCCTAATTGAATTAGCGCTAGAGCATTGTTCTATGCGCGTTATTAATAGGGCTACCTTCAGTCTGCGCGCGATTGTGCGCGTGGATTCCGATCTATAAATACTGGTCACCGCGCTCGGCTGTGGCATTCCTCACCAGCTCTTAGCCGCTTCCTGCGACCACCTTATTGGATTCAGATCGCGATGGAGTGGTGAGGGAGTGAGGTGCTTTTTTTTATTATTAAAGGAGTACTTAAGTTGACAGAAAGTATGTATTGTTGTTCTAGTTTAACCGCCTTGTGGTCTTGTGGTATCAGACCCAGAGGCCCCGGGTTCGATTCCCAGGAGGGGTACATATTGTATTCGGTTTGGTTGGTGGTAGGGCTTGTTCAAAGTCCGCCTGGCTAGCTCTAGCTACCACCATCATCTCCACCACGGGCTCCTCATCAGACCACCTACTCGTACATATTTCTTATCAATTCATATAAATATAGGCAAGTGCTGCATAAAAGATCAGCATTTGTCAACAATATGGAACTATTAACGTAGTTCGTTTCGCAAGTTCTTCGTATAAAACCCTTTTTAACCCCCGACGCACAAAGAGGGGTGCTATAAGTTTGACGTGTGTGTGTGTGTCTGTCTGTCTGTCTGTCTGAGGCAAAGTAGCTCTTAAAGAACTGTGCCGATTTTGATGCGTTTTTTTATTGAAAGCTAAATTAATCGAGGTGGTTCTTTTGATGAAAATCCATCCGGCCATTTATGGACATGGTTAACTGCCTGCCGAAACGGTAAAATATACAGAGGTGGTGCTTTAACTAAAATAATGTACAACCTAGGCAAATTAAGGTGCAATAAAATAAATTATATTAAAAAAACCTTTTATTTAAAATCAAGCTTTTATTCAAATGTCCTAAAAAGAATAAAATAAACTTTGTATCAAGTCAAATCCAACAAACATTAAACAATTTATATGTTTTAAAAGCTTGTCGCTTTATTTAATTTCATATGTCAAATATAAGTTAAAGCATTTGTGTTTAGTGCAAGCCCAGTAACAATAAAATCTCGCGACAAGCTTTTAAAACAAATAAATTGTTTAATGTAATAAATTTGTTGGATTTGACTTGATACAAAGTTTATTTTATTCTTTTTAGGACATTTGAATAAAAGCTTGAATTTAAATAAAAGGTTTTTTTAATATAATTTATTTTTGTATTTTTAGTTATTATTGGACGTGTTTCTAAGTTGCTTCATTTCATTTAATGCATAATTATTGCATGGTCGTTTGCCAGTTAATTTATTACAGTCTAGCTCTTCAACTGCATCAAGTCTGCAAACACACAAATATATTTTACCACCAAATAGAGATTGTAGATTCTTACTACAGACACACATATTCATTAAATACAAGGCATATTCACATAGGTATAAGAGAAGGAAGCACTGTATTACGAACAAGAATAGAAAACACAAATTAGACCCAATAAGACAAAAAGTTCAAAATAAAAATGTGTGTGTGCCGTGCCGCAGCAGTACTCAATGGTCGCAGCTCAGCGTCATATTACTTGTCTTGCAACGCAAGCAAACGCTGATTTTCAGTTGTAAATTTTAGTACGTATTTCAAAAATAAATACTAAAGAACAAGACACATTTAAGTTTCTATCAAAGTTGATAAACATAGTACATAAAGAAAAAAAGGTTTTTTCTTTTCTGTAGGTAGACTATGGTTGTATTAACTTGGAGCCATCTGTCGTTGACTTTAGTGAACTATTTATGTGCAAAGTGACACATAGGGTCTGAATATAGCAACTTCGCGTTTTTTCCTTTTTTTTATAGTTCGTTCGTTCTTATAGCCGCTACACACGTCCAGACCAGACCTAACCGCCGATTTGGTGCGGACGAACTTTGCTGTAAAGCAAATATAATCCGTGCTACACACGTTCGTACCAAATCAAAATTAAATCAAATCAAAAAATCAAAAAGCTACACCAAATCTGGTCTTGGCCAAGGCTTTGTACCTATCACATCACTGAACAAGGCCTTGTATCACATCACTTTTTCTTATCAAATACCCACAGAAATCACCTGGATTTGCCAATGCAATGCAACGGGCTCGTAAAGAAAAAGACCTATTAACAAAAAAAGGTCTTGGATTTGAAAAAAATTGAACGGTACCTGTCATAAAAGAATGACGAAAAATTCTTCAAAACCATTTTGAGTAGCCTGTAACTGACAGGGAATCTTCATTTTTAATTAAATGTCATTTTTTTAAGTAATTGAGAAAAAGCCTAAGTCCAGGGACTTTAAATTTATGTTTTAATATAAATAATAATAATTTTCACTTCTCATGCTCTAAAAGTACGCAAATATAGCCCTACGAAGCGGGACTAAATAACCACTTTAGTCCCTAGGGAGTAAAATGTAATTACTTTTTTAATTTCCTTCATGTGACATTAGATAAACTCAAACAGCCAGTGAATATACTATTAATTGTGAAGTGTGGACCATCTTCATTGCGAAAATGTTAAGATGTTTTTGTTTCATGGTTTTTCCGCAAGGAAGGTGGCGCCATGTGTTTTAAATTGTCAATTTATGACTGGTTTAGCGGAAAAAACTTACTGCGAGTTTTTGGCGCCATTTTGGCGGGTTAGGTTGAGTGGATATTTTAATTAATCGCAATTTGTTTCATAGTGGATTTTGTGACTCAAGATAGGTGTGGTTTTTGTGCCCCAAGTGTCTACGCAACTGAACGATATGTAGAATGATTAAAATAGGCGCTATCTCGGTAAAGTGATGCCGAGTGTTTTATTATAGTGGTGTGGTGACTAACCTCAGCAAGAATTATCGAGAAGGTTGGCTTGACACACTTGACGCCAAAAACTCCAAGGAGCACTGGAATGTAACACACCTACATTCTTATGAAAAGATAAGAAACTATAATAATTAAATAATACTCAATAATTGGCAGTATGGCTAAATGTCTTGGCCTGTCCTACAAAAGGGCGAATATTTTTACTACTACTACTACTGACCGCGAAAATGTCAGAATTTGTTAAATGTTTTTGTACTAAATTGACTAGTTTTCTCGCACTCGAAGTGAAAAGTACAGTTTGCACCTCGAGACTAAACGCCAACTTAATATACCCTCGGTTTCATTGACTCCCTCGCACGCTCGGGAGCCAAACCACCTCTGGTATATAATGGCTTCGTTTAGTCCCTCGTTATAAAATATTCTATTGATAATCTCAAATTTATGTAAATAGTATATTATAGCATACTTTTCAAACAGACTGTTTTTTGTCTCCATAGCAATTATGTGACATGGACTCATGTTCTTTCTCAAATAACCAATTCAAATCGGCTGTCGGGTTGGGACGTGTGTTCTATTACTAGTTGAATTTAGAGAGTGCGCCAGATAAGTCTGCGCGGGGTCAAAATCGAATACTAATATTTTCCATAAGCTTAGAACAAAATAATATACTGTAACTAGCGCCATAAACGCCCCAGTCGCAGAGTTATCTGACACGCACTCTATGAAGATTGCGCTCGCTGAATGCTCGCTGATTATAACTTTATGGTACCTACCTACATTGACAAAGTGTCAAGTAACCATCACAACAAAACAAGAATATAGTACTTGAAAATTTGCAAGAATTCTGAATTGATAACTATACTGATTATATATATAATTGCATTGTCATCGGAACTAAAGGTGAATTCCAAATTTCAGCTCAATCGGACATTGGTAAGTGGGTCAAATTTAGCTCGCAAGATTTGACGAACGGACATACATGCATACATGCATACATACATAGATTAATAACTCTTCGCTTCGCTTACGCCAGATCGATAGTCTTCATACTAAAGCTTCGTCAAAAGTGAAGCAAAAAATCAGATTTATGTGTGTGCGAGCATTACGTGCCTACGTGCGCCGACCAGCCCCGACACGCACACAAACAAAACTTTGATGTTAACAAAACGGGACGTTCGTGTAAAGTCGGGGGCCGACTGAGCCAAATTGGCTCAGTTTGAATTGCTTCATTTTCTTAGGCCTACTCGGTTTCTAGGTGTTATTATTCTAAGCATACATACACTGCAAGTTAAATAAAAGTTTGTAAAAATCCAAAATGGCGGAAAAAGATATACTTTCTGTTTGTACTTTTATTCGTATTGCCTAAACGGATCAAGCGATTTCAATGCGTTTTTTTTTATTTTGAGTGTAATTTAAAAACGATGAAAAAAATTATTTAAAAATTTTAAAAACCCCCGAGAAAAAAAGTCAAATAATAAAATTTCTCTTTCGGTCGGGGGACTCCCAACGTATAATACACCCTTTCAGTACTTCTCTTTTTGTGGTCCCCCGACCGAGAGAGAAATTTTATTATTTGACTTTTCTTTCTCGGGGGCTTTTAATTTTTTTAATTTTATTTTTATATGACGAGGATTTCATAACTACTGTGAAGCACCAATTTAGGGATATTTTAAGAAATCAAATCTCAGAAAGCAAGGTACCACAATCCACAGATAAATAATTAAAAAGGTTATCATAGATGTAAAAATTGCAGACGATAATCATGAGAAATGTGTAAGGTCAGAGATCAAAGATGCGGAACCGATCTTGATCTGCGCGTTATGATGTATGGTGAACAGACGGCGTTACTTATAGTACATGCGGTGCGCGGAATGCCGAGATAATGAGAGCTTCAGGTATTGCTCATGACCAGTCTGTGTCTAGCAAGGGTGATGAGTAACTATTGAGTAATCTGTGGTGATGGTACGGAATAAATCATAGTGGTATGAAATGTGTAAGGTTATTAGTAATCAAAAATGCGGAACCGATCTTGATCTGCGCGTTATGATGGATGTTCAACAGACGGCGTTTTAGTGCATACGGTGCGCGGAATGTCGAGATAATGAGCGTCAGGTAGGTACTGCTCATGACTAAAGAATATTATAGAATTCTTTGACTAAAGTCTGTGTCTAGTCATAGATGTAAAAAATGCAGATAATAATGTTGAGAAATGTGTAAGGTCAAAGATCAAAGATGCGGAAACGCGATCTTGATCTGCGCGTTATGATGGATGGCTACCGGACGGCGTTTCAGTCTTACACTTTGGTTTCAGAACATGCGCGTGCTCAGAATGTCGAGTAATGAGCGCTTCAGGTAAGTACCTAACCTAAAGGGTGATGGTATAAAATTATACGAGTTTTATTTGATTAATTCACTTGATGAGATGATGGCTTGTTAAGTAATATGGTAAGTATTTCGTATTTTGTTACGAAAAGTTAAAATCATGATGCCATTGATGCCATAAAAAAAACTACTACTCATACCTAAAGCTTTTAATTTTATGGATTTGTGTGGATAAATTTACTAAAACCGATTTTTTACATTTTTCGCCTGAAAGTAAAGTGGTGTAAGGTGGTACCTAATATGACGAATCTCTTAAGACTCGCGATACGTTTTTGCAATATTTAGGTATTTCGTTAGAATTTACATAAGGTAGCATCGAAAAGTGTTATTTCTACACACCAATACAAACCACTGGCGATAATGATAGCATTCACTGGCGGAACGTGACTCATAAGTGTAATATTCTAGAGTTACTCACTCATATCTCTCTCAATGGATGGTCTGAAGCTTTTAATGGATGCAATCAGTAGTTAGTAGGAGTACTGCCTAAAATAGATGTTAACATGACTGACGTTCATGGTTACCTACTTTAGGTATTATACCTATGTATTTATTATACTGTAAACTACTGTAAGTACTTATTTATACTTACTTTCATTTGTTTGTTATCGAAACAAACAAAGAAAAGTGTAAATTATTTTTACTTTTTTTACATTTCCAACGTAATTT
Organism: Crambus lathoniellus; assembly: GCA_949710035.1. Taxonomy (NCBI): domain Eukaryota; kingdom Metazoa; phylum Arthropoda; class Insecta; order Lepidoptera; family Crambidae; genus Crambus; species Crambus lathoniellus. The sequence continues at coordinate 6,319,661 of OX453299.1, read as the reverse complement.
TGAAAATGAAGTTATTGAAAAAGTCGCCCGTCTCACAACAAGCTCCGATGGGACTCGAACCCACGACCTTTCACTGTTCAATGCTCTAACAAAATGTAGTGAAACAATCAAATCTGACTCTAGTAAATTAAATAGGATTGCAATGAAATAAAAATAAATATTTTCTTCATAAACATTTTTCAAGGTCATTATGATTAGAAACTTTTCAAGAGGGTTGGCGATTGTGAAACTCATTCGCCACAAAAAAAAATAGCTTACTGCATACCTTTTCATGGCTGTGCTCCCTTGTCTTCTTTTCTTTGTTTTGTTACGGATTACGCAAATAAGCGACCATAGCTTATCCTAATTTTGAAATATTTTACTTAGTAGGTAGATATTAGTGCAATAATAATGGACACACTTAACATGAAAAGGAAACAGGGACACACTATAAATTAAACATATAAATGTAGATATTAGTGCAATAATAATGGACACACTTAACATGAAAAGGAAACAGGGACACACTATAAATTAAACATATAAATATATTATTATATTATCAGTTTTTTCAATCTATTGCAAAGATCAAGGTACCAGATAGATAAAAGGACCGCAAATTTTAAATTCGGTCAGTTGAAGTCGGATGCAGTGTAACAAATTGAAATGGCAAGATTGAGTCACAAAAGTGACAATAGCAGTTCACACCTGACGGTGGCGGCGCGGCATCCCTGCCGCTGTGACTGGCCTGGCATTAAGCCACGAGGTGAAGTGGCCTAGCAAACAGTAGGACAAATAGGCTAAACAAGGCCAGTAAGCTCAATTACTTATTAGCTGCTATTGGCACAGAATATATATTAGTACCTTACGGTACAGAAATTTCACTCCCGGGTTTAGGTATGTATGATAAACGCAAGCGTCCGGTCACCGGACTAGTCTCAATAGGCTGGCACTCGCTCGACTTGTCGCACACACAGCGCACGCATCCGCATGTGTCGCCATCTGTCTCGCTTCGCGTGTATTACTTTCACAGATAAAGTAAAGCCCTAGCAGATTGAAGCGACGTCACATCGCGATTGAGAGTTGGCGCTTCCGTATTTCTCCTTTGGCTATTAGAGTTGCGCTCTCACGGTTTCGCAATTTTATTTATTTTTCTTATAGTCGATCAATGATCAATTTTGTATTGAGCCCATGTGAAAAAGCACCTTCAAATACATAAGTTGTATTTTCGTGATTAATAAATTAAATCAACTTTCGTAATGGCGGGCGGTATTCTGACAATATAAATAGCAACCGTCAAACTTCGATCAACAATAACACGAAGCCGTCAAATGGACAGTAGGTGACAGTTTTAGAGTGCGGATGCGCGCGGTCGAAATCGAATACTAATCATTTACCATAACCTTAGAAAGAAGAAAATGTACTGTAACTAGCGCCAAAAAGATTACGCACGGACGGACTCTATGTAGGTACAGTACAGTTGGACGGAAATCACCCGCAAGCAGCCGCAATCGGAGATGTCACTGCGACATGACGTCATCGCAATAGCGCGCAAGGAAAGCAAATTTACAAAAGCTGGTGAAACTTTGCAACGCTGTAACTTTGGAAATCCTGGACAGATTTCGATGAAACAAAAACTGTTATTTCTTGCACGAGTACGCGCATTAAATGCAGTAATTTTTATAGTCATATTTTGATGTGTGGGTGTGACTCATTAAGCTTGCAAGATTTGTCCCCCACTAAATTAACTTAAGGATGTGCAGTCTGCACACTAGCGTCGCCATTGAAAAAAAAATCATAGTTCTTAAATAAAGACGAAATTGTAAATTATCTCTCTGCAGTGCACTCCGAAGAAGCTTTGTGGTACTTTTTATCACTTAAAGGATATTTGTTAGCCTGTCGTTTAGTTTAATTAAGTTTTTTTTGCGAAAAGTGGCTACTTTTAGCAATAAAACTCCATTAATTAAAGACAAGCTAAAAATATAGATAAAGCAATAGAAAGTACCACAAAGCTTCTTCGGAGTGCACTGCAGAGAGATAATTTACAATTTCGCCTTTATCTAAGCACTATGATTTTTTTTTCAATGGCGGCGCTAGTGTGCAGACTGCACAGCCTTAATATAAAGCTTGTAAAATAGCAGGTGTGTCGGCCTTAAATTTGCTGGGGCGGTATCAATCAAAACTTTCAGTTTTACCATGGCCCGCTATTATTTCTCGGCTGCTTGCGCTCCTTGCAACGAGTGAGATAGAAAATGGCTTTGGTTTTACACATTCCTAGGTAATCAAATTCCTTTTTAATGACTAAAAGCTATATCTACCTACATTAAACTGAGTTTTGTCTGCTCTTCATCTTCTCTTTCTTCATCTTGTTCCTTTGACGATATTGTGTGTCAGCATAATAAATAAAGGAAACTTAACTCAAAGGCTGAAAAGATAATAATACCGTAGGTGTGTCACGTCGATTAGTATCAGAAGCGGTAATCTGACTTTTATAGAATTTTTGGTTAAATGCAAAAAACGTTTTATGTGTTGTACTTACACCCTTAGCAGAATGCCAGATTTGAAACTAACTTCAAACTTTGATGAGTATTTTGTATGGTAGATTGCTGCTTTTGTAATAACAAAACGATTTTATTAGTTACTAGCTTTCCGCCCGCGGCTTCGCCCGCGTGTACTACATGACGTTATTCCGCGGGAAGGTGATATTTTTCAGGAATAAAAAGTAGCCTATGTCCTTTCTCAGGCTCTAGACTATCTCTGTACCAAAATTCATTCAAATCGGTTCAGTAGTTTAAGTGTGATTGTGTAACACACAGACAGACAGAGACGCATTTATAATATAAGTAAGGAAAGTAAGGATTTTTTGTGTTGCCATGCCAATAACTCATTTTAGCCAAAAAGTACAGATCTTTGATACTTATCGACTCTCAATGAAATGCTATCCCAAAATACGAATGATAAAATCACTGAAGGCCAAATGAACGAAATCCCAAATCACATTTTACCAAAAACATTTTAAGCCGAATCACGTTAATCCAAATGCACGAAATCCCAAATCACGTTTTACCAAAAACATCTTTAATCAAATCACGTTAACCCAAATGAACGAAATCCCAAATCACATTTTACCAAAAACATTTTAGTTGAAATCACGGTACATAGTCCAAAAAAAAAAACGATCGAAACCACAAATAACCAAAAAATGATCCATGCGAAAGTTTATGAGGATGTTTGGATGGATGGATGTTTGTTACTCTTTCATGCAATAACTACAAAACGGATTTGGTTGAAATTTGGCACACAGATACCAAATAGATAGCATGGATTAAAATATTGGATACTTTTCATTCCTACGGGAACGGGAACCACGCGGGTGTAATCTTATTTTTAACAGGTATATCGCAGGTTCAATCTATAAATAAATATCAGAACCTTAAAAAATCCGTAAGAATATCATCATCATCATCCACTGCTGTAGGTACATAAGCATTCCCCAAATTATATACCTAGGTACGTATTATTGCAATTACCTACAAGTTAGCTGGTCAAAGCTAACAGGGCATTAGGGTTCATGGTTATTTCTTACTGTAGTTTTGAACAACTAATATAAATTTTAAATGCAATTTTATTTACAACAATTAAATTAACATAAAAAAGTTTTGTTCATACAGCTGTATTAATCTGATTACATACATATTATGTATTATCTGTTTCAACGTTTATATGTTTATTATAAATATATTTGTCTTTATTTCATATATATAATCATACATTATATAAAAAATATCAAATACTAAAAAAATACACTTTGATATCACCGCTCTTTTAAACAAGAAATAAAAATTTGCCCAGCTAACTTGCAGGTAATTGCAATAATACGTTCCTAGGTATATAATTTAGGGAATGCTTATGTACCTACAGCAGTGGATGATGATGATGATTTTTTTACGGATTTTTTAAGGTTCTGATATTTATTTATAGATTGAACCTGCGATATACCTGTTAAAAATAAGATTACACCCGCGTGGTTCCCGTTCCCGTAGGAATGAAAAGTATCCAATATTTTAATCCAGGCTATCTACTTGGTATCTGTATGCCAAATTTCAACCAAATCCGTTCTGTAGTTATTGCATGAAAGAGTAGCAAAACATCCATCCATCCAAACATCCTCATAAACTTTCGCATGGCTAATTTTTTGGTTATTTGTGGTTTCGATCGTTTTTTTTTTGGATTATGTACCGTGATTTCAACTAAAATGTTTTTGGTAAAATGTGAATTGGGATTTCGTTGATTTGGGTTAACGTGATTTGATTAAAGATGTTTTTGGTAAAACGTGATTTGGGATTTCGTGCATTTGGATTAACGTGATTCGGCTTCAAATGTTTTTGGTAAAATGTGATTTGGGATTTCGTTCATTTGGCCTTCAGTGATTTTATCATTCGTATTTTGGGATAGCATTTCACACTCATATTAACTAACACCTACCCTAGCCAATGCGCGGTTAGTAGCTACTGGCCATCGAGTTGACTGCGCCCGCGCCGCCTGAAGGAATGTGGAGCTATAACCACACAGGTTATTCCGAAGCTCTGAAATGTTAATGGCGACTGCGAAATGGTGAAATTTTTGAAGGGACACATTTTTGGCAGTGGCTGCGCGCGCGACGCAATACCGAGACGCAATACCGAAGAATCACGTAAGTAGCTTACTGAGTATTTTGATCATAATGAAAGTCAGAATGAATTTTTAAAATAAGAAAAATAGTTTTGTAATCACTTTTGCGATTAGGAACATGTTCGAATTATATTATTATACCTACTAATATACTATGAAAATATGTAGTAATCTCGGTGACCAACAGTTGATTTTATTAAGAGTTCTTTTAAGTATTCTCTAATTCTAAACAAAAGTGAACTACATTTTGCATACCTCCTGCTCGACAAAGTGCAATCCGAACTGGCCACCATAAGCAGAACATAAAAAGAAAAAAATATTTTAGTACAATTTAATATCAAATAAATGAATGATTATTTTTGTAGCACTTTCTTATTATTGTCTCTCAAAAGGTTTGAAAAGCAGAGAAATCACCTCTGGAATAAAGCCTATGTTTGTCTTGGGCTGATTGAATCCCTCGCTTCACTCAGCATCAGCGTTTTTTGACATAAAAACTTACACTACGGGCACAGGACTCTACAGGATTCCTTCGCCTCGCTCAGTCAGAAGTCAAAATGAACTCCCTCGCTGTGCTAGGGAGTTACCTCTAGTCCTTCACTGCTTTCAGGATCCAGTTTGACGCCCGTGACGTAAGACAGTTGATTCCTAATAAAATTGCATAATTTACTAAGTATTTTGACTTTATCCAGGAGTGACATTTACAATAGGTAAGACGTTATTAAACTAACCAGAAAACTCTAGAAAAGGTACCTACCAGAAGAGAACGTGTCAACGAACTCCGTTAGTTTTAATTCTGTAAATAAAACTAATGTTATTGAGGTATAAATATCAACGATATCGTTTAACTAGTCTGAAGTTTACTTTCGTGAATTCCTGATGACGCATTCTCGCGACATGATTTGTTCAGAAATATAGAAATTAGAATAAACAATCGTATGAGATAAAAATAAAATTTAGAAGCTCGTTAGCTCAGTCTTGCGCAGCGAATCAATTTTCGTTATGGTCTATCGAGGGATGGGTGACCAAATATTTATATTTTTCTTCGTTTTTCGGAAAGGTATTTGCCGAAATGGTACCAACTCTGTTATATCAGTAACCCTGACTGCTAGTTAGGCAACGTCAACACCTTATTTGGCCGGCGTTTTTTATGATGAACAATGAAAGTTATTTTGCATATTTATTATTACTGGTGCTGTGGCACTACAAATACCATTATCCTCTCTATTCACGTGTGCTGTATCGTCAAGGCGACTAAGAAAAATTGGCCAAGTGCGAGTTGGACTCGCCCATGAAGGGTTCCGTATCCTCATAACGTACTACCGATTACATACACCTAGAAAAAATACCACTATCATTTTTCCCCAGAAAAAATAACTTTGTTGTTAATAATAATAATTTAGAATTTTTAGAATTTTGAATTGTGTTCGTATGAATGACAAAGTTATATTTGCGGTTTTCAAAAATGTGTTATATCTCAAAAACTTGTAAAGTCTACTTAGAGTTTTCCTTTTAGCTTCGTCATATATACAACTATCGTGAATTTTTTCACGTATCCAAAAGCAACCATCTAACTGGCAGGGGGAGGGGACACATGACTCTAACAAAATTTTGCACTTTAAAGCTTAGTAATTCACAAACGGATGCCTCAATCAAAAAACTGTTTCCACAAACCTGCAATATTTTTAAATTGCTATCTAATGACATCCCACGCTAATATGGAGTAGACAAGAAAAAAAAAATTACATCCCCACTTCACGTGTAGGGGAGATAACCTAAACATAATTTTTTTTCCAAATTTTACTTTACCACTTTGTCGGCGTGATTAATATGTACATTCTTGCCAAATTACAGCTTTCTAGTACTAAGAGTCTATGAGCTAGACTGGGGACATACAGACAGACAGACAGACGGACGGACAGACGGACGGACGGACGGACCGACAGACGGACAGACTGACATGGCGAAACTACAAGGGTTCCTTGTTGACTACGGAACCCTAAAAAGCGGCCATCAGATACTGCTATCGCTAACCCACCTGTGAATGTGGCGAATATGGAAAATCTCCCCTTTTAGGAGCAGAGAGGTCAAGCTATGTTCATCTTGCTACTGATATTATGATGATGATAGTATTGTATGTAAGACCTACTTACTTAAGAATTAATGTCAAACGTCAATTTTTTTATGTAATAATTTATGATAACTGATAATTACTTAGATTTGTCATTGTACCTAGTTCAATTACTGTTATTTTAATTATTGCATGTCCGAAAGGCAGCGCAGCATATGGCTGAACTAATTTGCTACCATTGTGAAATCTCTTTCCACCTGTATTCGCAACAAACATTATTTTGATATGAAAAAGTACCTAAGGACTTTATTGAAAGGCGGTAAGGTTCACTGACTCAATGTTTGACATTAATTTAATAATTGGCTATTGGAAATAATTGGCTATCCTACTCCTACTTATCCATCCATAATATTATAAATGTGAAAGTTTAGATGTTTGGATGTTTAGATGTATGGATGTTTGTATGTTTGTTAGTCAATCACGCCAAAACGGCTGAACGGATTTGGCTGAAATTTGGGACATAGATACTTTGTAGCCTGGAGAGGAACATAGGCTACTTTTTATCCCGGAAAAATATTACATTCCCGCGGGATAACGTAGTGTAATCAACGCGGGCGAAGCCGCGGGCGGAAAGCTAGTTGGAGATAATTTGGGGAGGGAACTATTTCATCAGAAAAACCTAAGTTGGTTTTGATTCATTCAGAACTGTACGTGTCTAACCGCAGTCACTTGATTGAGTTGACTTAAAATCTGAAACTAAAGCTGATAAAACTTTTTCATTTGGATCAAGTAACTAATTGGGAACGTAGTTAATAGCCGGTCGCTTGTCTTAATAAACCTAATAGTCATTGACAAATACGTATTCATGTAATGCTCCGCTAAAATGTTTGTAAAATCCAGTTATGTCACGAACTCCATTAATTCTATCGGCTGCTTTGCGTCGAGTGGACAGGACACGTGTAAATATACCCTGTTTATCGGGCTGAATTCCTGGCCAGTGCCGGATGAGTGACCCACTTAGACGGTGAGGTATGCAGCTGCATTCTTCAGCTCTTCAGCTCTGGTTAGTTTTACTAATGATGTGGCACTAGCCATACCACTGTACCTCTATCGTTGCGGGGTGTCAAGACCCGTATTCTAGAACGACTCTCAAGTGGAGATCTCTTCTCAAGTAGCAAGGGATGAATGTATTCGTTGCATGTATTTGACGACGACCGATTTGGCGCAGGGGTAGGCTACCTACCTTCTGCGCCAGTGGTCTCGGGTTCGATTCCCGAACTAGACAAATATTTGTGTGCATTAAGGATATAGCATAGGTAAAAAAAATATCGCCGATGGCCGTTGCTTACACAAGCGAGGGGGTGCTGGGAGCGGTAAGACTCCGGCCGCGGCACTCTCGTAGACTGAGAAATACGTGTAGACGCGACATGCAGCGCGCATTCTATTTCCATCAAAAATATCACCTATGTGCGCTTTTTCAAAGGACATAATATTATGTAGAATACAAGAAGAATTATTATGAATATTTATTGTAAACGTCGGTTTGTAGGAAGAGTAGATCTTAGATATTAATCGTATGTAGTAAAAAAAGCTTTTTTTAGCAAAGATAGTCACTTCAAACGATTCTTCAAAATGCAGAACACAGCAGCAGCTATTTATATTTATTTTCTATCTCTAGATCATTTCGATAATATATATCCATTATCGAAATGTTCTTCGCAGGCGAAACTACAACATTTGCTACAAATTACACAAAAAAAATGTATACTGCTCCAACCAGTAGGTACATTTTCAGATTTATTCCAATAAAATTAATAAAACTTATAATTTAATATGAATAAATATAAATAACTCATACTAGCCCATCATCTAATACTTTTTTTACAAAATAAATCTACTTAGTTAATCAATATTTAAATAAATACCGTTTATATAAAGTCACGCTATCAATCTATAATATAAATCAATATATAAAAAAAACACTTAAATAAAAATATTGTTTAAGTACATACATACATTATAATTCTAATACCAAAAATGATAATATCAAATAATACAATAACTTATGTCATTGAAAATTAGAAGCAACGATCACATACACCCAGATACAAGAAAATGTCTAAAAGTTAGTTTTCGACATTTACCCGTCCGAGAATCGAACCCGGGACCTCAGAGATAGTGGCACCTAGAAAACCGGTGCGTACACCAATCGGCCACGGAGATCGTCGAATTTGTTTAAACAAAATGTAGCGCAACTGAAATAATTGATACTTTGTTTACTAATGTAAACTTGCCACGTAAGGTTATAAATCAGCCTCTTTAAAAAACGTTTTTCATTACTCATTCTTAAATATCTTTATTTTCACTGTCACTATTTTTCGCCATGTACGCATCATATCCCTTGTGCTCTAAAAATGGGTAAAAAACGTAAAAACTTGCCTAACGTCAGGTTCTTTTTTCTGTTTAAATATTATGCGATATGCTGAAATATTTGTACTAATTAAAAATTAATACCGAAGCGACAGCAACACAACTAAATGTTAAAATTTTGTCTTAATCATTAACATTAATCTCAAGACAATTTTGTGGTATGTGTGACAACCAAAGGCGACAGCAAAAAAGACAATAATGGGTGCATCCATTGCATTGTAAAGTGATTGACTGATATTCGGAAAATTCTAAACAGTTAAAGAATGTTTATTAAATTAGTCGCGTGAATTGAGTGAACTCACAAAGGTAGTTTTATAATGTGGTTGGTTATAGTACTTGAATAAAATTTTGTGTGAATAGATTCACCCAGAAGATGCCTATTCACTTGCGACTTTAAGAGGTTTGGGTTGTGGGTACTCGGGCGAACAGAAGCCGGAAGGGCATTCCAGGCATGATGAGGGAGTACTTAATTCTCTGAGCGTGAGTTTAAAGGAAAGGGCGGAATGAGGTTATGCAACTCAGATGCACACTCGCTAAAGCATATCTGACAAGTGACTCAGGGGAGGAAACTCATAGCTGAAGTCCTCCATCGTCAGTATGTGAGTGCTATATTCGCCAGGCCAGATATAGAGGTATGCACTGTGTATCAGACTAACACCAGTAACATAGATATCCTTACTACCGAACTTAGTAACTGTACGATCACTTCAGTCTACAAACCTCCCAATGCACCGTATTACTTCAGCTGTCCGCCGAACTTTAACGCCCATCCGGTTAGATTCGTCCTTGGTGATTTTAATAGCCATAGCGAGAACTGGGGATACAGAACCAGTGATGACAACGGAGTGAAGGTTGAAGAATGGGTTGATGGACACATACCTACTATCTTTGATCCATGATCCAAAACTTCCGTCATCATTCAACAGCGGTCGCTGGAAAAGGGGTTAAAACCCTGATCTAATCTTTGCCAGTGATCATATAGATCAGCAGTGCGTGAAGACAGTAAGTGGTGCAATACGGAGGACCCAATTATGTGCCAGGCCTTACGACCTGAAGGATAAAATAAAATAAAAAATATCTTTATTCAACTTGACTTAATAAATAAGCTCTTTTAAATCGTCAATATTTTCCTACCACCCGTTCAAGACTTTTTTAACTGATAAGAAGAACAGGCGCAATAAACTTATCAGCTTTAATAATTGGAGAAACGATATTTACAAAGATTTATATCGTTAACTTTTACAACTTTGTCATAATAATACAGTGCTTCCGCGTGCTCCTACTAATTACTCCTACTGATAGGAGCACTAGGACACCCCTGTCCTGATGCATATTACATTAGTTCAGCTATGTGGTCGGTTATGTGTTACATCAAATCCATGCATTACGGTCTTTCAAATATTCGTCTACTTTATAATATCCTTTGCCCATGAGCGATTTTTGACATGACTTTTGAATTTGTGCAAAGGCAGCTCTACTAAATTCTGTGGAGCTTTATTAAAAATAGCTACGCTTTTCCCCAAAAACGAACTTCTTGTTTTTTCAAGTCGAATCCTTGGAACGGCAATCTTATTTTTATTTCTTGTATTGAATTGATGTATATTGCTACGTTTTACAAATGTATTGAGATACTTCTTCACATATACCATATTCTCATATCCATACTAATATTATAAATGTGAAAGTGTGTTTGTTTGTTTGTTTGTTTGTTTGTCCGTCTTTCACGTCAAAACGGAGCAACGGATCAACTCGATTTTTGGTATGGGGATAGTTTGGGAGCTGGAGAGTAACATAGGCTACTTTTTATTCTGGAAAATTATAAAATAAAAATGATTATTTTTTATAGAAAATCGATAAACTGTCGTACTATACAAAACTGTCATTCTTCCATAGCCGCTTCCAAAGAGGTATGTCAAAGAGTATTGTAATCACTGACGTTTCGTTTTAGCCGCTATGGATTACCTACTGTATAAAAAACAGTGTATAAAACTTCTTCACGATTATTTATTTTCATCTGTCTATCTATAATAGATGTTGGTGATACGAAGTTTACCGGGTCCACTATAATTAATATGGCAAAACAACGTTTGCCGGGTCAGCTAGTCCTACTAATATTATAAATGCGAAAGTTTAGATGTTTGGATGTTTAGATGTTTGGATGTTTGTTACTCAATCACGCCAAAACGGCTGAATGGATTTGGCTGAAATTCGGGACACAGATACTTTGTAGCCTGGAGAGTAACATAGGCTACTTTTTATCCCGGAAATATATCACATTCCCTCGGGAAAACGTCGTGTAGTCCACGCGGGCGAAGGCGCGGGCGGAAAGCTAGTATTCTCATATATGTATTGTCCTGCAACAGTTAATATATTTATTTCTTTAAATAGGTCTTAAAGAGTCTCTTAGTATGTATGTGTATGAGTATATGGCGCGAATAGCTCTTTTTTGAAGCACAAAAATACTTTCGATGTTAGCTGCTGAACCCTAAAGTAATAGGCCGTAGGACAATACACTCAAAAATAGCTAAATAGATTAACCTTGCCGTTTCAATATCGGTTAAGAGCCTTATTTCTTTAACAGCAAATGCCGCAGAACTGAGTCTACCGGCCAAGGCTTCAATATGAGGGTCCCATTGAAGTCGATAATCTAATGTTATATCTAAAAATTTAGTACTGTTAATTAATTCTACTACATAGTCATCCAATTTTATGTGAATATCAACCTGTCTTACATATGGCAGTGAATATTTATTCACATTTTGTTTTTTTCGAGTTTAATGATAGATTATTGCTATGAAACCAATGCGCAACTTTCGATAAAGTACTATTTACTTCGTCAGAACAATAATTACCTCTGTCAACTTTAAAGACTAGAGGAAGTGTCATCAGCAAATAGCACTATCTCGCATAAATTCTTTGCTTAAAAAGGAAGGTTATTTATATAAATTAAAAACAGCAAAGAGACCAGTATTGACCCCTGGGGTACACCCATGTTGATAGGTGCTCCAGTAGACTCAGTTTTGTTGATAACTACTTTCTGTGTTCTTTCACATAGATATGATTGCATAAGGCTAACCGATTTATCATAGACACCATAATGTTTTAATTTCCTTAAAAGCGTTTGGTGATTAACACAATCGAAAGCTTTGGAGAGGTCACAATAAATACCAACTACATCTTGCCTGCTCTCCCAAGCATCAAATATATGTTTTTAATTATATGATAGAAGTGGAACAAGCTAATCGAAGGCATGGTGTTTTATAAGGAAACTAAATAATGACCCTAAAATCGCTGATCGTCATTCCAATGTGGCCACAAACCAGATCGCTCACCACTTACTCCAAAATGGGAAAGCTTCCACGAAAAATCGCCAGAAGAAATTTACACGAGACCCTGGTAAAGAGGTTAACCACTTGGACGAGGCTTTTACAGAATCAGAGCTCAAGTTTGCCCTTGATAAGCTCAAAGAAGGTAAAGCCGCTGGCTTTGACAACATCAGGGTCGAGCAGCTGAAACGGTTTGGTATCGTACTACTTATACAAAACTGTCATTTCTTCCATGGCCGCTTCCAAAGGGTATGTTATCTAATCACTGACGTTTTAGCCACCTACTTTTAATAAATGACATTTGTGGCAGAGAGTGTATATAAAACTTCTTCGAGATTATTTATTTTTATGAGTATATTATCTTTAATATAATATGTTAGTCAGTTTAAAGTTAGCCCGCCATTTGTTTATACTTTGTGCAATGAAATTTAAATAATGAAATAAATATTCCTCCTTCGGAATTACTTGTACCTATGCAATATTTCATTAGAGTATCAAACATTTTACTCCGACTATGCAAGTCTCCTTACAGAACTCCGCAAACTTATCTGACGCGGTGGTTAAATTTGAGAGTTTAAACTGTCAATACAGCTGACAGACCTTTCATTCTTTTTATTGCTACTGGCGCCTCAACCATCGGTTCAGATATTGTTGTGGGGATTTCGAATTTCGAATTTCAAAACCGCGAGAGCATTTCTTGCAAAAAATTGTATACATGCTCTATATTGTACTAATAATGGAAAAGAGAATTAGTAATAAAAATGTTTTGAACCTGATATTTACACAAAATGGTGCGGTTTATGTTCCTCACTCAAAGCAAAGGTAAGAAGCTGGACTTCTCACAGTCTCATAAAATTGGTGTAATGGTGATATTAGATCAACTAGGTATATAAAATTCTTACGTCGGTTTTATTTCAAGAATTGCTTCTTCATTATGTCTCTGTAAAAAACTTTTTCAACAAGCGAATTTCTTATTTCTTGATGCAATTTTTTACACCTACCTATCTTAAGTTTCTCACATTTTCAATTTTGAGGAACCTAAAACGAACATAAATTTATATACAGTAGTAGAAGTTAGAAACTTAGACTAATTATGTACCTACAACACAACAAAATATTGGTACTCAAATAGGTACAACTTTTATGGGCTCTTAAGTATCTTAGGCAATATTATCCGTCACTTTTATTTCAAACTATTGATGTTTGCTTTAGGTAATGAGTAAAATAACTTGTCCTAGGTTACATAAGTCTATGGTAATGCACAATAAATGGCAAAGCACTCATCTATACCCAATCCTGAAGCGCTAGTTCAATATTTCCTAGCAAAATAAGCATCATTGAAAAAAATTAGGATCCTAGTGTGAGTTTTTTTTTTCAATTTTGGCGCAATCGGAGCGATACAGTCTCCACGTCCAAACGCCGCCAATCCCAGGCGGAGACTGAAGAATTAGCTGAGAAACGGTGCACGATGCATTTTGGGATACTAGTTATTGACTATAAATATAACAAAAAAAAATTTTAGTAACTTCCCTAGATATGACTAAGAACTACTTACACAAAAAAAATTTGCTTGATTACTCAAATAGTTATTGAGATAATTGAGTTTAAGACGGAAAAAAGGGGTCTTGAAAATCATTTTTTTAGTACATTGTATTTATTTGATTTAAATAAAATTTAGTAACTTCCCTTCATAAAGAAATGATCTATCATATATATTATTTTGAAAGACCTAGCAATGATACTTTGTCAGGAAATTTAGTTTAAAAAAATTGAAAATTCTGAGTTTGATCGCCGGAATGCCCTTAACATGTCTATTTGTCTTGGTTTGGGTGTTTACTATGTAAGTATATTAAGTATGTATTTACAAACAAAAAGTATTTAAGTATATATTTATCCGTTATCAAGTTTTCCATGATACAGTTTCGTAATGAAATTAAAATGGGCTTAGATAATAATTGGTGTGAATGTAAGAAGTTATTTATTTATTATTTATTTATTTGCATCCCTTTCTAATTGTACATGAGAAGAGATCTCCACTTGAGTGTCGTTCTAGAATTCGGGCCGTAGAATGCGACTAAGGAAAAACTGCCATCAGATGATGCTGTTATTGTCAACCCAACCTCCAAGCGTGGTGAAGTGAAAAGACCACCCTTTTAGAAGACGAGAGGATATCTAGCTGCTAAGAGACAAATTTTATTTTAAAGACAGGTGGTGGTACCCGTTCCCGTTGGAATATCGGGATGAAATGTTTGTGTAGTATGCCTATATTCCTCGATAAATGGACTATCCAACACAAAAACAAATTTTCAATTCGGTCCAGTAGTTTCTGAGATTAGCGCGTTCAAACAAACAAACTCTTCAGGTTTATAATATTAGTATTATTTTAAAGATATACAAAACGGTTTTCAATCGCAATGTATATTAAATCTTAACTAACTTAAATAAGAACAAGGTTGTAACCCTTAGGATGTATACAGAAACTACAAAAATATCTAAAAGAACAGAAACAAGTTTGAGGTAGTCAAGTAAGAATTACATTAGCAACTGCACTGAAATAGCATAAAAATATTAAGTAATTTAGTTATATATATTTTAGTGGTTAAAGTTCAAGGTAAAGTTCAGCCAATACCTTAGTTAATTTTCTTTTATATACTAAACGACTACAATAAGCTCGTAATTACAGGTTAACAGGATAGACCTTATTTATGCAGAACTGAAATATGTGTCATCATAAATGGCAATATTTTTTGATTAAGTCGGCTTAGAAGCTGTATCTTCAGTAAATGATCTTCGGCTGCGCTGTGTCGAGTCCTCCTCCTCCTCGCGTCGTGTTCCTCATGTCTGAGGGTCGTGACCACCACCTCCTTGCAGTCTTTCCTTGATGATGGCCTTCCATCGTCTCCTGTCACCGGCGGCATGCAGTGCGTCGTAGACTGTCGTGTCGAGAATGGTGCGGATCTGGTCAGACCAACGCATCGGGCTGCGACCACGCGACCTTTTGCCGTCGACTTTCCCTGTCACTATCAATTTCTCCAGGTTGTCACTTTCTTTCCTGGCAATGTGGCCAAAGTAATCAAGTACTCGCTTTAGACAGATGGAAGATAGTCGCGTGGTGATCCTGAGCTGCTGAAGTATTGATACGTTGGTCCGATGTGCTGTCCATGGTATCCTGAGCATTCTTCTCCAGCACCACATCTCAAAAGCATCGATGCGTCCACGATCAGTAGCTTTGAGCGTCCATGTTTCAGCGCCGTACAGAAATACAGAAAAGACCAAGGTACGAAAGCGGTCTTGCGCTGTGTCGAGTGGACACGTGTAAATATACCTTGTTTATTGGGCTGCATTCCTGGCCAGTGCCGGATGAGCGACCCACTTAGCCCCGAGGTATGCAGCTGCATTCTTCAGCTCTGGTTAGTGTCGCGTTAAACTATATGCTCCATGAAGGTCAAAACGGCGACAGTTTTTGAGGTCGGTTAGGTCAAGATTGGACTATTTAAGATTTAGGATGTGTGAATGTTTGATTTTTTATGATTTTAAGGAAAATATTCAAATTCCGTTTTTTTATTTAAGAACGCGGAAAATCTGTAACTTGGTGGGATTAAATAATATACAGAAAACTCAGAAGCCTTTTCAATATTTTTTTAACAAATCGCTTGAACTGCCACCTAAAACAGAAGAATTCAACACGTTGTTGAATTCTTCTGTTTGATTTTCTTTTGTGTGAGTTAGATTGAATTACGCAAATATTGGTTTATGAGATAGATAGGTAAATTGGTTTATCCACTATAACTTGTTAAATATCATCTGAAACCACAAACCCTGTTCAGTTGTGGTCTGCACATCAACTTCATCAAGAACATTAATATGACCACGTAAATCACCTGCCTTTTTAGGGTTCCGTAGTCAACAAGGAACCCGTATAGTTTCGCCATGTCCGTCTGTCCGTCCGTCCGTACGTCTGACCCCAGTCTAGCTCATCGAGTCTTAGTATTAGAAAGCTGTAATTTAGCGTGAATATACATATTTATCACGCCAAGAAAGTGGTAAAGTAAAATAAAAAAAATAATAACTATTAGGTTACCTCCCCTACTACACGTGAAGTGGGGATGTAATTTTTTTTCTTGTCTATACCATAGTGTGGGGTGTCGTTGGATAGCAATTTTAAAAATATTGTGGGTTTGTACAGTATTGACAGTTTTTTGATTGAGGCATCCGTTTGTGAGTTATTAAGCTTTATAGTGCAAAATTTTGTTAGAGTCATGTGCCCCCCCCCCCCCCCCCCTGCCAGCCAAGTGGTTGTTTTTAGATACGTGAAAAAATTTCACGATAGTAGTACATATGACGAAGTAACAAGGAAAACTATCACAGCTAAGTAGGCTTTACGTAAGTAGTTTTTGAGATATAACAATTTTCGAAAACCGCAACTATAACTTTGTCATTCATACGAACACTATGAACAACAAAGTTATTTTTTTCTGGCAAAAAATGACAGTGGTATTTTTGCTAGGTGTACGCAATCAGTACGTTAAGTGGGTACGGAACCCTTCATGAGCGAGTCCGACTCGCACTTGACCTCTTTTTTATTATTGGTTATTTACATTTACTAGATATCAAAAGATTTTCTCTCATTTATCATCGCTTATTGACATATTTGAGTCCATGCGGTTAGGAGCGTTTCTGAAAGGCATGGACAAGATTGCTACTTTTAAATCATTATCATGATTGTGATCATATGATCCACCAAAATCATATGATTTTACCTGTGATTTATCACAGGTATTTATTTATTTATATCGTTGCACTTGCTAATGGAAATGATTGTGATTTTTTACAGGTAATGATTTTGAATGATTGCTACTTTGTAACTATGTATAGAATGGAAATGAAATATGTTTTTTAATGATTATGTATGATAATGACACTATACTATAAATATAAAAAGTATTAAATTGAATAAAATAGAATACACTTTAATAACATCAAATATATTCAGGTAAATACAAATAAAATACATTAAATTCTAATAAATTGGGAATTATTTCCAACTAGCGGCCGCCCTCGGTTTCACCTGCGTGGTTCCCGTTCCCGTGGGAATATCGGGATAAAAAGTACATATAAACCTTCCTCTTGAATCACTCTATCTAATTAAAAAAAAACGCATCAAAATCCGTTGCGTAGTTTCAAAGATTTAAGCATACAAAGGGACATAGGGACAGAGAAAGCGACTTTGTTTTATACTATGTAGTGAAGTGATAAGAATTATATTATGGTTTGTAGCAGACTATGTGAAAGAAAGTAGCAGATGTGACTTATGATTGCATAAATAAGCATAAATCATATGTTTAATAACAGGTGATTCATGATTTGTTCCATGTCTAGTTCCTAACCATAGACTTGAGTAAACAAGCACTTGTTACAGTTATTATGCCACCTTCCAAATAATCTAACAGTGTTTTGTTTTCAACCCAACAACTTTTCAACTTTTTTTAATTCGACATTATTCAGCCGTTGAGTGCAGCCGTTGGAATGTGTCTTTGGAAAACTCTTCGCATTCCATCCCGATATAGCTACGCACGGTGAGCCGCCGGCGCCACGCGTCGTATACAAATTTGTATACACGTACATATAAATATAAATAAACAGATCGTAACTCTGTGACTCAGCCGTTAATGATCGTCGCTTCAATTGATCGCGATTTGCGTTTGAGCTTTCGTTTAACAGGCCACAGGTTGTTTTTGTAGTAAAAAGTTTTTATGGTCATTCACATTCCAACGTGTTTATTTCGAACATTTCGAAACGTTGGAGCGTTTTAATGAGTTGCACAACATGTTTTTGTGAGCCTCTATCAAATTTAAAAAAGTAATCAGTGATTATTATTTACATAACAGAAATATTATAGTGAGCACTGAAAGCAGCTGGAAGTGAAGTAGTTTCAAAGCCTGGCAAACGTTGCGAAATTTTTGTGAATTAAGCAGTTGTTTTAAGAGCATTCTAATGTATTTTCTTATGTAAAAAAAGCTCTTGTTTTTAGACACGGTTGCATCACAATGTGTCTGGATGTTCGCCTCATTGTGTATGAGTTACGCAAATGCTTCGAAAAACATCCGATGAGTAATGTGAGGTTAGGCACGAGCCAAAAACACGGGTTTGATTTAAAAGTCAAGAGAACGGTTATGACACTTGCTCACCTAATTGTGTAACTACAGCTGCTATCGCAGTTACTTTCAGTTTGTTTTACATTGATGCGACGATAGTTATCACAGTGGCAAACAGCCTTTATTAGGCGGTGATGAGTGTAAAAAAATTCATAGTTAAAGCAATTGCGATAAGTGTAAAATAAAACGATCCTGGTTATTAAGTATAGCGTTCTTGTATGTAACCTTCAGGGATAGGTTTGTAAAGTCAAACATTTTGCGAACACTACATTAAATAATAAACAAATAGTTATGGAAATCAGAAGTCATGGTGGTATTTATAAATAACTTTAGACCCAAGAAAATATAAAGGTGCGCTTACACGGGCAACTAAAATTGCTCAATTCCTGTTAATACCCTGTCGCTTGTGATACGGCCACACAAAACTACGAAATATGGAGTAACTTAAAAACTAGGCAATACAAGTACTTAACCTCCACCGCCCCTGCTGCCGGCCTGTTTCTATTGCAAAAACGAGACGTGGTTATACGTATAAACAAGATAGAAAAAAAATTGTCTAAAGATTTTCCGACATTGAGAATTGTGGAATATTTGAAGCAATTAGAAGCAATATTCCCCAAAAAAATGCCGGAATTTATTGTGATTGCTCCATCCAGATTGGTCCACTTAATTGATCCAGATTGATCCATTACAATTGTCAAGCAATTATTTCCAAAAAATTGCCCGTGTAAGCGCTATATCATCAACCAACAGGTCCTTACTATACTAGGGACTAAAGGTGTGCGTTATATTCGATAACGCATATAGCATAACGTTATAAAAATATAACTATCGCACCTAATATAAAAATATAACTTATTCTGCTATTGCTATATTAAATTATATCAAGCAGGGCGCCCGCCGCACGCCATCTAGTGTATTCGAAATGAACAAATGAAATGACAGAACTGAACGAATGAACTGTGTTCTCCTTCTCTATCCAGCCGTTATTCCAGCCGCACGCGATGCAAGTATTGCTCTCTCTTTTCTTGGTAATCAAATCTATCGAAATTCAACTCTATCAAATAGAAATAGAGTTGAATTTTGAAAGTTGGAAAACCAAATAACGCGTTATATTTGAAACAGTTGAGACGGACTCTAATGTCTTATCAATAAGGACTAATATCATAAATCACGTACGACATGCGATTTGAACGAACATGTTATTTTTCTGCTATAACATTTATTACTGTTATTAGAATATTTAACTAATGCTGTCCTGTGGAATTCTTGATCGCGAACTCACGCTCGCTCGGGGCTTAAAAAGTACTTAAGAATTCTGTTTTTAATAGCGTAATATGAATTTATTCGTGTTGCTATTTGTAAAATAGTGGCAAAAAGAATAAAGAATTGGTTTATTAATAGTAAGTAATTGATCATTAAGTAGTGTAAAAAACATTAATAACTACTTTTAGTTTAACATAGGTTATAATAGGTTATTTATTATATTAGGTACTTAATACTAATATATTGTAGCATTAAAAATAACCTAATATTTTAATGTAGCATAACGATATGCTATAATATACGAATATAACATAATAGCACACCTTTACTAGGGACTAGCCTGACTAGCTCGGGAAAGCCCCCGAGCTGTTTTTACTATATCTAAGCAGATATAGTAAAAACTTGTTTAATTTATCTAATTCACTCCCTTTTCTCTCTCTTTGCCTCGCTTTATCCCTTACTAGCTTTCCGCCCGCGGCTTCGCCCGCGTGAACTACACGACGTTATCCCGCGGGAATGTGATATTTTTCCGGGATAAAAAGTAGCCTATGTTCCTCTCCAGGCTACAAAGTATCTATGTTCCAAATTTCAGCTAAATCCGTTCAGCCGTTTTCGCGTGATTGAGTAACAAACATCCAAACATCCAAACATCCAAACATCCAAACATCTAAACTTTCACATTTATAATATTAGTAGGATCATTGTGTCCAAATGTCTATTTTATACTTAATTATTTATTAAAACATACAATTCGTTTTTACATATGACAAACGTACCACGGTGAACTAAATAAAAACTAACAATTTGTTATTTACCATGGCAAACACATTCCGAAGCGAGCGAGGCCGTGGCATAGAAATGTAGACATTATTATCGACTTCATTGTACCAAATATCATAGTAGAAAAATAGTCTAAATAGTGAATGGAGCAAAACTAAATTCGGCTCTTTGCCTCAATTGTGTAGCTTAATCATTGTGTGTTAGTGTTGTAACTCTATCGATAATTTAGGGTATCGAGGTATTGTTTGCTATATATACCTCATCATCAGCCATTTAATGTCCCCACTGCTGGGGCACTGGCCTTCCATATAGATGGATAAGGAGAATGGGCCATGACACTACGCGGGCCCACTATAGATTGGTGGGTATTTACGACTGCAAATGCAGCTGGGACCAACGGCTTAACGTGCCCTCCGAAGCACGGAGGAGCTCGCGATGAAAAGTTTTTGGTCACCCATCCCGTGACCGACCATTGCGAAAGTCGCTTAACCTCAACGATCGCAGGCCGAGCGTGCTAACTACTGCGCCACGGCATAGTAAAAGTACGGGCTCCGATACCTACTACTACTATAAAAACTATACACGGTAATTTTCTTATCACCCAGGATAATTTTAGGGATTATTCTACCCTTGAAAACAAACAACTTTTATTATGGGACCAACACTGAAATCGAAAAAAAAAATCAGATGTTCCATACATTTTGATTAAATACTTTTCCACTTTTGTATGGAACAGCTGATTTTTTTCGCGATTTCAGTGTTTGTCCCATAATAATCCCTAAAATTATCCGGGGTGATAAAAAAATTACCGTGCAAGTATATTGGACTATGTGAAACAAAACTAAATTTTAGCGTTGCTATATTTATGTAAGTACCATTATGTTGGATTTGAAATTAATCTCACCTATCTAATACGAAAGATAACGTGACTTAGTCATGTTTCAATTTCTTATTAATATAACTTTGTTGTTGATTATATTTAAACTTTAATTATTATGTTTCCTGTGTTGTTGATATAATTTCAAATCCTTTTGTTAATAAAATATGGGGTGATGTGATAATCAAGTCAAAAGTCATTCTATCATGGCTAGCCGCATACACAAAATATTATTGACGATCCAATATTAAGTAATAAAAATGGGGTTTTAGCACACTTAACAATATTATTGTCAATTTTACTTACTAAAAATGTGTTTGTTATTTTTTTTTCCACTAAAATGTTGACGATTATCAGCACATATCAATATTATGTCAATTTCCCTGCCTCCCCCAGATATTGACAGAACAAAATCAGAATTTTGGAAATCTTCAATAATATTGAAGAAACCGTCCGTAGGTAATGCCTGTAAACACGCCATATTATTTGATAATATTATGTAAATTATTGTCAATAATATTGCGTGTGTGCGGCTGGCTAGCCATAAAGTCGCTTTTGTGTTTTTTTTTGTATTTTTTGTATTTGTTTGTTTGAATCGAATGCATAGTTTATTTGATTAATTTCTTGATTCTATCGATATTATAAAATATCGGAGCAACGTTATCGTGGACAAATGTAATTGTGTCAGATATGAGTGTCCCTGCGATTTATATCCATGTCGACCTGGTATTTATGTCAATTTTCCTCTGTTAGATTCGCACAGCCTTGTTACGTATTATACGAGTTTGGATTCGTGCGACCCAATTTTTTACGTTTTGCGCAATGCTTATAAAAATATTTTCAACATTATCAATTCTCAGAAACATTTTTATTTAGATGAACTAACATTGAAACTTTAAAGTTTGGGAAAAACTATATTGAATGTAATAAAGCTTAATTCCGATTTCCAAATACCTATAGCTTTTCACTTTTCGTAAGTTCGCGTAAGCTACTAAAATTAGAACTGCAGAAAGGTATTTTAAAGACAAAGAACGTACAAGGAACTAACTGAAATGAAATACGTCGGACATTTCCAAAATAACTCGCCTTTGCCTGAGTCAAGTACCGTTTATTTCAATATAATGAATTAAGATTTGCTTGCACTTCATAAATAATAATACAAAAATATATGCCATTTTCTTACCTTAACAACTTCTTTGATAGATACTACTGCTTATATAATAAAGTAACGATAAATATATTAGTTCAATTAAGGAATAACTCAAACTCAAGGAGGTTAACTCAAAGGAGGGTATAAAGTGCATGAGCAGAAATCTGAAGCGTTCAGAAACTTATTCAGGGTACTTTGGAAGAAAGACTACTTTAAAAGTACTTACTCTAATAGTAATTGAAAAGTTATTTAAATTTTTACTTTTTTGCATTCACAATGCAATTTTTTATAATAGAAAAATGGAAAATGAAATATTTTTAGAAAAAATCGAACCGTCTCACAACAAAAATACTTCCCATCGGAGCTAGTTGTGAGCCGGGTCGATTTTTTCTAAAATACTTCATTTTCCATTTTTCTATAGTAATTGAAAATCTTAATTTTTTATAGTTCGTTTTGTTTTATTCGACTTGAATCGCTTTGCAGTACTTACCTACTTCGCTTGCACGAAGACAATGCCTGGTCTACATAACGGTAGTTCTTAAAACTTTCTGTACCCATACCTCTCCGAGGGATCAACTGCCCCTCTCTCTCTTAAAGATTCTTTTTATAGATTTGTAAATAATTTAAATTTTATTATGGTAGAATGACAGTTTCGAGCTTCGGCTACAGATGTTTTGTCAATTCTCGTTTATCACTCCAATAAAACTTTATATCTTATAAACTTTTTAAAAATAAACCAACAAAGAACCATACGACAATACCGTGTAACAACACCTCATTACATCAGCGCCGCGAACAATAGGTACTGTTGCATTCTGGCGCTAAATGCGGAGCGCATTGGTGCATGCGCGTGAGTCACCGGCGGGAATAGCTGAAGTTCAACCCGGGAAATGGAGTAAGCCAGCCTTTGTTCTGAATAGCGAACGAATCAATCACTGGGGGACTACTAAGAAGGAAAAAAAACGATTTACGAATGGTGTTGTAGGTAGTTCGATTTCCGTGATTCTTGACCTAAGTCTGGAACGACTGAAGTGGATCTTTCCTAGTTTCGATATCGTAGCTCGGTTTTTGGAATAGGATTTCAGCTATATTAAGGCAATTACTCTAAGGATATTGACCTATATGTAGTAGGGTAGAGAAAAATAGAACAGCTTCGTCAAGTTTCGTGTCGGTTCTACTTGTAAAGCCATCCCGTTAGCAAGCAGTTGCTTCTATACTTCGGCCATCTTGCTTACATAAGTCGTCCAAGTTTTACAGGCATTGACTGAAATATAACGTGTTTGTGGAATAATAAAGTAAAATGGCTGGAGTAAGTATAGTGAGAGTGTGAGTCAATAGTTGTGCATTCTAGATTCTAGCGCTAAATGCGGAGCGCATCCGTGCATGTGCGTGAATCACCGGTGGGTATAGCTGAAGTTCAACCAGGAATTGGAGAAAGTCAGCTTTTGTGGTTCTGAATAGCAAACGGATCAATCACCGGGGAATACTATACAGAAAGAATCGATGTTAGAACAATATAATACGATACCTAGATAAGGTTTATCTTTAGAAGGTAAGTTCAGCAGAAAAGCTGATTTAAGTGTTGCGATGCCGCAACGCTTGTAGATATATTGTATTTCCGCCGTTTCTGTGCGTAGTGGTTTTGGCCTGTCATACATTCCCAGCAAAACCCTGTCAATTGTACTGGCGTTTGGTATTAATAACTATATTTTAGGAATCTTTCTTAGAGGTATTTGAATTCGAGGAGTTCTAAATGCTAGCAGTAGTTGATGGCGTCCGTCAAAAGACGTAACGACTTTAATGATTAATGCACTGAACGCATAAAGCGGAATTATGTGACGGTAGCGGTGCAGTTGCGATGCAAATGTCGGCCGTTATTCCACTTTGAAGAGTGTCGCATAAATTATTATTATAACTGAATTTACTTTTGCAACAAAGTTGCGAGTTTTAGTTATGTTTCTATAAACACAAGAACTTGTTTCTGGGTTGTAGAAATAGCATGAGTGCCAATACAATCTAATTAGATGCTGATTTGCACCGCATATGAAATACTCGGGCTTACCCGCGTGATATCCGCTCCCGTGTGAATTCTCTATCTTCTATTCTAGACAAATAGGTATTTTACTATCGTTTGTCTAGTCGTAGTTTTCGTATGAAAACTGTATAAGCGCGCTACTCGCCACTAGAGGCGCTGATACAGTTTTGATACAAATTGACATAAATACGGAATCGAAATAGTCCGCGTTTGCTTGACATAAAAACTTACACAGACCCTGACTTAGGACAAATAGGGATATTTCCGGTTTTCTTTAAAGAATCTTCAAGTTGCCCTTAGATCTTCCAAACACCCTTGCGGTGAAAATCTCCCAGTCTCAATTTCATAAAACTCTAATGAATGTTTGGAGAACAACTCGCCTTGCGTTTGACCGGTTCTAAACGATTCTGGTGGAAAACGAGTGTAAGGCTAAGAAGCATGAAACCTTAAGCTTTTCTAGTATTGTTTATTAATCAAATTGTCTTTGGATCTCTCAACACTCTTGCGGTGAAAATATCCTATCTCAAATTCCATACGGATGACCAGCTAACGTGTGACGTCTTGCTGTGTGTTTAGTCTCAGGTACTATAATTCTAAAGAAATTCTTCTGAAAGAGAAAAAATTTCTTTAGAATTATAGTACCTATTTGTGACATGTATAATTCACATATAATTTTTTAGTTTGATTAACTGAGAAATAAGTACTAAGTAGATACTTATTTTTCAGTTTAATCAAACTGGGGGCGATTGTGTAAGGATCACAGATGTAAGGATGTTTCGCCGTCACGCGACAATGAATGTCAAATTCATAAGCGAATTTGTGATCGAATCTTCTTCTCTTAGATCTCCGAAAGACAATTGCGGTCAAAATCTTCCATCCCAAATTCCATACGTTTTCCCAGCTAACGTGTGGCGTCTCGCCGTGTGTTTGAGCGGTTCCTTCAAAACAATCCCGTTGGAAATAGAGTGTGGTGACACGCAAACCGCGTGCTTGGAATTTTTCCGCGTCGCCGACGGTTTTAGTTTAACTGTGGCCTGGAAAGCTTGGGCAAATTGGGCGAGGTTGTACCTTGAAACTGTTAACTGATGAAAATTTACGGAAATTGTAGGCACCAAGGTTTTTTAGCATTATAAAATTTGGGGCAATGATGTGTTGTTTTATTATGAAAAATACTTATCTATACTACTAATATTATAAAGAGGAAAGATTTGTATGTATTCAGGTATGTAACGAATAAACTCAATAACTACTGGACCGATTTCAAAAATTCTTTCACTTTTAGAATGCTACAGTATCACTAATTAACATAGGCTACATTTTATCCCGATATCCACACGGGAGTATAACTGCGAGGATTCGCTAGTACCAATGCAAAGGTATTAAGATTCCAAACTCTCATGGTCACTTTCAGTAAAATTATTATGAAAAAAACGGGACTTTTGCGCATGCAACGAAATATCGGGAACACAATGGTAAAATTCCCGTTTTACTTAATAATTATACTTAATACATTCTATTTACAACACATAGGATAAATTGTACTATTATGACTATTAGAGATTTTATACTATGTAGCGTGAAACACAAATAAAGATTTCAGTATGTATGCAAGGGCAAAAATATGAAAAGCTCTTTAAAATGGGCTTAACATCAGACATATTCGCACTTAACTCCCACAACTTTTTTCTTCATCTTCCATCCGTAACCGCAATCCCAAGATTTAAATACATTAGGAATTCAAAGTAATATAATTAAAACACGCAATGATCTACCTGATTAGATGGATTCTTCTGCCGATTAAAAGTAGGTATTTTAAAAATATTTAAGTTCAAGCGCAGATATAATACAAGCTGAAAAGCTTTCGTATCGTAGTCATTCAAAGTAGGCAAAAAAGCTCTACATACATTCATAATTTATTATGATTATTATGTTTCCAAAGCGCATTGACAAAAATATATGTTTGTGAAATTCTTTGGATATTGGATCATAATGGATCTATTTTCGGTTTGTTTTGATGATTCGGACGCCCCAAGGGTATCTCAAATTACAGAAATAGAACAAAACAAGGAGAAATAGTATTTTCTCGCACGTTTCAAACATGTTTACAGATGTCTAGAATTTATAGACCAATTCGAGCGCGGGTAATATATCTATCGCAATTTAGTTGAAAATGTAATGTAGATAGACTAGTGAGCTCTTGATTTTTTAAAGAAGATATACAAAAATGAAAAACAATCAGATGAAGTTTCATCATTATTGTGAAACAAAAGGTTGTGCTATTACGAGTATTTCTAATGATTTCGGATGTTCATTGGCAGCGCTTTGTAAGTAGGTATTGGGCCAACGGTCTCTAGAGTAATGTTACTATCCTATTATTTCTGTAATGTATAAACTATTAAACGCAAAATTATTTTCCTACATAGGTAGGTACTTATACTTAACTGGTAAATCCTGAGTGTACGTTAAGACAAACTTCAACTCTATATAAGCGTCCATATATATCAAAACGAAGAAGGTATAAATAACGTGAAGCAAGCTAATGTTTTTACTCAAAAAAGTAAAATCATAATTTATTGAAAGGTTAAATGAATATTTTTTCTGATATATTTTTGTAATGTAATAACTAATATCATTGTCGAGGTTATTTATTTAGAGAGCATTGGATGGGCTCGGCAAATCTATGGGTGTTTTATAAACTGACTCTATAAATTTACAAACTACGCTTTATAATGTTTTAAGTGGCTTTTAAATGCTTGGAGCAATAACGGATCAGTGTATTTCAAGTATAATGTGTTTGTCTTTCATATATATTGCTACGCGGGCGCATAAAGCTTTAGCGAGAAATATAAAATAAAACGCTTATTAATAAGAATACGTTATTTTGCTGGAAGATGTAACTCGAATGTAAAGAGCAAGCCCACTATACATAAAAAAAAAAAAAAATTTAATCATCATAAAAATTACAGAAAATTTAAATTTATTTGAAAATATTTATTCAAAACCTCATGATTTAAGTAGGTACCTACATCATTCAGTTACCTTAAAACAGTTAGGCAAGTTCCTATTTTTTACCATTATTGTTGGCTGACGACATTTTATGAAAACATAAAACTCTTACAACTAACAGTCTCCTTTCCTCCAACTCCTTTTATTTCTTGTTCTTTTCTCTATAATAAAGTAAAGTCTTGGCCTTTTCTCACTAAAATATATTTAACCTAAACAAATAATGTGTCAGAGGCTTAAGAATAAGTTGTTATAAATATCATCGCGCACTATTTTAAATCGGTTACCGCGTTATATTCGCAGGCTATCTGTCAGAAGAGCACATTTAAATAGCTTATTAAATAATAAAAAAAATGTTTTCTGCGCACACGCATCGCCTTGGCATTTGGCATGTCCGCAAGGACGCGATTTACAAATTTGTTCAACATCAACAACACAGTGCCATTTGTTTCAAATTTGAAGCTATCCGAAATACCTTGTCACATTAAGTGGAATTTAATGCCGACAGTGCAACTGTACTAGGTGACGCGCACCCACGGAATGTGCATTGGAGTGACAAAGATTTAGTTGCGCTGCGCGCAAAGCAATATCGCTTTTTAAATTATGTACCGATTCGTTGAAATGAAGCAGTTCCAATTTTTTATGCTCACACTTGAAAAGTCTCACGCATTTTATTACTAAGAAAACATGTAAGAATTTTTTGTTTTTAATTTGCATTTTCCAAAAGTTTCTTCAAAATAAACTATCCCGTAATAATCTTACATACCCAGATGCCCTACCACAAGCTCTAATAGCAGTTATTTTTAAGTTAAGAGAGTGAGACGCCGCTATACGGCGTGTAAAGCGGCATCTCACTCTCTCAACTTAAAAATAACTGCTATTAGAGCTTGTGGTAGGGCACCAGATTTACCAAGTTAATCACATTCAAAGACCACACAGAATCTTCTTTTACTAATTTTACAAATTCACAAATTTTACATGCCTCTACTGCAATTAAAGGCATAAACTATGTTGTCGGATCTCTTAAATCGGTTTTTATTACCTCTTCGGTGGCGATATAATCCGCAAAAACGCAACAGACGTGAATTGGCACGTACTTAGAACAATAAACTAGAAACCGGCTCCACGAGGTGATGCCAAAGACTCATGATGCCACTGTCCTAGTGTCCAATAAAGGTCGACTATTTTAGGTGTGAGCATGCACCTAGCTTTATCAACAAACCTAACCTGACGCAACATATTATCACAGTTTATATATAAGCTAAAGCAGTTATGAAGCTACATACAAACGTTCGAAATGACACACGCACACAGACGCACGTCTTTACAAGGCCCCTAAGCGTGAATCGAGGTACTGTCAGTCGCGAGTGCCGCATCGAGAGACGAAACGAGAGGCATTGGTACAGAAACTTTTTACATAGGTGCGAGTGGTCACCATAGATATGACACTATATAAAGAGACTACACTAAAATATAATACAATATGGTGGTTATAGCGATACATAGATAAGTTATTAATCTAAGGTGGCCATATTGCGAGCGCTGTCCGCCGATCTTTTTAAAATGCCACGAGTTTCGTTTTTGGGGAAAGGCATAGCCTTCTTTAATTAAGTTCCACAAGATGTAATTGAACTGCCTTAGCATAAATTTAAGAAACATGTTAAAATGACGCCCCTCGAGCAAAGTATTGGATTTTTTTTCAATATTTGTTTTTTTTTTCTATAGTTCTTTGTAATGACAATGTATGCCTGCCTTAAGCAACAACATGTTTATTTTGTAAATGACGTTGCTTCTGTTGAAGCAGGTAAGATTTTTTCGCCTGTTTTTCTTGTCAGCTAAAAGATGTCCTTAGCAGCTGGTAGGAAAAAAAAAAGTTGGACGATTCAAAAGTATTTCATTTTGCAAATCTATTTGAATAAAGAGTTTTTGAGTTTGAGTTTGAGTTTATATATCACTCGGGGAGAATGTAACTTTCTAATGGTCAAAGAAATTTCTAAATCGGTCCAGTAGTTTCAGAGCCTATTCAATTCAAACAAACAATCAATCAAATCTTTCCTCTTTATAATATTATTATTATTATAACAAGCTCGGGCAGCTTCCGTTCTATCAAAAGTTAATAGAAAATCTATTTACGTCAAATGTTTAACAGCTGGTTTGTATGGGAAAAGAAATGAATGTGTTGTTTTTACTATTTTCCACGCAATTTTAATGTTTTTTTTCTCCATAAAAACCTTTCCTGTGCCTTATGGAATATGAAAAAAAATGCCGAATTGGTCAAGCCGTTTTTGAGTTTTTTTGTTTTATTCAAATAGATACTAGGTAGTATAGATATAGACTAACGAAGAATAAAGACTTCTTAAAATGTTGAAGATTTTTTAATTACACAATTATTTTGTTTGTAAACTAGTCAATTCATTCGATTGTTTATTTTCATAAAACCCAAATAAACGTTTATGTAAATATTAAAAGATACCTTTTATTTTATAGAAATAAAGAGTGACAACCCTAACGCTCAATTGACGCGTAAATATTTATGTCAACAAAAAGGTCTAGCTTCCATACTGCTATGAAGTAGCATATATATTTACTGTGATATTATGATCATCATCTTTGTGGTAGATGCAATTGCAGGTATTGTTTTTGAACCGCTTCCTAAACATTAAGGTACAAGTTTGTAACCAATCGCAGACAGCAACAACAGGACGACACTGTCGCGACCATGAAGCTCGACTTAATACTGAGGTAACTGGAGTTCTCACCCTGAATAAAAAAGTGAACACCAGCAAATTTGACATTAAGTATGTAGTGGCTGTCAGTTGTCTCATATGACCATACGTATTTTTTAAAAGTGTAGGTGAGACGGAAGACAGCCACTGTGTAATTTGTGGTCACAAAAAATTGTTCGTACTGCACTCTCCAGTTACCTCAGAGTATTAAGTCAAACTTCATGGTCGCGACAGTCATGAATTCGAACCCAAACCACAGAATATATAATAGTACTCCCAAACGTAGACGGCAGCGACTGGGGAGGGGCGATGGCGTATCGGCACTACAACCCCCTGATTCACAAACCTGGGTGCTTACCATCAACTCTTATTACGGTTTTGTTTAGGAACCTAAACTGATCTGCTTCGCTTATTCGTACCACGACAGCTTAATATCAATGACAGCGATTCAGTGATCGATCAATGACATTTCACAGCCGCTAAGCTGTCAGAAACTCTTATTTGACTTATAACCCGGTCGATTTAACATGTCACCTGCAGGTTATACCCGTCCCTCTCACTCTCCGGGCATGACAGAATCGAGTGAAAGAGACGGGTAGAAGAAAAAGGACACAAATCGTTCGGTCATTAACATTTAGCAATTCATTTGCGATCCAGTTTTTAGAAGGTCAGAGTACGAAAGAAAGCGATTCATTTTAGGAACCTATTCTGAATCGCGCTATTTTTGAATCGCTGTCATAAAGTTGATGGTAGGCACCCTGTGCTTGGATTCGAATGCTGTGCTTTGTCATTGTCTATTCTATTATGAGTGGCAGGGATAGTGCATACAGTCCGCTGTCGGGAGCTTTTCCGACGGTTTGTGAATCTGGGGGCTAATCTGCGGTCGTGCGATAATGTTGCGGTACAATGTCACGCAGCAGTGTCGCGCGTCAGGCTGACATCAGACGGACTGCACTACAGCAACCGCACGAAGTTGTGTCAGCAACCGCGTGCAGTCTCTTGTATTCAACTGCAATGCAGCAGTTACGTTCGACTTCGACATACTTCGATCAGTCGTGATATCAACTTCACGCGGTCGGCTGGCAGTCGTTGGAATCGAAATTAACTGCATAAAGGTGTGATGGACAGCATCGTCGACACTACATAACTGCACAGCAGCCCACCGCGTGAAGTTGAAGTCACCAAGTCGTCAAGCCACGGAAGGTATTTCATATAAATACCTACTACATTACGACTTGACTTGATTTTTACTAAAATTGTAACAAAAAATAAAAACATAAAAGAGAGTTTTATTATGGCTTGTTGGAATTCTGTCTAGTCCAATAAAATCCTTCAAATTGTTATTTTCAAATTACGATTCCCGAAACTCAAGACACATCGCTTCCATTCACACTCGTATTCTTTCCGAGAATGATAACCAATTCGTAATTCCTAAAAAAATTAACAGCAATACCTACAACATAAATCACAAATAATGGAATCTGTACCGTTTTATTGTTCCATCGTAATGAAATCGTGGTAATAATAATGCGATGTAAAAGTTAAATAGTTTGATGTTCGTTTTGTTAGAATACGACGTAGAATTACGTCGGCCGGCTAATTTAGTGCCTCCCACCCCGTCACATGATGGTGGGTGACGGAGTAAGGGATACGACACACTTGGTATCCTGGAAAATCTGGATTCTAAAGACTTTCTGTTTTTTATGAAATGATTGCCTCATACTTGAGAAATAACTAGACTTAATTGTTTTAAAAAAACTGTTATAGAACTTAATTTTTAAGTTTTTATTTGTTGACAAATGTACCTATTATTCAAATGTTTCAAAAAACTATAATAACAAACAACTATTACGAGAAGCTTTATGACTGTGTTCACCTTCATCAAACCGTAGGTTTTAGGTAATATCTATACTATCTGATATTGATTTCTTTTAGAAAATTGAAGAAGAAGCACATTGCACATGCTTTTGCTCCATTATAATAGACAGCAGCTAAAATATAAATTAAGTGATCAATTTGACTCACTTCCCAGTGTCCGATTGAGCTGAAACTTTGCATACAGGTTTAGTTTGGATGACAATACAATATTAAAGTATAAGTAGTCAACAAAAAAGCTTGTCATGAAAACGAAGTTTTTACAAAAAACTTATTTTTACTCTTTATAATGCAACACAAAACTGCATCTTTTTGTTAGTCAAACGGTTGCAAAATGTCTTTCCTTACATTTTTTTTCAAAAACTATTTAGTCGCCGCTTGTATATAAACACTCTAAATGCCCACACGTGGGGCTCGCCTACAACAAAAAATTGGCATAAAGCTGACTCGAGATATAAAATAAAAATAGCGACAATTCGCCGCGAAAACAGGTGCTTGCGTCGGCGGCGGCGTCGCTGATGATCGCACTCCTGAGTCTGTTTCCATTGACATAATGTGTTGCGTCATAGTTCTAGGTACAACGGTAAACGTTTTCATTAAGTCAGATCTTGCTATTTGACGATCATAACAATAATCATCATTATAGGTTGCTATTTATTTATTCAGACAAGCATAATAATTATCTCATTGATATCTATCGGTCCGGTCAAATTAGACCAAACAATAAGAGTGAAGGTACATGTTCGCAAGAAGCTGAAATTTGGTGAAATTGTTCAAAACCTAATTATAAATGGAATTTAAAAAGTCCTCATCGATCCGGTACCTAGAAAAATACTCGAAGTCAAAGGTAAAAAATGGGCTTTTCGCGATGTTCAGCAATACGGTAAGTTTTGTCATAAAATTAGCTCAGACAAAAATGTAGATCATGTATCTATCTGCAAAAAATGTATCTATAATTTTTTTCCTAAGAGCCATCGTTTCTGAGATATATCGCAACGTAACGATTCAAAAAGTTGTAATCGGCATCATTGTGCACGTTTTTACGCCACCTATGGGGTAGTGTACATACTTATAGCGCGTTTTTCCCGACTGCAAAGGAAGGGTGAAATTGAACGATATGTCAAAAATCATTCTCACTTTATGCATGCCTCCGACTGTGTGTTATGTATGATGCTGCATAAAATTTCGAAGGATTACCGAATTGATATTTGTAAGTGTACAGTACATAAGTTTGATATTGTTTCGATTTGTTTCGCTGGCTTTATGTAATTATTGAATTTTAATCTTGTTACTGCCTTTCAGTTGATTTTCTATTAAGTAGTTGCTTTTTTACGCAGGCGGGTTTTTTTGTTTCCTTTTAAATTTTTTTTTAACGTGGTTTCCCCGGTAGGCCTTTTCCACGGGTCTGTTGTGATTCTGTTTAATTTAAGACTATTGCATTATAGCAGACTAGCTTTGCGCCCGCGGCTTCGTGCGCGGGGACTACATGACGTTATCCATGAGAATGTGATATTTTTCCGGAATGAAAAGAAGCCTATATTCTTCTCCAAGCTACAAAGTATCTGTGTTCCAAATTTCAGCTAAATCCTTTTGGCCGTTTTGGCGTGATTGAGTAACAAACGTCCAAATCCAAACATCTAAGCTGTGCATATGATGACGACTTCGATCATATAAAGATGACGATCACAACTTTTCCGAATTTTTGAATCGAGGGCTCTTAGGAAAAAAAGTAAGTGAAAATATTTTTTTTATAGATAATTGGGTACTTGACAAAAAAAAAAATATTTACTCAAAATGTTTATTGAGTTAGTAGCAACACAACATAGGTATTTATTTTTAAATATCTTGCATACTTTCAGCGATATAGAGCATCAATCTTTCTAATTAGACAAGGAGAGCACTATCGAAATGTGACGTCACATTTCTATAGCGCCCTACTCTCGCCATAGAAAATTTCGTTTTAGAAGGAGATAGCTAGAGTCACAATTAAGTAGCTCATAATTCGCTTGTTATAATACAGATTGAATTTCTTTTTTCACATTTGTTATTCAATAATGTTATATTTCTGAATGTCATAATTAAATATCTACATTTCAACAACAGTCAAATAGCCAATTACATGCTCTAAAATTTATGTTTGAGCTAATTTTATGATAAATCTTACCGATTTGCTGAAAATCGCGAAAGTCCCATTGTTTCCAGGTACCGGATGGATGAGCACTTTTAAAATTTCATTTATAATTATGTTTTGAACAATTTTAACAAATTTCAGCTTCTTGTGAATTATTGTATCTTCGGATGTCTAAATGAACTGGACTACATAGTTCACACATATTGTTTAGTTAGCAAAACACAAAGGCATGGGTAGCTCAATTTTTAAACTACTTATAGTAAATCAGATTAACCAAGTTCGTTTACTACCAAATGAAAATAACAACACATTATCTATATGAAGCTAATAAGTTTATTAGCGATTAGCGTAAATAAGTATATTCCTTTTGCGTCATCCTTACTGCGAACTGTCAAACAGTGTTATAGTGCAGCAAGCTTTTCTGTTCCGGTGATTATCTTTGGAACTAAAACAGTTTTCATACGACAGTCCATTTTGACAGCTAATTTGGTATTGCAAGTGGCTATTCTGTCACGGCTGTCACCGGAACAGGAAAGCTTGTGGCACTGTACAGTAAATTTGTAAACAAGATGGCGATATACGCAGTGTATAGCTCCGTCCTGCAATCAACATTACTACTTATAACATTGTTTGACATACTTTCGGTTAGATTCATAGGCGACTGCGCTTTTATGTTATAATTTTTCAAAATAAATAAAATTATTTTGAAAAATTATAACATAAAAGCTATTGTTGTTGTGGTTAAAATAAATCCAACTAATATTATAAATGTGAAAGTTTAGATGTTTGGATGTTTGTTACTCAATCACGCTAAAACGGCTGAACGGATTTGGCTGAAATTTGGGACACAGATACTTTGAAGCCTGGAGAGGAACATAGGCTACTTTTTATCCCGGAAAAATATCACACTCCCGCGGGATAACGTCGTGTAGTCCACGCGGGCGAAGCCGCGGGCGGATAGCTAGTCTATTATATAAAAAATGTTTTATAATAGTAATCAGAATGTAAACACATTTACGCCCACCTAAAGCCCACCCTCTTATAAATAAATTGCGTGACGTACAACGTAATGGACACGTCCCGCCCTGGCTCCGCCCATATCGGCGTGACGCGTCAAGTTGTGCGCAAACAACGTACACATGAATGAAAACTATACTTGTATCACCTCTGACTGAAGCGATCATTCGTGCTGTGCTGCATGAGTCCCTGCTCATTTGGCGTAAGTAGGTAAGGCAGAAGGCCCGGTTTTGGCCACTGTACCAGTTTGGGCCACTTTTTGCTCTAAAATGTTCTAAATTACTTTTCTTTATTTTTGTCAAAGGCAATTAAAATAAGGTATTGGTAATAATAACAATCGTTAGAATTCCTTATGTCGTACCTACCTACGTTTCTTTTCAATAAACGTTATTTTTTGTTTATTTTTTTTGTATGAAAATTTTAATGAATTTGTAATGGATGAAAATTGGCTTTAAAAGGTTTACCCTTTGTTTTTAGTGTAGGGAAGCGTGCAGTTGTCGCAGTTGACGCGCGATTTTTTACGGCGCGGCTACAAAAAACGCAGTTTGCATATGCTCTTTTGTATATTGATTACAAAAGCGCTTGGCTGTATAATAATAAAATATAATGATTACAAAAGTGCTTGTCTGTTAATAAAATACCAAAACATATTTTTGGCATTGATGAGATTTACACACACCTACTATACGGCCTAAATAAAATGCATTTCAAACGCTGAAAGCATGAAAGTTCTTGTATCTACATCGTAAAGGGCCCCACATACTATCAGCACAGTCTATATATTTATCAGTCTGCCTGCAGGCAAAGGCCTGTCAGTTGGCCACAATCAAAGTCAAAGTCAACAGTTGGCCACAATCAAAGTCAAAGTCAAAGTCAAATTTGTTTATTCTATTTACAATACTTGTGAACGTCATACTTAGAAGCTAGTTGACTTCGGTTCTCACGCACTTATTTGCACTCTCCTATAGCTCAGGCAAAGTCCTGTCTTCGTGGAAGGTCGCCTTTGTTCACCCAGTTCCCAAAAAGGGTGACCGCACAGACCCGTCGAACTATCGGCCAATTGCAATAACCTCCTTGCTCTCTAAGTTGATGGAGCGAGTAGTAAACACCCAGCTCCTTAATTACCTTGAGGATAACCAGCTCATTAGTGACCGCCAGTATGGTTTTCGCCGTGCCCGCGATGCTGGTGATCTTCTTGCGTATCTCACTCACCAATGGGCAGCCGCCATCGAGAGTAAGGGTGAAGCACTTGCCGTGAGCCTAGACATCACAAAGGCCTTTGACCGGGTCTGGCATAAGGCACTTTTGGCGAAGTTACCAACATACGGGCTTCCGGAAGGGTTATGCGCGTGGGTCGCCAACTTTCTGACTGGGCGGAGCATAAAAGTCGTTGTGGATGGAAAATGCTCAGACACCATGCCCATCAATGCTGGCGTCCCTCAAGGGTCCGTGTTATCGCCTACCCTGTTCATTCTGCATATCAATGATATGTTACTTACTAGTAACATGCATTGTTATGCAGATGACAGCACATGTGATGCACGTTACACAGGTCGCGCAAATATACCTTCCGAACAGGTTAAACTGTGCAGGGAACAAATAGTGTCGGAAATAGAGGCTTCCTTGGAGCGAGTCTCGGAGTGGGGTAGACAAAATCTTGTCCACTTTAACCCCACAAAGACGCAAGTATGCGCTTTCTCCGCAAAGAAAACTCCATTCGTCTTAGCGCCTACATTCCAGGACATTCCCCTTACCACCTCTAAAAGTATCGGAATACTTGGCGTTGACATCACGAGCGAAGTCCAATTTCGGGGTCATTTGGAAAACAAAGCAAAGTTGGCTTCGAAAAAGCTAGGAGTGCTCAATAGGGCGAAGAAATTCTTTACTCCACGTCACCTGCTTTTATTATATAAAGCTCAGGTTCGACCCCACCTTGAGTACTGCTCGCACTTATGGGCGGGAGCTCCTGAATACCAGCTCCTTCCACTTGACTCCATTCAGCGCCGTGCGGTTCGTATTGTCGACGATCCGAGACTCACGGACGGTTTAGAACCACTAAGTCACCGCAGAGATATAA
Source organism: Crambus lathoniellus (assembly GCA_949710035.1). Classification (NCBI taxonomy): domain Eukaryota; kingdom Metazoa; phylum Arthropoda; class Insecta; order Lepidoptera; family Crambidae; genus Crambus; species Crambus lathoniellus. The sequence continues at coordinate 6,282,095 of OX453299.1, read as the reverse complement.
GCTCTCTGTGTGTGTTCTACCGTCTATACAATGGGGAATGTTCTGAGGAGCTTTTTGAACTGGTGCCACCGTCACACTTCCGCCACCGCACCGCACGCCAAGTGAGTAGAACTCATCCTAAACACCCCCACATTCTTGACACCTGGAAATCAACAACTGTTCGGGCATCACGTTCGTTCCTACCTCGAACTTGTAAGATGTGGAATGAGCTTCCTCCAGAGGTGTTCCCTTTGTGCTATGACATGGAGTTCTTCAAAAAGCGTGTAAATAGGACCCTTAAACACAAAGGCTGGCAACGCATATGCAACCCTTCTGGTGTTGTAGATGTCCATGGGCGACGATGACTACTTCCCATCACGTGGCTCGTCTGCTCGTTTGCCCCTTTTTAATATAAAAAAAAAAAAAAAAAAAAACCCCAAAGAGCATGTAATCAGTACGTTTAGCTACCCTACGGCGGAAGACCTGGAGAAGAACCGGCAAGAAACTCTTCAAGGGTTGTTTTTTTTCTCCCTGTTTTATTTCATACTGAGTCGTCAAACTGAAAAATCACCTTAACATAGTATGGTTAAGGTCAGTTTCCATCACAATTACACAATGGGTTATGATAAATACAGTTAAGTATTGGCGAACTAATGATCATAGCGGTAAACAATTTCAATTACTTAAGAACTCTAGTTAAAGCAATGAAAGTTCCTGTGCATCGTAAAGGGCCCCATATCGTAAATACACACACAGTCTGCCTGCAGGCCAACAGCCTCTCAATTGGCCGCAAACAGCTACACACTCACAGTTTTACATACAAAAACCGAATGATCGATCGCGGACTGCAGGCGGCTGGCTGACGGACTGATTCATGTCTGAATCTACGGCAATACTGGTGAATGGTGTGTGACGACGAGGGCTGTCTGAACTGAACACGTATTGGGTTCCGGAAAGCCGTAAAGATGTTATGACAAGCGTCGATGAGCTTTTTTTGTTTTATTTGCGGTGGTCAGTGTTCACGCGCCAAACGCGTGCAGCCGCCTCAACACCAACGAATGGCACCATGGCACGACCGGTCAGCGGTCGGCATATAGAGTCAGTGGTCGGAAAATAAATTATATTATGCTTAGTTCAATTCAATTCAATTCAATTTCATTTATTTGCATAAAATATGGTACAATACAGGTATTAAATATATCATTCTCCAGCATATCCTGTCAAATATATCGACGTGCAAATATCTAAATAGTCACAAAACGCAATTTAATGTATTAAATAAGTACATAAATGTCAATAAGATTATAATAAAATGTCAATTATAATATAAGTTCAATTGAAACTAGATAAATGCACAACTTCTTTCCTTTTCTGCCTCTGTAATTCAAGTCACATAAGGAGCTATGTTTTTTGCGAAGACACAGAGCTCGTAAGTATTGTAGGCAAGGGGCAAAGGCATATAAGGGCAAGATATTTAACGATTTGAAAAGTGGTTTACAACTATCCAAATAGCCAGCACCACAAATAGTACGTATGCATTTTTTTGCAATTTATAAGCTCGATGCATGTCCACTGAGTTTCGCCACAAGACAATACCATGTCGCATATTTAAGTGTTTTATTAGCATGAAATATTTAAAGCAATAATTTATTAAAAACATAGACACAGGCACCAAGGCTTTCAGATTTCTAGTTGAAACTGATTGCACCATCTGGGTTTTCCACGATACATTAAAAGCGCACTGAAAAGCTATTTTCAGCGCACCTGAGTTGACTTAGTTTTGGGAGGTCGCGCATAGATGGCGCGGCTACGGCAGCGTTGCGTACCGATATGAACATATTTTTCTACAGTACACTGTTGAAAGGAAAGATATAAAAAATAAACAGAAATAAAAGTTTTTTCATCTAAAAACAACAAATTTATCTTCTCTTTTTATGCAGGTTTTTTTAATGTTGTGGCATATCACAGTGCACGTACCTACCATGTATCTATTATAATATCTTGGTATATTATGCTCCATATTATGCTCTAGTAAGCATAGGACGTCACTCTTTTCAATTTATATTATCAATACCGTATCTCTCCCTGTCTGACTATTTGATGTGGTTACACACACTTCCAAAACGCCGAATACGCGACCGAAATTACGCGGCGGTTTTTTTTTGTATGCATTTACTCGACGTCAGAATGTGTCTTCGGCTCGTCGGTAATGTGGGATTTTCTGACAGCTAATAATAAAAAGGAGTTCCGAATAATAACATAGATAGCGAGACAAACCACGACAAACAAATGGCCAAAACGAGACCAAAACAAATGATACCAGTCAAATAAATATTACACAGCTTAATATTTCTCAAAAAAAAAAAAAACCTAAATTTAAGTCTTTTCAGTCCTTTAAATGTTGTTTTTCCTTCTGTAAGTCTTTCTTTTTTCATTGGCCGTCTTATCGTTGACACAGTTTAGAGATTCGTTGACTCCTTGTCAGAAAATAAAAAAAAACTATATCTGTGTGATGAACGCCATCTGTCAAGTTTTTTGTTTTTATTTTTTAAATATCTGTCAGAAAATCTCCCATTTAAATAGCATTGCAGCCGGGTGTGTTTAGATTACGCGCCACATAACTTGGCACGTGTCAATTTCTGGAACTAAATTATGACATGGGAATAAGGATAATTTTTGACGATCAGCGCCCTCTGACACACGCCAAATTATGTGGCTCAGAGTCTACACACGTTTTAAAAATATTCAAACAAATCCTCCAAGTACAAAATCGACAGAACCTATTAAAAGCATACAGTCACGAGCAATAATTATGTTGACAACATAAGATTACCTACAGTGCCACAAACTTTGCTGTGCCGGTGGCCAAAATGTGAAACTAACGTGATTTTTTTTAATGTCATTTTGCTGTCAAGTTGATGTCCAACCATAGCGCTGCTGGCGGCTGAAGTTCTTAGAAGTCAGGGCCGGTTAAATTACTACAAAAAAAAAAGAAAAACGTACGTAGCGCCGCTGTCACCGGCACAGAAAAGGTTGTGGCACTGTATGTCATATTATACCTACAGTTACACAAGCTTTTCTGTTCCGGTGACAGCCGTGACAGAGGAGCCACTTGCAATACGAAATTAGCTGTCAAAATGGACTGTCGTATTAAAACTGTTTTAGTTTCAAAGATAATCACCGGCACAGAAAAGCTTGTCGCACTATAATTGTTGAAGGATTTCTTTGTCACACACACAGAGTTTTGTTTCAGAACGACAAAGTTCTATGTTGTTTACATATTACTGTTCGTGACTGTACCTACCTATTTTACCAACAACATTCTCCCACCTCCAACAAACTTTACCCACTGATCCATAATAACCTGCAAACCGAATTTCGGTCGTAAAAGCCCGACTTCTGATCGAAATCAACCCGTAAAAGACCAGACTTCTTCCTATCAGACACCGGTGTATCTTTATTGTGGAACTTTGCTCTCCGAAGTAATCTGAAGCACTGATATCTGAAACTTACGCAATAATACGGGCTAAGAGCAAGAAGGAAAAATCTACATAATCGCGGACCCCCGGGAATTCATTACGTCGTCTGCATAAATAAAATGTATGTACAGGGTGTCCAGGAAATAATGGATAACCTTTTGCAAGTCGTTAATAGGTTTAAAGACTAACATCATAAAAACATACAATGTATACATTTAAAGCGAGATAACAGTTACAATTTTAACATTAATTTAAGGTAGTTTATTTTTAGTTGGGTTCAGCATGACGGGCGGCGTTCTCATGATGCTTCAATATATCGCATATTTTAAATACAACATTGGATTTCGATAATATTTCCATGTATGCCACAAATTACACATAGTGTGTAATTTCCTTGCGATTTTAATTTATAATACCCAATTACCCATATACACCACATAGAAATTGATGAAGTTTAAAAAAATCTCATTGATTATCGCAAGAACTGTGCAACTTTTGTCAAAGCGAAATTTTGTCACATGAAAGAGCATCACTGCATCCATCGACATATTTATTAAGAGTTGTCCATTATTTACGGGACAGCCTGTATAACAACGTATTCGGATAACCCGCCGACTAACAATGGACAATTTATTATTTAGATTCCTCTTTAGGCGGATTTTTTATGCAAATACTCGCTCCGCGGAGGTGATTAATCTATGGGAGAGTGTTTATGTACGAGGAAATTGAATCGGATATGTCTTAGAAAGTTATATTACTTTTGATAACATATTTTAATACATTACTAGCTAAGCTCTGCGATTTTATCTACGTTCCCTTTCCCGTAGAAATCTCGGGATCAAAAGACTAACAGCCAGAATTAATAACCTATTTACAGATAGGGATAGGTGCGATCCAGATTAGTTGCTATGCAACGCTTGTTAATAACATAGAATTAACGACAGTTGCCAGGGTGTTGCTAGGTGTTGCCTAGCAACTAATCTGGATCGCACCTATCCTTATCTGTGGATAGGTTATTAATTCTGGCCGTAAGTAGTAAATGTGCTATTCCAGACCAGATTATAATCAATGTCAAATTGCATCACGATCCGATCAGCAGTTCTGGTTCAAACTTTCCTATTTGTCATATAAGTAAGATTGCGTTTAATTTAATTGTTGGTATTTTTTCAGCTCGACTGTGTCCACCGCAATAAATGATAATGTGTTTAACATTTTTGCCATTACCAAATATGGTTAGCACAAATAAACAAACGTTTATATTTCCAAAATCCATTTCGTCAATATTTTTCTGTTTTCATCGTATGAGAGGCTTTCTTCTATAATTAATTTAGTTAACTACTTCAGTTTTTAACTGCTTTTGCAGAGCTAATGGTAGTTTTATTCACAGTCTTCATTCGCCATTATGGCTGGCTAGTTAAACCTCGTCGGAGGCGGGTAGCAGGAAAAAATTTAATTAAACGTTCGCGGACGCGCCGTTTTATTGGACACAAACAAGCCTTAAACCGGGACTTGCTTGTCATCGTCTCTTCGTTTTATTTTGCTTTTACCCTTCGTTATTTACACAGCAAGATTTCACAATAATTGCATTTGAATTTAAATTGAAAACTGGCGCCCAAAGTGTCACTGACGAAAGTTCTTATCTGAAACTTATATAAACACGATGTAATATTAAATACTACAATTTTGTTAAGTATTTCCACCAATTTACAATCAAACCAAATTAATGTTTTCCAATGTTCAAGTTAGTATAAGTACTGACAAATAATTAAGACCACTGGCAATTTTGGAGATACCTTTGGACTAGATGTCAAAGAGTAAAATAATTGTCCAGATGTCAAAGAGTAAAATAATTATCCAGATGTCTTTTACTTTTACCCTTCATTATTTACACGACAAGATTTCACAATAAATTGCATATGAATTAAAATGGAAAACTGGCGCCCAACGTGTTACTGAAAAAAGTATCTAAACTTATATAAACATGATGTAATATTAAATACTACAATTTTGTTAAGTATTTGCACTAATTTACAACCAAACCAAATTTATGTTCACCAATGTTCAAGTTAGTATAAGTTCTGACAACTAATTAAAATCACTGGCAATTTTGGAGATACCTTAGGTTCAGATGTTAAAGAGTAAAAAAAAGAATTATCCAGATGTTCTTATTTGCTCCGATTTGTAAATTAGACAATGCACAATGATCGTAAAAACGAATCAACGATTTAAATGGAAACAACAATATTACAGAATTACTATATAGTTAGAGCAACATAAACACAAGTTGGTATTTTCTAGAATATCATTTATTTGGTCGTGCCGTGTAAATATCCTCCGTCTCTGATTAGTCGGAACTATCTGTTTTAATTACGTAACGAAGACTTTTAACTGTCGCCAAGACAAATGGGTGTGAAGCGGGCTTTTTTGCATTACGTACCGATTTTGCATAGAAAATAAAGAACCTAAGCTTTTATTAGTAAATTAATCAAAGATGACTTTCCGTTTAAACCGGCAATAATATAAAATACTCCAGCAGTTTTTTTAAATTAAAATGAAGTCTTCTTTCAGTAAAATTTTCTATCTACAGTATTTAAAGTTTTCTATCTACAGTATTTAAAGTTATTTGACGATCTCCGTGGCCGAGTGGTGTACGCACCGGATTCAAGGTGCCGCTATCTCTAGAGGTCCCGGGTTCGATCCCCGGTCGGGTAATTGTTGTAAACAAACTTTTCAATATTTCCTCGGGTCTGGGTGTATGTGGTAATACCCGTCGTTGTTTCCAATTATTTCCATAATAAAAGTGCTTAAGCTACTATACCGTGGTATTGGAACAATGTATGTGATGGTGTCCAATATTTAAAGTAATCTACAATATTATCCTTTCCCTCCATGTGGCTAGTCGTGGGACGCCCTGTATAAACATAGCATAGGATTAGCGCCCGCGCTATAAAAATGTAAATATGGAAAGTACGACAAATGGGAATTGGGTATCAACTAATGCATTATGCACCTCTAATTTTTTAGTAATGTAAGATTTAGGGGATGATAGTGTCTATCAATACAAACAATATTTACTATAAGACCATCCACGGAATCACGAAAAAAAATCTGCTGTTACATTAATTTCAGTCGAGTCGATGTTTATTTATTTATTTATTTATTGTTAAGGTCAACCACCAGCATACATATAACAACAACAATAAAAACAATACTTAATAGGTCTTAATCTTACATATATGCCGATTACAGGTTAACACAGCATTCACAATATTAACAATTACATATTACTATAAAGTAAGTTAAAATTAAAATTATGTGACAAAAAATAAATGAACCGCTAAATGATTGAATGATTTTTAATTTGAATTTATTCAGGGAATCGAAAAATATATCCATATCAGGTATGATAGCATTTATCTCGTTATATGAAGCGAAGATGGGAGGCAAAGGTGAATGCGCTATGATGTTTGTGCGGTGCGATGTTGTACTTTTGTATGGAACAGCTGATTTAATTTTCAGATTCCGTAGATGGCCTCATAGTAAAAATTGTTATTATTGATGGACACTATCATCCCCTAAAATCTTTGTAAGTACTACTAATTAAAATTTAGTGGTTTATAAGTACTCATTTTTATTTTTTATTTTTAGCTAAAGCAACGCTTTTGTCCTATTCCCTTGTATGTGCCACTAACTTAGTGTCTTTGAATATTAATCGTTCGTTTCAGATACAAGGCACCAATGTTGCGTCTTGGCATATGTAAGTGTGTCGACCAAGTTTACTGGGGGCTGTGGCTGATTTAATATGGACAAGAGGGCTCTTAAACCACCGTTTGAAACCCATTCGGTGCTATAAGTCCAAGTGGAGAAGCACCGGCGCTGGTTGTAAAGATGAGTTATGTGTTTTGGTGCAATCAAGGATTGTAGCTGAAGGCTGAAGCGGGGAACGAAAGGAAAATATATGGTTTCAAAAAATAAATGTAACAGTTACTGTACACTAAAACGAGGACAATTTGGTACAAGTTGGTACAATAAAGAGTGATTTTTTTCAGGTTGTGTACCTTTACCTATCCATATTATGTTAATCTGAACCAAGCAAAAAGTGTGGTTTTAAAAAAAAAGAAACTTATTACAATACTAGCTTTCCGCCCGCGGCTTTGCCCGCGTGGACTACACGTCGACGGTATCCCGCGGGAATGTGATATTCTTCCGGGATATAAGTAGCCTATGTTCCTCTCCAGGCTACAAAGTATCTGCGTCCCAAATTTCAGCCAAATCCGTTCAGCAGTTTTGGCATGATTGAGCAACAAACATCCAACCATCAACTTTCACATTTAAAATATTTGTAGGCTATAGATTCAAGATTCAAGATTCAAATTTGTTTATTCAATTTAGATTGTTATTTACAATACTTGTGAACGTCATAGAAGCTACGCCATCGGTTCGCAAACCCTACAGCGGGAGGCCTTGGAGAAGAACCGGCAAGAAACTCCAAGGGTTGTTTTTTTCTCCCTGTTTTATTTCATACAGAGTCGTCAAATTGAAAAATGACCTTAACATGGTATGACTAAGGTCAGTTTCCATCACAATTACACAATGGGTTATGATAAATACAGTTAAGTATAGGCGAACTAATGATCATAGCGGTGAACAATTTTCAATGAAGTACTTAGGAACTCTACTTAAAGCTTTAATATTAGTTAAAAACAAAAGACAATTCTACTATATACTGCAAGTTGCGCCATACATGTTTAAAATGTAATTCTTAATAAAATGAATAAAAACAAAAGAAAACACATTTTAAGGCAAGCAGATAAGAGCAGACCCATTCCCACTGGCAGCACCCGTTCACGAGCATGACGCATGAACCAGCCATCGCTTCGCTCAACCATATTTTAGGGAACGTAACGACCCGCCTCACACGCCACCACCGTAGAAATGTTTATAGAAGAAGTATGTCAGTCAGTGACGAATTCGGTGAATCACCTCTTCCTTGGAAAGGAAAGGATCGCGTAGTTGGCGTCTCACTGTTCACTTGCAGTCTCTATTGCTTTGCATTGTACTACCCTAGGTTACTACATAGGTAACCAAATAGTAAAAGGGTCTGCGCGTGAATGGCAACGCACCACGAAAATAAGTAAGAGATGGTTCACCGAATTTGTCCCTGACTGTACAATAAAACCATACCTACCATAATATACATTATTCTATATATGCTCGGGCTTCACCTGCGTTTAATGCCATTAATTAGCGCGCTATTTGATATAATACGCAGGTGTAGCCGGGTTTTAGTGCACTAATTTGATACAATTAGCGCGCTAAGACGCGCATGCCGTTATTAACGCCGTTAGGCGTCACGCAGGTAAAGCCCCAGCATAATTAGCATTAAAAGCAATTAACACAAACTAGATACTTGCCGTGCCTGTGTCGCTCTAGGATTGCACTCACTATCACGAAGTAAATTATCTTAAGTAAGACTAAATAAGTATATTAAAGCGTTGATAGACACGAAACCTGATTAAAGTTTACGCCAGAGTAGGTGCTCCAGTAAGGTATAGACCTAAATGGTTAACACAGAACCTAATACCTACCCTATAATACCTACAGCTAGGTAGAAACACAAGACCTTAAAATGTTTGACGCATGGTACTACTATACAGCTTATGTAGGAAGTTTAGCTGTATAGGCGCACTTCACATGTCTGCCCACCTGTGCCCGCCGCGCGGTTCCCAAGTAACTCGTTAACGGGAGGGCTCGTCTCAGATAAATACTGTAGACAGTAGAATTAGTAGACAGAACAGACACTTATAATTTTAAAGTAACCTATTAAATATTGTGATTGATTGAGAACATAATGGGAGTTGTGATGCTAATTTAAAATGTAATGGGTATAATATAACTCACTAATATATATAATAGCCTTCCGCCCGCGGCTTCGCCCGAGTGTACTACACGACGTTATCCCGCGGGAAGGTGATATTTTTCAGGAATAAAAAGTAGCGTATGTCCTTTCTCAGGGTCTAGACTATCTCTGTACCAAAATTCATTCAAATCGGTTCAGTAGTTTAGGTGTGATTGTGTAACACACAGACAGACAGAGACGCATTTATAATATAAATAAAAGTAAGGATTTACGCCTCTCTTCCACAGGAATAGGCAGACTTTACTTGTGATGATCACTTGATCGCTCATCATGTACAAGGTATTGACACCAAATATACCGTTATAGCCTACTCAGCCTACTGGTAAATCCACCACTGTCTGGAGTAGGTATCTGTCATCATCATCATCTCTTATACAAACCGCGCGCCTTTCAAGAGATAGTGGTTAAAATAATTGTGATAAAGTTTAAAATTATTTCACACTGAAAGTTTCACACGCCACGCTGCTGCCGGCTGCTGGCAGCCGCTGCCATTTCGATTTGAACTGACCCTTACTCTCTTTATAAATCTCTTGAAGTAAGCAATAGTATGGAACCTCAATGTTACTATAGCCTATGGCTCGTCGTTTTTGTTTAGGACATTATTATTTTGTCTTTGCATGGATTAGAGTTCGCGTCCTCAGCTCACACCTGCGCCCAGCGCTGGGTCTGAAGGTCCAGCCATTGTCTACCCATTGATAGGTAGTTTTTAGTTTGCACACTAAACGTCTGCAAAAATAGTCACATGAAAAACGTTTACCTACTCGACCAATGTCGACGTTTGTTGATAAGAAAAATTGTCAAATTAATAAATCTGGAAAGTCTATACGTTGCTCAAGTCTATGGCTCGTCGTTTCTGTTTAGGACGTTATTTGTCTTCGCGTGGATTAGAGTTCGCGTCCTCAGCCCACACCTGCGCCCAGCGCTGGGTCTGAGGGTCCAGCCCTTGTCAACCCATTGATGGGTGGCTTTTAGTTCGAGCACTTATACGCTTTCTATTTGTTTGAACCTTAGAAAGTTTAAGACCGCTTTGTGAAGTAGGGCAAATGGGTAATTTATTGGAAGGTTAAGCACTTGTTTATATGATTTTATATTGGATTTAGGTTTGTGTGATTTTTCTTTTAATATTTTACAGTAAACCACATTATTTGCATTGAGTACAATGAGGGATTTTTGAGGGACAGAAAAAAAAGAAAAAAAAAATAGTTATAATAATGAAACGAGATGGCGCTGACAAATAGCGAAGTCGGTCTGACCAGGAATAAACTAAAATGACGAGTTGATAACATTTTGATTTGTTTTCAAATTCCTAGGTAGCAAGTAGGTAGCACTGTCTAATATTAAAACAGTAAAATAACAACGAAGTAACAAAAATATCAGTGAGAACGCAGCGTAAATCTACTAGTTGAAGCATAAGCAATCAAAAAGTGTGTAAAATCTCCGCACTCGACTGACATGACTGACAAGCATAGCCTGGCAACGTTCGTGCGTGCGTGTTTTTGACCTAACTTCTAGTCTTTTAGTTTACTTTTGATCATTTCGTTATTTGCGAGCGCCATCTGTCGCCACTTTAAATCATCTTTTTCTTCTTTATAGCTGTCAGAAAAATCCCCCATTGTGTAATATAATCTACGTATACTTAATTAAAAAGTAAATTTAAAATTATCACAACAGCGATAAAAAAATTGTGAATTTATCATAAACATGCACAAGCCAGAACATAAATTAGCCTCCTCAGTGCGGTCATTGCATTATCTTTTACCTAAAAATAAACACAAAACAAATTATTATCATCATTTTCTTAGTACTAGTACTAAACATTTGTCCTAGGATCTAATATCCACACACTTTGACGTATTCGAAAACCTCATTCAAAATTCGCTGTGAAACTTCATCCCAATAAAGTTCACCAGATTACACCAACTAATTTAGATTACATTGCCCCAATAACTCGGTTAACCACAAAGGCAAGCGGCAAACAATTACTTACGCCCATATAATGGCCGACACCCATATAATTACATTATAATCAGTTCCCGCGGAGTTCCTCAAAGGACTGTCTTTGAGCCGAGGAATGTTGATCGAGTAATTAGCAACTTACATAAACGGCTAGCATGTCCTTCCGCAGAGTTTGAGAACGCTGAGCTTCCTTCATGTGGATGCGGCATTAAGTATATTGAAACTGACAGTAGCTACTTGGCAATCCCATCACTGAAAGTTACATCACTATTCATTAAGTACCTTCATTAAACTCTTTCGCGCCGGATAACATTTCGAGAGTAGTCTTATATGTCTTGATAAGGGTGAAATGGGGGTTCAAAGTCTTCCTATTCTAGAACGACACTCAAGTGGAGATCTCTTCTCAAGTATAGTTAGCAAGGGATGAATGTAGTCGTTACATGTATTTGCATCCCTTTCTAATTTTACTTGACTTCTCAAGTGGAGGTCTTTTCAAAACTCCACTAACTAACTAATTTACGGGACAAGAGACGCATCATTTCATCCTACAAGATATTTTTTTGAAAGAAAGAAAAAAGCTTTTATTTCGAACATTATAAAACGTATAGAAACAATACATTTTACATTATAAAATGTCCCAAAACGTATTTGTTTTAATCGTTTAAAATATTTTGCCGCATCCACCCATCACCACTCAACGTCCACAGGAGACGAGGCGTTCACGCAACTTGGAGCAATAAATCTGAGCTGCAAGTTCCCGAGGAGTGACGCTGGAACTCGCTAATGGGAACCGCGATCGGCCACATGATGTATGTGTGTTGGAAAATGCGAGTAATTCCAACGCCTCAGTTTAATGCCGATATTTACCGACTCAAAAATAAGATCTAACGCGACGAGTCAGTGGTAGTTTTTGCTAGTTGTCGTTAAATATGAAATTGCAGATTTTGTGCACAAATTAATTTTTATGAATGACGTTTGGTTCTTTTTTTCGCAATCTTGTCTGTAAGGCTGAAATAAGCGAGAATTGGTTTTTGCAAGTTTTTTATACGTGATTAACCTGACCCTGATTGCGTAAGCTATTACCATCTATTACCGTACTATTACCATACTTCACTATCACTACATAGTATAAAATGTAACCGCCTTCAAAACGGATCTTCAAACAAAAATTAACAAACACTAAAAAACGAAAAAAATAATAAGCTTTTTTAATTCAAAGGACGATGATACGTGACTTTTTCTAATTTATCTTGGTACTTACTGAACTGTTTGAAGTCGGTGCCGTCTTATCGTATTGAGGTAATTACGTCCTACACCTCACGCTTGGGACCAGGTTTTTTTTTATAATATGTAAGTTATTTCACTCAGTATATTTCGTTCTTATTCTTTTTGGCTTGGCACCGACTTCAAACAGTTCAGTAAGTACCAAGATAAATTAGAAAAAGTCACGTATCATCGTCCTTTGAATTAAAAAAGCTTATTATTTTTTTAGTTTTTTAGTGTTTGTTAATTTTTGTTTGAAGATCCGTTTTGAAGGCGGTTACATTTTTTTTTCAAAAACGTTTTATTTTTCGATTTTTAGTGAAGTAGCTTAAGAAACTACATGGTGATTATGATAAACTGTTGTAAATATCCTATCCGTTACGGAATTCAGCTTTCCATCTTTAGCTACTTAGATAACTTGAAGGAATACAACTGAAGGTCCATTCGTGCATATGGTATGTAAAACATCATAATATAACTCCTAACTCTTGAGGAGTTTCACCTCTCATCAGCAGCTCACCCTAATAACCTGAAATAATATAACTATTGGCCCATACGTACGATTCATACTTAAAGAAATATTCTCCAGCTCCTAACCGTTAAGGAGTTGTAGCTTCCATCACCAGCTCATCACTATGAGATGATGACTACCAGATGCAAATACTTGACTAACTTCAAAAATAAATGGAACGCATAAGGCTTGCCTATATTTGAGAATTTCTCTCAATTTTCCTGGGATTTGATCCCCTGGTCCTGACTTGGTGAAAGTAAGATCAGGTCAGAAGTACCAACTTTCGAAAAAAAAATATTTAGAAAATGATCCCCAATTTGATGAAACTATGAAATCGTCCATATACCCAAATAAAGTCTGAATACACATTATTCAGGATAACTCCTGAACTTCTTGCCAGTTCTTGATAAAATTTGAATGGGACCACACGAGAAGCGTCACCTTTTAAATAAAAAAAGAATTATCCAAATCGGTTCATTAACTAAAAAGTTCTGAGGTAACACACATAAAAAAAAAATATATATATATATATATATATACAGTCGAATTGATAACCTCCTCCTTTTTTGAAGTCGGTTAAAAACAAAGTCGCTTTCTCTGTCCCTATGTCCCTTTGTATGCTTAAATCTTTGAAACTACGCAACGGATTTTTATGCGTTTTTTTTAATAGATAGAGTGATTCAAGAGGAAGGTTTATATGTACTTTTTATCCCGATATTCCCACGGGAACGGGAACCACGCGGGTGAAACCGCGGGCGGCCGCTAGTAAAATTATAAATGTGAAAGTTTAGATGTTTGGGTGTTTAGATGTTTGGATGTTTGAATGTTTGTTACTCAATCACGCCAAAACGGCTGAACGAATTTGGCTGAAATTTGGGACACAGATACTTTGTAGTCTGGAGAGCTTTGTAGCTACTTTTTATCCCGAAATAATTTCTCTTTCCTGCGGGATAACGTCGTGTAGCCCACGCGGGCGAAGCCGCGGGCGGAAAGCTAGTGATTGATATATCACTCAAATCTTCAAGCGCTTAATGAATCTTCTTTCATTGGAACCGCTACGATAAATACCTTTCCTCTTCAAAGTGATATCTCGCCAAGTGGGAAGGTCCTCCCCAGATATTTGGCGGCAATCGTAATCACTTCTAAAGTGAAACAACAGCGCTCCACGCGTGGCAGCCATGGCAGCCAATTACAGCGCCACCGTACCTGCCTGCCACACTCTGCCATAAATCGCCACTTGCCACTGTAACCTCCAATATAACAAGAGTTATAGGCCAGGAAATTAATTCTGTCGACTAGGGCTCCGACGCAAGTAGGGTTCCTGGTCGCGACTCTGCGACACACCGGATATTGGATTTTTATTTATGTTTTTATAGTGGTGTAGTGAAACTTATGGATTTGGGATAGATCTATGAGCGTTAGCGGGGTATTTTATAATGGATTGAGGGCGCTTATTTTTAGTATTTCTTTACATATAATTTATAAAGGATGTGGCAGCAGCTCCAATTTCCTTTTGAGGGTTTCTCTGATTTGCTATAATGCAATATTTTTGCGACAAGTGATTCACAAACAAATGTATTATTTTTTGTTGGGTGCTCGAATCCATATAAAAGTGACTCAAAAAACTATATCACGATAGATAATTACTAGGAAATAATTGATATATACGTAACAATACAGGATTATTACAGGATTATTTAAACTTTTTACTTTTTTGCATTCACATTGCAATTTTTATTATAGAAAAATTTAAAATGAAGTATTTAGAAAAACCCCAACCCAAGTCCCATCGGAGCTGGTTGTGAGATGGGTCGATCTTTTCTAAATACTTCATTTGAATTTTTTTAGTTACAGGATTAATTTAGTATTATTGTAATGGGTCTTGATTAAGTATTTGGTAATATATAGGTAAGCTTATTTCGAGAGTCAAAATCACAACAAAACAAGCGGGTTCTTTCATTATGTAGAAAATAAAATTGTATTCCTATAAACATCTTACATTGAAAATATTGAAAATCAAGTATTAGAAAACAACACCTTACATTCTAATACAATATTGAACTCAGGTATTATTTAAACAGGTAATAACCAGTAAATCGACCCTTTTTGAGCAATAATTTTGGTAGTTGTGTACTTTAATGTTGATAAAAGTTTCATGTTTATAGGTTAAAAACTTTTCTTCTCTTAGAATGTATTCTTCAAAAATTTTGTAATCATAGCAATATGTAAATGTACATGTTATCATTAAATACCTGAAAAATGTATGCATAAAAAAGACTGTTCGTAGTATCACAGATTCAGCCTACTTTGGTCGCTATACCGCCCCCCAGTCGCATCTGAAATGAGTCTTTTCAGCATGCACATTGCACAAAGCGCAGCAATGAGTGCATTCGTGTAAGTGACGATAGAGTATAAAGCTCCATTTCGCTCAACACCTGAGATAAATAACCTTTTTAACTGTCTTCAAAAATTGTATTTTGTATGCCATGATTATTATTGTTGAAATTTCGCAATTCTCAAAAACAATAAATTTTAGAACTTACTGTTTTATTTTTATTGCTGCTAGAGAATGCTTTATAGCATGAAGTCCGCAATTTGCTTCTTATGCAATAAATATTAAAGAATAATGCACATTTTTTAATTAACGCTGTAATAAGCTCATAATAACCGCTACTAGAGTAAACGGTTTGAAAGTACATATTTTCAAAAACCAAAATCTGTTTTCAAAATCTAGCGCAGGCAGATGCTGAGAAGAGCATTAAAAACAAATAAAGTTCTAGACAGCACTTGATGCAGCTGATGAGAGATCGTACATTGAATTGCCCAGAAATTCATTTCGTTGTAGACTAACCTTACGTTCAGCTGTTAAGTGATCTGCTTGACAAATTTGTTTGTCAAACTTCACGTTTTCATCAAACATTAACGCAAACGTATAAACAAATCATCAAACAGTTTTGACAAATTTGTTTGAAAGAAGGTATGACAAACGCTTCAAACACAGCTGCACACTATCAAATAATTTGACAAACACATAAAATTTGACAAACAACTTGATCGTTTATAGGGCGCTTTAGAAATGATTTAGATAAAATACTCTCCTCCTACTTCGACGAGAGGAGACGAACAAAAAAAAAGTTCGGTGTGCTACGGTTTGGCATTCGTCATACTACGCCGTCGTAGTAGCTACATAAGAAATAAAACGCTACGAAATCTTTATTTCGTAGCCTTTAATTAAATTATTACATGCCTTTGCCTTTAGTATTTAAATTAAAAGCAAAAAGTGAAACTTTATAATTACTTCGTTATGGCAAAGCTTTGGCGCGTTTAGCACGCGCGTAATTGCAGCAAGTTGTTGAGGGAAATAACTATGAGCTTTTAAGGTCACAGCACATACATCAACTCGGAATGGGATCGTAAACGTATCAACTCGAGCGGTTCAGTATTCTTCGTATGAAACCCCCTACTGCAAAGCACACTAATCGGAATCGTAACGTAATCGCCTCGCCTCGGGACCAGCTCACGAACCGCTTTGCGGGTCGCTCAACTTGCTGTCCCCGCGCTTACCGCTAGTCGTCCACGCGCTCACGTCTCTCCGTACCCGAGCTTACGGCTCTACGCACAGTGGTCTGAAAATGAAAATGAACATATTTTTTTATATATATTTTTTTTTCACATTTTTTTTACATTTTTTTAGTTGTTTTTTTAATTTTTTTTAAATTTTTTTTATCATTTTTTTCTCTCATTCTTTTTTTTTAATATGGAACCACTGTGCGGCGAGCCGTAAGCGCGGCGTCGCCTAGCTGTAAGCGCGGCGTTGCCTAGCCGTAAGCGCGGCGTCGCCTAGCCGTAGCCGAGCCGACGTACCGACGCTGATCCGGTTTGGTTACGTGCTTGCGTTAGGTTGACGCCTGGTTGACGGCGAGTCGAAGGCGATACGGTGTCGATCCCTTTCCGAGTTGATGTAATGTGCTGTGTCCTTTAAACTAATCAATGCTACGGTTTGGCATTCGTCGTACTACGCCGTTGTAGCTGATACATAAGAAATAAATCGCTACGAAGTCTTTATTTCATAGCCTTTAATTAAATTATTACATGCCCTTGCCTTTAATATTTAAATTCAAAGCAAAAAGTGAAACTTTATAATTACTTCGTTATGGCAAAGCTTTGGCGCGTTCAGCACGCGCATAATTGCAGCAAGTTGATGAGGGAAATAACTATGAGCTTTTAAACTATTAATCAATGCTACGGTTTGGCATTCGTCGTACTACGCCGTTGTAGCAGCTACATAAGAAATAAAACGCTACGAAGTCTTTATTTCGTAGCCTTTAATCAAATTATTAAATGCCTTTGCTTTGAGTATTTAAATTCAAAGTAAAAAGTGACACTTAATAATTACTTCGCTATGGCAAAGCTTCGGCGAAGTTAGCACGCGCGTAATTGCAGCAAGTTGTTGATGGAAATAACTACTTATGAGCTTATAATAGTAGATTTCATTACAAGTGCGGAAAGCCTGTCATTGCAAAGAGTTCCGACAAATGTCTACCCGAGCCGAGGCGCAGCCGAAGGTGAGGGTTGACAGTCGGAACAAGTTGCAATGACGGTTCCGCACGTGTACTGAACAACTATTTTTAATACAGTTGCGAAAAAATTAAGCAATTTAATAAAATAATAAAACACAATAAACTCAACTAACTAATCGTAAAAGAATATAAGCAGAGACTTTTTTTTTGTTTTCTTCACCCATTCTGGGTTGGCAAAGGAAACTATGATCATACAGCCAAGGCTTCAGTAGAATTTTTTTATTGATATGAAATGAAAATTAAATTAAATGAGATGAAATGAAATGAAACCTGACAAAAGCAATCCGAATCCTACAGGAGCGCCTTTCCTTATTTCTCTCTTTTACCACATCGTTTTCCATTAAAGCCACATTATTGCACTAATTCCACCATATAAGTACCTACCACAATAAAAACCAGAAAAAACTAATTTAGAAAATTAAGAAAAAAGGTCCCTCATTTTCTTTTCACTTACTTGCGCAAACTCCTTTAAGCAGATACCTACTATGGTAAATAGTGCACGTCATACCATATTTAGTAATCTGTGGTCATACAGCCAATTTTATGTATTGTTTATATTCATAAATTTAATTTGGCCGATACTAATATTAATTTAATGTATAATTAAAATTACTTTTAAATCTGATATTGAAACAAATTAGTAGCTTCTTTTTAGAAATATTTGCATGAATCATAAAAACTTCTATGATTTTTTTTAGTAAAAACTTCGTGGTTGGTTTTTTCTTTTTAATAGACAATATTTTGACAGTTGGGAAAGAAAACGCACGAGTTCGGGAAAGGTAAAGAAAAAGTTCGAGTGTGTAATAAGCCCACATCCCGAACGCTATACGTCCCTGCAATACGCCACTTTTTGAGCAACTGTATTAAAATAGTAGATTTCATTACAAGTGCGGAAAGCCTGTCATTGCAAAGAGTTCCGACAAATGTCTACCCGAGCCGAGGCGCAGCCGAAGGTGAGGGTTGACAGTCGGAACAAGTTGCAATGACGGTTCCGCACGTGTACTGAACGACTATTTTTAATACAGTTGCGAAAAAATTAAGCAATTTAATAAAATAATAAAACACAATAAACTCAACTAATTGTATTGTAAAAAAGTTCGTCCTTTTTGGACAGGCGAAGACATCAAGCCATACTGCCAATTCTTGAGTATTATGTATGTTATTATAGTTTCTTATGTTTTCATTAGAATGTAGGTGTGTTACATTCTAATGCTTCTTGGAGTATTTGGCGTCAAGTATGTCGAGTCGGTCTTCTCGGTAATTCTTGCTGAGGTAGTCACCACTACAATAAAACACTCGGCATCACGTTACCGAGATAGCGCATATTTTAATCATTCCACACATCGTCCAGTTGCGTAAACACTTGGGGCACAAAACCACACCTATCTTGAGTCACAAAGTCCACTATGAAACAAATTGCGATTAATTAAAATATCCACTTAACCTAACCCGCCAAGATGGCGCCAAAAACTCCTAAACTCAACTAACTAATCGTAAAAGAATATAAGCAGAGACTTTTTTTTTGTTTTCGTCACCCATTCTGGGTTGGCAAAGGAAACTATGATCATACAGCCAAAGCTTCAGTAGAATTTTTTTATTGATATGAAATGAAAATTAAATTAAATGAGATGAAATGAAATGAAACCTAACAAAAGCAATCCGAATCCTACAGGAGCGCCTTTCTTTATTTCTCTCTTTTACCACATCGTTTTCCATTAAAGCCACATTATTGCACTAATTCCAACATACTAAGTACCTACCACAATAAAATCCAGAATAAACTAATTTAGAAAATTAAGAAATAAGGTCCCTCATTTTCTTTTCACTTACTTGTGCAAACTCCTATAAGCAGATACTATGGTAAAAAGTGCACGTCATACCATATTTAGTAATCTGTGGTCATACAGCCAATTTTATGTTTTTTTTATGTTCATAAATTTAATTTGGCCGATACTAATATTAATTTAATGTATAATTAAAATTACTTTTAAATCTGATATTGAAACAAATTAGTAGCTTCTTTTTAGAAATATTTGCATGAATCATAAAAACTTCTATGATTTTTTTTAGTAAAAACTTCGTGGTTGGTTTTTTCTTTTTAATAGACAATATTTTGACAGTTGGGAAAGAAAACGCACGAGTTCGGGAAAGGTAAAGAAAAAGTTCGAGCAAAGAGCATGTAATCACTACGTTTAAGAGACGGGTCTTTCATAGAAAAAAAGTAAATTATCGTTTTGTATGGAAGTTATACTAAAACGGAATACCAACCACATAGCTGAAATTATGACGTACATGACGTACAGGGTTCCCAACATAATAACCGAAATAGTGATGTACCAGTCATGGGATTTTTTATCGATGGCGATATTAAAAAATATCAGGATTCCATTTCTATCATTTTGCAAACTTTAGGGTCTAATTGATGCCTTACTTACGCTAACGTTAATTCTCGGTTTAAATTAAACAAGAGTTATGTGACAATAAAAATTTCATTCAAAAAGATAAACCAAGTTTAACAAGAATTTCACGTTGGCGCAAATGGGGCTAAAAGTAAACTCCATTATTAAAGTCAAAGTCTAATTTAATCGAACTTATAATATATATACATGCATTTGGCAATAAAGATACTATAAAAAAACCTGTTTTCTTTTCCGAGGGGCTGCAGGTGCTATTTTTGCAGTTGTAGTTGAAGGTTCTGGAATATTCACAAGAAACATGTTAATATAGCATAGCATGTAAATGAATAAATAATGTAAATCATACAAACCGCCTTAAAAAATTCACGTAGGTACGTAATTAATTAATACGTATTTAAGTATACATACTTAAGTATAAGTCAGGCGTGAAACATGTATTTAAATTTTTTTGTGTTTTTGTTTAGACCCGCCCGACTGCATGCACGAATGCACTAAAAAAGAGCCACAATGCCGTGCGGGTGTACCGACACAGGACACTATCTAACCGAACGGACTTTACTTCATTATGCAATAGGCATTTCAAAATTGGACCAACTTGGGAAAAAACCTGATGTTATAACGTTTGAATCATTTAAATCGGTTCAGCCGACTTCGAGTAATTAGTGTACATACTTTAAAAAAAACGCGACGAATAGATAACCTCCTCCTTTTCAATTCTTGAAGTCGGTTAAAAAATTATCGATTGTCGATAAAAAAATGTCAAGCACTATTTATCAGGTTATCTTCTCAATTTTTTAAATTTTAATAGAAAACTTTTAAATCACGTAATCCTTAATGTAATGGCTATAACAAAATGTGAATGTATGCTTACCTTTCTTCATTAAATGGAAATTTGGCCATGAATATTCGCTTTTGGCCTTCTGACCGGCCGGCTCGTAAACCACATAATATATTTCACAAGTTTTGTAATACATCTCTCAACACATCACACGGGACCACGAAAACGTACAATTAAGGCGAAATTTTGCGAGTAATTCACAAAATGCACAAATTCACACAATAATACTAAAATCAAGCTTCGTTTACAAACAGTCAACAAGACAAGAATGTCAAATTTGGCGGCTGGCGGCTGACTGTCAGTCAGAGTGAGTGAGAGTCAAATAGGTGAAAGTAAGACAGCGATATTTTTGGTACAAACTTCATACAACACTTTTTTGTATGGCAGTTGCGCCAGACTGGTTCGAGTGTGTAATAGCCCACATCCCGAACGCTATACGTCCCTGCAATACGCCACTTTTTGAGCAACTGTATTAAAAACTATTTATCAATATAAGTACCTGATATCAATTTAATTTTTGTTTTATTTTTTACTTGCATGTGTTTTCGCTTTGCACAGATGCAACGAATATTAATTATACATATAAACCTTCCAATTGAATCACTGTCCCACAAATCCGCACTGGGCCCGCGTGGGCCTTGACCAATGACCATGATCTACCATGGCTCATTCTCCTTATTCATCCATAATGGCTTTACTACACGGTTCACTTCTGTCTTTCAATTTGGATGAAGCAACCAAATTGAACAATGTTAACGTAAAAGTGAATCATTCAATGGCAATGTTCAACCACATCAATCGCGTTGAAAGAATTGAGCTTTCTCAATATTTTCACTTTTGCGTTCAACGTTCAATGCGATTTAACGAAATTTGAACGTGTAAACATACGAATGGAATGATTCACTAGATGTTCATTCTCAATGTGCTTTCTGATTGGTAGAAATTTTCAAGCAATGCGAATTGATTGGTTCTCTTTATAATTTATTTATCAAAAGGTATGTAAAAAAGCTTCCTTTACCTAAATTATTATTATTACGATTTGAAGTTTTGCAAAAATGAAATTGAATGCAAAAAACTAAAAATTTAAATGATTTGAAGTTTTGTTTTTATTTATTTATAATTTTAATAGTTCACTTTCAAGATACGTGTAAACAGCAGTGTCCTTCACTTCTGCGCCTTTCAACCAAAGTGAATCAATTTGGTTGAATCGTGTTATGTCGGCATAAGGTCAGCCAGTGCCTCAGCAGGGGGACATTAAATGGCTGACCATGAACCTGCGAAGGAAAGAGACATCGATTGTCGTGATAGGTTTAAATTGAAATAGCTTATTTTTTTTACAAATACTGATATAATTATCTTTTCGACTCCCAGTATCATTAACATACTGTACTTCATTACGTAATTACTACTTAGATTAAAGTTGGCTCCTTACTTATTCAACCGAGAAGGCCTATTCGGCGATTTACTAATTTATTTCAGGTGCTATAGCGGTGCGTGTAAAGGCATTTGTTAATACTTAATGATCTGTGAACGGTCGATTCTCGACATAATTAGCCTCTTTAGAGGGCTCTTTAAGTATAACGCTGTATAGGTACGTATTAAAATATTGAAGGTAATTAAGAACGTTTGGTAGTGAGTACCTTTGATGAACACTGTTTGATTGTGTTTTTGTGTACCTACATAAGATCGATAATGAGAAGTCATTTAAGTGGATAGTAAGCTTTTGCGTACAACTTATTTTGAAGCTAAGGTATTGCGGGTTAGGTGTAAAGGGATCGCTGTTACACAAATAATATTTAGAGATTTGTTTTAGTAAACTAGATATTTTAAGTATCGCCAAAGTAATTTTAATCTTCCAGACATATAAAGAAATTAAATGTTATTGTACATTTGCTTGAATTTGAATAAGTAATGGTATTAAGGTAAATTAGTCATGATTTTTAAGTAGTATTTTAGGGTAATGAATGTCTAACATGCGCTGTGGTATATAAGTAATAACTTGTGATTGTAACTAGTATTTAAGTTGGATTATAGGGTCCTAAGCTGGTGGTATCTTCCAACCATCTTCTAGAGTAGTATTTAAGGTGTTATTTTTAATAATGTTGATTTTTTTTTTGTACAGCGATAAGCATGTTGAGAGGCCATCTAACTGTAGACTCTTTTGCATCCGAAAACCAGC
Organism: Crambus lathoniellus; assembly: GCA_949710035.1. Lineage (NCBI taxonomy): Eukaryota > Metazoa > Arthropoda > Insecta > Lepidoptera > Crambidae > Crambus > Crambus lathoniellus. The sequence goes on along the minus strand of OX453299.1, from coordinate 6,258,973 downwards.
GTCACCGGCTTGGCGGTGGCATATGCTGGCTGAGATGCTACCGTTTCAACAAAATACGATTCTCAATACTTACTTTTGTCTTTGTAATAATAATAATAATATATATTTTGTATTTTATTGAATAAACTTTTTTCTTTCTTTGGTGATTGCATAACGTTTCCTAAAATATAAAGCAACAACTGCACCTACTCACTATACAACTTTAAGTACTCCGTATCGCTTTACCTTACAAGGCATGTGCTCGCATCGTGTATGGCTGAACATGGATTGGGCGGAACGTCGCATCCGCCGTGTGAAGGACCGAGTGCGTTATTGCATCTTGTGCGATTGCATTTACAATTAAGTGCAGGTTACATTAGGGACGAAGCGGAGCGAAAAGGAATTCGTTCCGTTCAGTATACTGAACTATAGTTTGTTTTGGAAGAATAAGGTTTTTGGAAATTTCATTTCAAGACAAGGTTTTTGCTAACTGTATTTTCTTCATTTTAAGGGTAGATTAAGATAAGATACCCATATTTCAGAAACTACTGCAAGAATTTTGATGAAACTTAGACTGTTCCCTAAGTTGGAATACACCTGTTTTAAATCAAAACGAAATTCTCTCACGATCTCGACACGATCGCCGCAGCGGGTCATACTTGGTTCAAAGGCTTTCCCTGGCAATACAGCGCGGCAACGCAGCCGGTATCATGGGAACCTTTGAACAGGAGATGACTCGCGGCGGTCTTTTAGATTAAGTTTTAGATAAGAATATTATTATACCTAATAGGATAGTTCTCAAGTTCAATAAATTGTTCATTTAATAATTATCCAGTAAAAAAATATTAAACGAAATTACCTCGATATAACTTTTAGTTTCAAGAAATTCGTGGACAAACATACACTTACGAAACACGTGCTTGAGCCTTGAACGCCTAAATAAATGGAACGCTATACTCATTTTTTATTAAACTCCAACAATATCACATACATACAGGTCAAACTGATACCTTCTTTTTTGAAGTCGGTTAAAAAGGGGATCAAAGAAAGATATATCACTTATATCTTTTAACTATTTCGCAAGTCATAGGAAAAATGTGATAGTAAAAAACCACGAGCCCTATTAGCCCAAGAGCTATCCGATATTTTTGTAAAAAATTCAATAACAGGCCAAATTTTTGTAAACGGCCCTTAAATATAATTTCAAGCGACTATATTTTGGAATCCAACATAATATCGCATTGGAAGGTATAAAAAAAAAGTTATACCCCGAAAATGGTGCAATTTATTCAGCAAATATGCTATAACCAATTTTACCGTGAACATGTGTTTATGTTCACCATATCTAAGCACCAAAGTCGAAATCCATAAAGATATAAAACGGGAAACTAATACTTTAGGAAGAAGTCTGTTGTTTCTGATAGCATTTTTAACATAGGTGTAATACCAATTTGAGTTTACGTAGAAAGTTTTTTTTAAAGTTTATTTGTTTTTCATTTACAAATATAGGGGGATTATATACTTTAACGAAAGATAATTAATAAATGTATTCAAATTAAAAGTGAATAATACTTATACAATTTTTGCCCATTTTTTATAGATTTTTTATAGCTTTGTATTTGTTTTTTTTAAATGTCGCTGTCATAAACATTGGTGGATTACTAATGAATTATTTATTAAACTAGATAATCTAATTTTCTATGTTAAGAAATTACTGATATAGAATTATTGTTGAGTCTCCATAGAGCGAATTAGTTTGGCTCTCGGGGTAGTAAGTAGCTTTCAGGCGGGATTGTGAATGCATAAATAGTAGATTGTTTAGCAAGGGGTGTATGGCACCTATAACAGTCGAGTGTTTTGGCGCACGAACGAAGTGAGTGCGCCGATAGTTCGAGACTGTTATGGGTCCATACGCCCGAAGTAAACACTCTACTTTTCATTTTGAATATGAGGAAAGTTAAAATAAACAGAAATAATCTAAAAAATATTTTTCCTATGGCCGCGGAGATTTCGAAAGACTATAACTTTTTTGTTCATTTTCTCTTTTTGAGGGAAGGCAAGGGTAACTAAGTCCATACAGTCTTGTTTGGTGTTTGACCCGTACTCTATGCAATTCCATGAAATTAATAGCCTGATTTTTATGTTACAAATAACTTATTTGGTTTAATCTGTTTCTAAAAACGCATTCTTTAAAAAAACAATGTTTTAGATATTAAAATAATAATTCTACGATTTTAATTATTTTATATAATAGCAAAACATGGCTGTATAGGCTTCTGTGCCTTTGCCTGCATACCTTTTGTAAATAAATGTCCAAAGAGATACTTAAAGACTCTACACACGTTCCTATCCGACCTATCCGACCGAACGTGTGTAGCGCAGATAGGTGTCTGGGAGCAGACCAAATCGGCTGTCGGATCGGAACGTGTGTAGATGCTATTACAGATTTTGACATGACCCCTCCTATTCCTTTTTTAAATTTCATAACAGCCCTAGGGCCGCCACATACCACTTTCAACCCGCATTTTAGGCAAGTTAGGAGTTACTTTCAGAATATGAGAAATGAAAAATAATATAAAATCTATTTCGCTAGTCTTTATATTATATAAAATGTACCAGCAGCATTGTAGCGTCTGCCCAGCTGTGCGGAATCTTGTTTGGAGCTCTTTTGTACAATTTGGCGTTTTACAGACAGCTCCATCAGTTCCGTTGTGGAACGTTTACACACAGATGTGTACGGGTGTTCTGTATCAGCTACGCGTGAGTGCTTTACGTTACTGTCTGCAAAATACAGTATACTGACTATGAGGTATAAGATGTAATAACTAACGCAAGCAAGCTGAGAAATAGTTATCTGGCGGAAAACTATTTCAAAATATGGTTTTGGGTTGGATGCCGCCTTGTTTTGATCTAACTAAATACTGCTTTTTGTTTTGTTGAGCTACTTTAAAGAATAGCAATGTCAAAAATCAGTCAAAATTTAAATTTATCATGCTCACAAATCTTTTAATTACAACTTAGAAATTAGCATCTTAAAAATATGTATTAATAGTTCCTATAACAGTTCTAGTTACCAATGATTGAATTAATGATAATACAGCCAAACGCTTTCAAAATTAAGATTTATTCTTACTACGAATTTCTACGGATGTTTCGGTGTATTGATTAAAATCAAAGACGATATTTCACTAGCTTCTATTGAGAACATTCAGCTCTTAGATTTATTAGTCCTTATTCAATGATGTTCACTATATATATACGAGTAGGTATATCTCTACGTCTTCGCAATAGCTGTGAGCAGGAAAAGGTATTGTGTGTCCCACGTAAGGAAATACCAATCGAGGGGACCTTGAATGCCACGCACAGCCTGCCTAATGATGCATCGCTGTCACACAAATTTATCAGAACGTATAGCAAATACTGTGACATTCTCTCAATTAAAGCAAAAATAAACTTATCATAGTTACTTGAAGTTGAATTTCGCATGGCATCTGTTTCCTAAAGTGAGTTATTGTTATGGGAGTGTTGATTGCGTTTTGCAAATCGGAAAATGTCAAGAGTCACCACCCTTTATCTTTTGTTCTTGTGTTTGCTTGAAGACGTGCACCGGAGTGAATATTTTGATAATGAAGGGTTGATGAATCAATATCGCGGTGTTTTGCTGTGTCATTTTTGTTACCCACTGATTTGCGATTAGTATTTTTGGCGAATCTTAAAACAGCAGGAAAGTAAAGGATGTAGTTTCTGTGACAAAAAATGCATGTTTACACTATTAAATAATTTAGAAAATTAACTTTTCAGTGTTATTTGTTTATGTTAGTTACTCAAAGCATGATGAATAATAGGTCTTTACCTATGAAATTGCCGTTTTGTATGGAGATTTCTGTAATTATTTTTTTTCCATACTAACGTTTTTGTTATTATTTAACGACTAATATTAAGTAAATTTACAAAACTTTACACACGTATTTATGGACATTTTAACTACTAAATGACACATTCGTTAAGAGAAATTTTTTTTTTTTCACTAAGTTACTACTAATAAAGTACGAAATTCTGGAAACAAAAATAGTCGTAACTTTCGGAATAAGTTTTTTCTATGTAAATAATCAAATATCGTGGTTATTAAATTATCAAAAGTTGCTCGATACGGTCTTAATGTAACGCAATATTAAAGAAATTATATATTTCTAATATTATAAAAGTTGTTAAGTTTTATGTACAAAAGAAAAAAACGGCAATTTCATATGTAAAGACCTATTATCATTGCTTACACATTCTACAAAAAAACTATTCATTTGAAGCTTACGATTGCTGCTTAACCGCTTCTGCGTGAAAGGAGGAACAGATTGCTACCGAAACAGACTTGATTAGCCATTAGTTCATTATAACTCAATGTAATTAGCGGTGTATTTAGCGGCAACAGTATAAACCTGTGTCAAGCTTTTTCATGATTATTCTTTTATTTACGTAGACGTTATTCATAAAGTATTTAGAAAGATCGCCAAAATCACTGTCCAAGTATGTTTGCGATTGTTGCTTACTTCTTCGTAAAATAGGTTGCTACCGATACAAACCTGCGTGATAAAAGGCAGCAGTAAGCAGCGTTTATCGTAATCCTGTGTGGAGAGCCGACTAGCTGATTCATGGCCATGCTTTTGTTTACCCATCGCTGGGCTATTATATGTGCTGCTATCGTTCGTCGAGAAGCGCAAGCTTAAAGTTTGCCCGAAACAAATGGGGCTCGTTAACTGTTGTAAGTATTTGGAAGTTGCGTCGGTATGACCATGCACTTGTACATACGACCAATACGACCATGTACACGTATACCCAGGCAAAGGTTATTATGTTATCTTATGAGCAGGCCTATTTCAAATCTGAGGAAAGTTTTTTAAGGCTATTGCGGCGATCAAACTCAAAATTTTCAATGTTTTTAAATTAAATTTCCTGACAAAGTATCATTGCTAGGCCTTCCAAAATATTATATGTGATAGATCTTTTCTTTATGAAGGGAAGTTACTAAAATTTATTTGAATCAAATAAATACAATGTACTAAAAAAAAATATTTTCAAGACCCTTTTTTTCCGTCTTAAACTCAATTATCTCAATAACTAGTTGAGTAATCAAGCTAATTTTTTTTGTGTAAGTAGTTCTTACTCATATCTAGGGAAGTTACTAAAAATTTTTTTTGTTATATCTATAGTCAATAACTAGTATCCCAAAATGCATCGTGCACCGTTTCGCAGCATAATTATTCAGTCTCCGCCTGGCATTGGCGGCGTTTGGACGTGGAGACTGTATCGCTCCGATTGCGCCAAAATTGAAAAAAAAAACTCACACTAGGATCCTAATTTTTTTCAATGATGCTTATTTTGCTAGGAAATATTAAAATAGCGCTTCAGGATTGGGTATAGATGAGTGCTTTGCCATTTATTGCATAACCATAGACCTATGTAACCTAGGACAAGTTATTTTACTCATTACTTAAAGCAAACATCAATAGTTTGAAATAAAAGTGACGGATAATATTGCCTAAGATACTTAAGAGCCCATAAAAGTTGTACCTATTTGAGTACCTACCAATATTTTGTTGTGTTGCAGGTACATAATAAATCTAAGTTTCTAACTTCTACTACTGTATTTTAAATTCATGTTCGTTTTAGGTTCCTCAAAATAATTGAAAATGTGAGAAAGTTAAGATAGGTAGGTGTAAAAAATTGCATCAAGAAATAAGAAATTCGCTTGTTGAAAAAGTTTTTTACAGAGACATAATGTAAAAGCAATTCTTGAAATAAAACCGACGTAAGAATTTTATATACCTAGTTGATCTAATATCACCATTACATCAATTTTATGAGACTGTGAGAAGTCCAGCTTCTTTCCTTTGAGTGAGGAACATAAACCGCACCATTTTGTGTAAATTTCAGGTTCAAAACATTTTTATTACTGATTCTCTTATCCATTATTAGTACAAAATAGAGCATGCATACAATTTCTTGCAAGAAATGCTCTCGCGGTTTTGAAATTTGAAATTCGAAATCCCCACAACAATATCTAAAACCGATGGTTGAGGCGCTAGTAGCAATAAAAAAGAATGAAAAGTCTGTCAGCTGTATTGACAGTTTTAACTCTCAAATTTAACCACCGCGTCAGATAAGTTTGCGGAGTTCTGTAAGGAGACTTGCAAAGTCGGAGTAAAATTTTTGATACTCTAATGAAATATTGCATAGGTACAAGTACTTCCGAAGGAGGAATATTTATTTCATTATTTAAATTTCATTGCACAAAGTATAAACAAATGGCGGGCTAACTTTAAACTGACTAACATATTATATCAAAGATAATAAACTCATAAAAATAAATAATCTCGAAGAAGTTTTATATTCACTCTCTGCCACAAATGTCATTTATTAAAAGTAGGTGGCTAAAACGTTAGTGATGAGATTACATACCCTTTGGAAGCGGCCATGGAAGAAATGACAGTTTTGTATAAGTAGTACGAAACCAAACCGTTTCAGCTGCTCGACCCTGATGTTGTCAAAGCCAGCGACTTTACCTTCTTTGAGCTTATCAAGGGCAAACTTGAGCTCTGTTTCTGTAAAAGCCTCGTCCAAGTGGTTAACCTCTTTACCAGAGTCTCGTGTAAATTTCTTCTGGAGACTTTTCGTAGAAGCTTTCCCATTTTGGAGTAAGTGGTGAGCGATCTGGTTTGTGGTCACATTGGAATGACGATCAGCGATTTTAGGATCATTATTTAGTTTCCTTATAAAACACCATGCCTTCTTGCTTTTATGCGTCATATCTACGCCTTCGATTAGCTTGTTCCACTTTTCTCTCGTTGTTTCGGATATGGCTTCTAGCAATTCATTCCCAAACAAAACCTATGGTGTCCTGTGAGATGGGATCTAATTCATACTGGTCTTGGTATGTCATCCTATCATATTATATTTAAAAACATATATTTGATGCTTGGGAGAGCAAGCGAGATGTAGTTGGTATTTATTGTGACCTCTCCAAAGCTTTCGATTGTGTTAATCACCAAACGCTTTTAAGGAAATTAAAACAATATGGTGTCTATGATAAATCGGTTAGCCTTATGCAATCATATCTATGTGAAAGAACACAAAAAGTAGTTATCAAAAAAACTGAGTCTACTGGAGCCCCTATCAACATGGGCGTACCCCAGGGGTCAATACTGGTCCCTTTTGCTGTTTTTAATTTATATAAATGGCCTTCCTTTTTAAGCAAAGAATTTATGCGAGACAGTGCTATTTGCTGATGACACTTCCTCTAGTTTTTAAAGTTGACAGAGGTAATAATTGTTCTGACGAAGTAAATAGTACTTTATCGAAAGTTGCGCATTGGTTTCATAGCAATAATCCATTCCTTTACCATGGTACCATTACACAGTACCATTGATGGTACTGTGGCAATTTCTTTTTGCCGTGGTACCATCAATTAATCTATCATTAAACTCGAAAAAAACAAAATGTGAAAAAAAAATCCCTGCCAAATGTAAGACAGGTTGATATTCACATAAAATTGGATGACAATATAGTAGAATTAATTAACAGTACTAAATTTTTAGATATAACATTAGATTATCGACATCAATGGGACACTCATATTGAAGCCTTGGCCGGTAGACTCAGTTCTGCGGCATTTGCTGTTAAAGAAATAAGGCTCTTAACCGATATTGAAACGGCAAGGTTAATCTATTTTAGCTATTTTCAGAGTGTATTGTCCTACGGCCTATTACTTTGGGGTTCAGCAGCTAACCGAAAGTATTTTTGTGCTTCAGAAAAGAGCTATTCGCGCCATATACGCACTCGTGATCTATGTGATCACTGGCAAAGATTAGATCAGGGTTTTAACCCCTTTTCCAGCGACCGCTGTTGAATGATGACGGAAGTTTTTGATCATGGATCAAAGATAGTAGGTATGTGTCCATCAACCCATTCTTCAACCTTCACTCCGTTGTCATCACTGGTTCTGTATCCCCAGTTCTCGCTATGGCTATTAAAATTACCAAGATCGAATCTAACCGGATGGGCGTTAAAGTTCGGCGGACAGCTGAATAATACGGTGCATTGGGAGGTTTGTAGACTGAAGTGACCGTACAGTTACTAAGTTCGGTAGTAAGGATCTCTATGTTACTGGTGTTAGTCTGATACACAGTGCGTACCTCTTTATCTGGCCTGGCGAATAAGCACTCCCATACTGTCGATGGGGGACTTCAGCTATGAGTTTCATCCCCTGAGTCACTTGTCAGATATGCTTTAACGAGTGTGCATCTGAGTTGCATAACCTCATTCCGCCCTCTCCTTTAAACTCACGCTCAGAGAATTAAGTACTATTTCATCATGCCTGGAATACCCTGCCGGCTTCTGTTTGCCCGGGTACCTACAACCCAAACCTCTTAAAGTCGCAAGTGAATAGGCATCTTCTGGGTGAATCTATTCACACAAAATTTTATTCAAATACTATAACCAACCACATTATAAAACTACCTTTGTGAGTTCACTCAATTCACGCGACTAATTTAGTAAACACTGTTTAACTGTTTAGAATTTTCCGAATATCAGTCAATCACTTTACAATGCAATGGATGCACCCATTATTGTCTTTTTTGCTGTCGCCTTTGGTTGTCATGTCACACATACCACAAAATTGTCTTGAGATTCATGTTAATGAATATGACAAAATTTTAACATATAGTTGTGTTGCTGTCGCTTCGGTTTAAATTTTTAATTAGTACGAATATTTCAGCATATCGCATAATATTTAAACAGAAAAAAGAACCTGACGTTAGGCAAGTTTTTACGTTTTTTACCCATTTTTAGAGCACAAGGGATATGATGCGTACATGGCGAAAAATAGTGACAGTGAAAAATAAAAATATTTTAAAATGAGTAATAAAAAAGGTTTTTTAAAGTGGCTGATTTATAACCTTACGTGGCAAGTTTACATTAGTAAACAAAGTATCAATTATTTCAGTTGCGCTACATTTTGTTTAAACAAATTTAACGTTTAACGACGATCTCCGTGGCCGATTGGTGTACGCACCGGTTTTCAAGGTGCCACTATCTCTGAGGTCCCGGGTTCGATTCTCGGACGGGTAAATGTCGAAAACTAACTTTTAGATATTTTCTTGTATCTGGGTGTATGTGATCGTTGCTTCCAATTTTCAATGACACAAGTTATTGTGTTATTTGATATTGTCATTTTTGGTATTGGAAAATTATGTATTTTATTTTATTTTTTTGTACTTTAACAATATTTTTATTTAAGTGTTTTTTTATATATTGATTTATATTATAAATTGATAGCGTGATTTTATATAAACGGTATACTTATTTAAATATTGATTAACTAAGTAGATTTATTTTGTAAAAAAGTATTAGATGATGGGCTAGTATGAGTTATTTATATTTTTTCATATTAAATTATAAGTTTTATTAATTTGATTGGAATAAATCTGAAAATGTACCTACTGGTTAGAGCAGTATACATTATTTATTTTTTTCAGTGTAATTTGTAGCAAATGTTGTAGTTTTGCCTGCGAAGATCATTTCGATAGTGGATATATTATCGAAATGATCTAGAGATAGAAAATAAATATAAATAGCTGCTGCTGTGTTCTGTATTCTGAAGAATCGTTTGAAGTGACTATCTTTGTTAAAAAAAGCTTTTTTTACTACATACGAATAATATCTAAGATCTACTCTTCCTACAAACCGACATTTACAATAAATATTCATAATAATTCTTCTTGTATTCTACATAATAAAATTTCCTTAGTAAAAGCGCACATAGGTGATATTTTAGATGTAAATAGAATGCGCGCTGCATGCCGCGTCTACACGTATTTCTCAGTCTACGAGAGTGCCGCGGCCGGAGTCTTACCGATCCCAGCACCCCCTCGCTTGTGTAAGCAACGGCCATCGACGATATTTTTTTTACCTATGCTATATCCTTAAACATCGGATTGGTAGTTATGACAGATAAAAAAGAGATATGTCTTGTTCACGATCGATTTTTTTATAGATATAGGTATCTACCTATTTCTAATTTATTTCACCTTATGAAAAAAACACAAGTTGTAGCCCTAGCACGAAAAACTGTCGATAAGGTAACCGTTATTGTGATATTCATGATCGTATTATTTTGTACGAAAACCAGAGAGAGAGAAACGCCTATTTCGGCCGTTTGGAACTGAAACACAATACTTACATGTTTGTCAGCCGCACTTTGACAACTTTTGAAAGACGGTATAGTTTAATATTATCGAATCGTACCAGAACGATATTGTAATAAATTAAAAAAAAGTTTTTTATGCTAGGTTGCTACTATTCTGTGCTAGGGATATTATTGAAGGTATGTCTCCTCAAACAGTAGAATCGACCTCGCGCTAAATTAATTGAAGAGAGAACTAACAATATTTGTGGTTGAATTTTTATGCCGGTTGTACACGTTGGCCCAACCATTGGCCCATACATCGTATATTAACACTTTTGAAAGAACCTTTCTAAACTTGTTCGTTCAAAAGTGTCAATGTACGAAGTATTGGCCAATAGTTGGGCCAACTTGTACAGGCCGCTTTACGGTTTGCATTTTTAACAGTTTATTTTTACAGGGCTGTATTTAAATTGATTTTAATATTGAAACTCGATGGCACCATTTATTCTGTGATTGTTGTTAAAAGATGCAATGGAAATGGCGTATCGTTGGTACAGATATGGAACCAGGATGAAAGCGTAAATCTTCTAACTGAGCCAGCCCACACCTGAATCATTGCTAGCTTTTGTTTCCCTTTTGCTTGGCTATTTAATTATGGCTGGCTATTGCTTGTGGGAAGAGCTGAGCTAAACAAATGAATATCGTTTAGCTCTAGTATTTAGGCGTCTCGTCCTAACTGACAATGATTAGATGTTGCTTTGTTTTAAAAATGAGTTCGTGCGAATTCATAAAAGGATAAATTGATTTTAATATTGAAACTCGATAGCACCATTTATTCTGTGATTGTTGTTAAAAGATGCAATGGAAATGGCGTATCGTTGGTACAGATATGGAACCAGGATGAAAGCGTAAATCTTCTAACTGAGCCAGCCCACACCTGATTCATTGCTAGCTTTTGTTTCCCTTTTGCTTGGCTATTTAATTATGGCTGGCTATTGCTTGTGGGAAGAGCTGAGCTAAACAAATGAATATCGTTTAGCTCTAGTATTTAGGCGTCTCGTCCTAACTGACAATGATTAGATGTTGCTTTGTTTTAAAAATGAGTTCGTGCGAATTCATAAAGGTCACAGCACATTGCATCAACTCGGAAAGGGATCGACACCGTATCGCCTTTCGCCTCGCCGTCAACCAGACGTCAACCTAACGCAAGCACGTAACCAAACCGGATCAGCGTTGGTACGTCGGCTCGGCTACGGCTAGGCGACGCCGCGGTTACGGCTTGCTGCACAGTGTTTCCATATAAAAAAAGAGAGAAAAAAATGATTAAAAAAAATAAAAAAAAATAAAAAAAACAAATAAAAATTACAAAAAAATGAAAAAAAATGAGAAAAAAAAAAATTGATGTTCATTTTCATTTTCAGACCACTGTGCGTAGAGCCGTAAGCTCGGGTACGGAGAGACGTGAGCGCGTGGACGACTAGCGGTAAGCGCGGGGATAGCAAGTTGAGCGACCCGCAAAGCGGTTCGTGAGCTGGTCCCGAGGCGAGGCGATTACGTTACGATTCCGATTAGTGTGCTTTGCAGTAGGGAGTTTCATACAAAGAATACTGAACCGGTCGAGTTGATACGTTTACGATCCCTTTCCGAGTTGATGTATGTGCTGTGACCTTAAAAGGTACATGATTGCTGAACTAAGCTTATTTTTCTACCAGATATATCATTTGTCATTCGTTCTATCTAATGTAGAAACACGTAGCTTCTAATATGATGAGAATTAAACAAAGTCGCGTTGAGACACTTTTTTTAAAGACGGCTAAAATGCTTTTCTTTTTTTTAGACTTATAAACTTTTATTTATTTATTTACACTTTAATGTATAAGTACACAGATAATTTAGATAAAAAAAAATATATACAAAGGAGACATACAATGGGCGGCCTTATCGCTAAAAGAGTCTTTTTAAAAATAAAATTTTCAAGAATTTCTTCCAGAGAACCTAGGGATGGACAGGATAAGAAAAGAAAGTATGATGGGATAGTTAAAGGTGTACAAAGTATATACTTAAAAATTGCATTGTAAATGCATAAAAATAATATAAAATCTCAAATATATACAGGATATTTTTTTTATCAGTGCACAAATTTTTAGGATCGACTCAGAATCGGTAAGTCAACAACTTTCTCCTAGAAACATGGGTCGAAATACGTCAAAAATTTTTGGACTTCCCATACTAAATCGATCACGTGATCAGTCCGATTTGTATGAAGAGTCAAAAATTTTTTGTCATATTTCAACCTATGTTTCTAGGAGAAAGTTGTTCACTTACCGATTCTGAGTCTATCCTAAAAATTTGTGCACTGATAAAAAAATATCCTGTATATGGTGTACAAAGTGTTAAGTAAAAAACAATAAACTTACTACTTACCTACATCCATATAAATATACCTTTACCTATATTTTTTTAATTAAAAACCGGGCAAGCATTTGACCGCCATCTTGTTTGGCTAACAGGATGCAGTCTAAGGTGTCATTCATGCCTGCCCTTTACATATTAATACATACTCAATAACTTTAAAAAACTTGCAAACATAACTATTTAATATAATTTGGGGCTCATCTTTATACTAAATACTTAGCATTATCAAAATATTTCTAAAAGCCCACACACACGGCATGCGCGTTCCATATCCCACGTCCCACGCCCGCCCGGGTGACGGTCGGGCGCCATCAAAGGCAGCGTAACAATTTGCTGTCCCTTGATTGGGCGGAGCGCACCTGTGTCCCGGCTGAGTGCCGTTCTAAACAAAGGGTGAAGGGCGGTTTGATCCAAGTCTTAAGAGGAATTTCAGGAATTTTTGTTTTAGTCGTTTTTATTTAATTTTTGACGATCGTCGCTAAAAGAACGATACCGTACCGTTATTAGAATGTACGAGTACCTATTACCTATACTAACTATTTTTAAATGCAAGAAACAATAAATAATTGAATTTGATGACCTCCCAGGCCGAGTGGTGTACGCACCGGTTTTCAAGGTACCGCTATCTCTAGAGGTCTCGGGTTCGATTCCCGGTCGGGTAAATATCTAAAACGAGCTTTTCAATATTTCCTCGGGACTGGGGTATATAGTAATACCCGTCGTTGTTTCCAATTTCCATGATACTAGTGCTTAAGCTACTATACTTTCGTCACAAAGTAAGTACGCGGTGCGCGCCTTTTGTATTGGAACAATGTATGTGATGGTGTCCAATATTTATTTATTTATTTATTTTATAGTACCTAAGTGGTAATTGACGGTGATTGTTCGATATTGTTTTTAAAGAAGGAAGGCAGAAATCAAGTAGAATTTAATGCTGCTTTAATTAATTATGTAATTAAAATACTTGACAATTTATAGAAAAAATGTGATAGTAAAAAACCACGAGCCCTATAAGTAGCTTTCAGGCGGGATTTTTCCTATACTTACAAAATTGCATTGTGAATCCATAAAAAATAATATAAAAACTTGACAATTTATCATTATTTATTTAGTTAAACTAAGGCAACATACAAACATATTGAAGCACTAGTGAACTTTATGTGCTTAATCTATATACATATATATGTATAGGTAAAACTCTTGCGTTACCGACTGACTGACAGACAACGCACATTTGAAACTCCTGGGCGCAAGAAGCTGAAATTTGGCATGTATGGTCCTAGGGGAGTGTAGGGGAGTAGTTAGAGAAGATTTTTAGAAATTTCCTCTCAAAGGGGGTAAAAGGGGGTCTACCCAGACGAATTTGCGAGCGAAGCGCTAGTATATAAGTCATAACGCGGTATCAATATCGTTACTTAATAGTATTATTTAGTAAATGAGTTAATTAATAAGTTATACATACATTGTATAAGATTATACTTTTCACCGTGTTTTCACCCCTTGAATGCCTTTACCTTGTACCAGGAAGCACGCCGACAGGTGCGTTGTATTGTCACTGTCGCTACTTGAATGCTAAAGCATGGGATTGATTTTTGAACTTTTAGCCCAAATATGGATTAAGAATGACGTAACCACACCTGGTTTACAGACAAGCATAATAATATGAAATGATTATTATTTTTTTTATTTATTGAGCAGTCAAGAAAGATATAAGTACTAACGAGTATATGTACGTTAGTACATATTAGCTAGTTTAGATTGTCGTTTAACGAACTTTTGATATTTTTCAGGTAGAGTTCTACTTTTTCGTATACTATGTCAAGTGCACACATTTGGCCACACTATAACACTAAAATTTAATTGTGTTATCAAATAACGCGAGCGTAAGTATTAATGTCATCGGCTAATTTCTGACCACCTAAATACTATAATATTTGCCGACATCATAGGAATATACTACACCAAGTATTATAAAATCACACCAGGTTTTCCCGATAGCGTACAGACCACCTGATGCGGGATCTATGTCAATATCCGCTCAATAAATTCTTTTTAACAATACAAAAAGGATTGCTTCACAAACTGAGCTTTGTCCGACAGTTTACTCCTGTACTAAATCAGATCTTGATCATATGATCGATTCCTACCAAAATAAAAGGCTCCCACGTCACAGGAATAAAGGATCAAAATACATCATTCCAGACAAAAAAATCTACGAGCGGTCTTCACAAAAGCGTCTCTTATTCTCGTCATCTGTCAGGTCTGCTCCTCAATTTATTATGCAGGTTATTCTTGGCCTTATTTGTGGCGAAAATTGCGATTATAAATCACAGATATTACGGCACTTTACCGTCCGGACGCAGAGAAAAACTTTCTAAGTAGGACAGAGCACTTCTATATTTACCCATTGTGATCTTATGAGCCATGAAAGAATACGCATGTAGTAAGTACATTTTAGGAATTTCTACGGTAACACTCATAGAATTAGGTTCTCTAAGAATACGTGTAGATACCAAACAAAAATGATTGTGAGCGAGGGCATGATGGAAGCATAAAAATAACTCAAAAATCTTAGGATTTACTATAAAATATAGTTTTGGGATTCAAGTAGGTATCGCAAGGTGAATGCGATTATGCGATTAAATAATACGCTTAGGCAGGTTACAGTACTTCCATAACCACTTATCAAAAATATTAGTACAATATAAATATTGGAACACTAGGTTTGGGTAAAATCGATGTGGGTTTGAGGTTTTAAGTTTGCAAAAAAAATGAGGTAGACTTAAGGAAAGAAAGGGTTTAATATTGTAATGAAAAACAAAAATAATAAACAATAAATAATAGCGCAAAAGCACTATTGTTGTTAAATTGTTACTGTTATCAATTTAATTAAATCTTTACAGTTGTCCTGGATATAAGTTTAGTATAAGTACCACACAAAATATTATTTACTCCGCGATACTATTACAAAAGTAGGCCTCGCCCGCATAGTGTTTCAAAGCTTTCATGGCAATTGTCAGAGCGGAGTTAGCCGCAAACGTAACGTTTTTTTAAAATAAAACCCCTTTGTCGGTTGGTGTTTTGAAAAATGTACAAAGGAGTTGCCGGGTGTTTGTGAATTGTTCTAACGGAGAGCGATATTGTGTCGTTGTGTACACGCCGCCTGACTGGCAGCGGGCTGCGCTATTTGGGGTTCCGTTTCTGAATATTAAGGCGCCGCCGATTCCCCAAAATAGGGTATTTTAAATTATGGATTACTCGCAAATCATAAGTACTTAAAATTTGGAAAAAATATATATTATTTTACAGTTATTTATCTAGTGCTTCCGGCTGTTTTTTTTTCGATTGGTGATATTTTACTGTGTCAAATAAAATCCCAAACATCCGTCTAATAATAATTCAAATATCATATTACTTGCAGTAGGTATACTTGGTTTTAGTTAATGAAAAACATATGAAAATAATTGTCTTTGAATAGCCGAGGGATTCCGGCCGTCATATTTTTTTTCTTTTTATTATTTAATTTTTAATTGAATTTTAAGTGATTTTCGATTTGCGGGGCGCTCGCGAGTTCACAGTTCACTGCCGGCTGCCGCTGGGTCCGCGCGAAGTGTATCGAGCGCGGCCGAGCAAGCGTTAGCGTGCCTATTTCGGTCGGAAAGCCTCGCCTTAAAATCACTTGACCAATAAGTATAAAACAAGTAGGTAGTCAACTGAAAGCATCGGAACCGCATGTTCGTGCGTAGGTCGTCGGGAAGTGATAAATGAGAGGAGGCAAATAGATAAAAAGGCTTTACTTGTGTTACAGTGGTATACAAAATAGAAATATAGAAAATAAAATGCGATGGGGGAAAATATGCGTTAAGATGCGAAAAAAGAGAGAGAGTGTTCTTCGTTGACTTCAAAAGGATGCTTTTATACATCCTTTGAATTTGAAATTTGACCGCTTCTCG
Source organism: Crambus lathoniellus (assembly GCA_949710035.1). NCBI lineage: Eukaryota > Metazoa > Arthropoda > Insecta > Lepidoptera > Crambidae > Crambus > Crambus lathoniellus. Next base: position 6,242,446 of record OX453299.1, on the reverse strand, counting down.
CCGCCAGCCAATCACGTTGCCGCAGCCGTCAGCCGTCATCCGCCTTGTTTCGTTGCATGCAGTAGCCCCGACATGCCCCCGGCCTTGGAAGCACCAGGTTGCTTCAAATTAGTTTGATTCTTCTTCTTCTTTGTCGTTGTCTTCTTGGAATAATGGGCAAATTTTCGAAAATGCCCTCCTCACAGTGCCTGTTGCCGTGCGTATGTCTGCCACCCGAGATATGCCATCGTTTCCAGGAACTGTAGTTATGATGCGCCCCAAATGCCATTTAAGAGGAGGCAGGTTATCGTCTTTGATGACGACGAGAGTTCCAGCTTGCAACGAGTCACCGCCTTCAGTCCATTTGCATCTAGTTTGCAGCTCAGAGACATATTCTTTCGCCCATCGTGTCCAAAAGTGGTGACGAATCTGCTCCAACTTCTTGTAGCGATTGAGTATGTTTCCTGGATCAGATCGCATGTCATCATATACTGGCGCTGTGAGTGTACGACCAATCAGGAAGTGGGCTGGACTTAAGGGTAGGAGATCATTAGGGTCTGAGGACATAGGTGAAAGTGGACGTTAGTTGAGGATAGCCGCTACCTGTGCTAGTACTGTGGTAAATTCCTCAAACGTTAAATGCGCGTTTCCAATGACCCGCGTCAGATGTTTTTTGCATGACCGTATTCCAGCCTCCCACAAACCACCAAAATGGGGAGCGTAAGGGGGAATAAAGCTAAATTTTATAGACTGACCTGCTGCAAATTGAGATATATCCGCTGAACAATTAATGATATAATTTGAAAATTCTTTCATAGCTCCTACAAAATTTCTACCATTGTCAGAGAATATTTCAACTGGTTTTCCATAGCGTGAAATAAAACGTTTGAGAGCTAGAATATATGCTTCTGATGAGAGATCGCTAACTAGCTCCAAATGTACTGCACGTGTTATAAAACAGATAAATAAACAAATGTACGATTTAACCGTTTTCGCGCCCCTCCCTTTGCGATTTAAAGTGTACACTGGCCCAGCGTAATCGACGCCACAATATAAAAATGGATAAGTTGCACTCAAACGTTCCTTAGGCAAGTTACCCATTTTTAAAGTGTCTAAATTAGTGCCATCAAAAGTAACGTCATGTAAAAAAGACGGACGATTCCACCATAAGTGTGAAGTGGTTAGGTCAGGCAGGTGCAAGCCTCGAGACACTAAATCTGCGGAGTTATTTTTACCACTAATATGTCGCCATGGTTTCCCTTCTGTCAGTTCATGTATCTTGGCTACTTTATTTTGAACAAAAGTTTTCAATAAAGTGGGAGCCATGCTCAGCCATCCCAAGACAATAGTAGAATCTGTCCAGAATATTACGCGATTAAACTGACATTTAAGCGAATTTTGAACTAATGAATAAAGTCGCGCTCCAAGTAACGCCCCACACAGTTCGAGTCTCGGTATGCTAACAGGCTTTAATGGCGCAACCTTGCCTTTTGAACATAATAAATGCATGGTTGCTGCCGGATTAATCCCACCGATAACCGATCGTACATAAATACACGTTCCGTATGCCGTTTGAGACGCATCAGTAAAAATATGTAGCTCGAGTTCTATAGGCTCATTTGCTATTACGTGTCGCGGAATGCGAATGTATTTTAGCCCCGATAAGTCGCTAGCAAACCGGTTCCATTCAGCTGTGACGTCGCGCGGCAGTGCGTCGTCCCAGTCTAACTTGAGAAGCCAAAGTTTTTGCAATAAAACCTTTGCTACCATTATTGTAGGGCTCAATAATCCTAATGGATCGAATATTTGCGATATGTGAGACAAAATCGTGCGTTTAGAAATAGTGATATCATTCTCAAGTTTGGTATCAAAATAAAATTTATCCAAATTAAAATCCCAAGACATACCTAAAGTTTTACAATTGTGACTGTCATTGATATTTAAATCTTTAGCGTAATCAAAACAATCAAAAGCTAGATCGCATCGAAAATTAAATATCCATTTCCTTAATTTAAAACATCCCGCCTTTAAAGTATTTGATACATTTTCGCATAATTGTAATAACTCGGTTTTGTCATTAGACCCAGTGACCAGATCATCAACAAAAAATGATTCAGCTATTGTTCTTTTTACGTCGGGATCAGGACAATCCAAAGCTAATTGTTTTAAACACCGTACAGCACGTTAGTAATATTATAGTATTCTTTGGTACAGCCAAGAATGGCGCTGAAGATTGGCCATAGGAAACGGTAAGTAATTTGTAAACCTTAATTGGTTTTGTTGGATCGTCACGCCACAAGATAAGCTGAAGATCACGTTGATTTTCGTTAATTAAGACCTGCCGATACATTTTTTCGATGTCAGCACACGCTATATATTTGTATTGATGCATTCGCAATAAGATGGCAAACAAATCACCTTGTATCGGAGGTCCTACAAGTTGAAGATCGTCGAGAGACTGCCCGGAACTCGACTTCGCACTAGCGTCGAATACCACTCGTAGCTTAGTGGTTGTGCTTTGCTCGCGGAGCACACCGTGATGTGGTATTACATAGTTAGGGGTACCATACTCGTCGACTTGCGTCATATGACCTAATTGTATGTACTCATTCATAAAATCGCTGTATAATTTTTTATACTCGGGATTAGCTTGAAGTCGCCGTTCCAAAGATAAAAATCGCTTAAGAGCTTGAGAATACGATTCGCCTAACTCATGTAGTGATGCTTTAAGTGGAATGTTTACAGAAAATCTACCGTTTTCGTCGCGCATCGTTGTATTAACGAAAATATTTTCGCATTCCTGTTCATCTGTATACGTCTTACATGGTTTTATAATTTCCTCAAGCTCCCAAAATTGCCGTAATTGCAAATCTATATTTTGAGAAAAGTTGCATTGTACACTACCCATACCCATACTGCGCTTATTTAGATGTATGGGACCTGAAACAATCCATCCTAAACGCGTATTTTGAAGGAACGGTCCATTAGGTAATCGCATTCTACCACTATTTAACAAATCCCAAAACTTATCTGCGCCTATTAAAATATCAATGTTATGAGATTCGTAAAATGATGGATCCGCTAATTGAATATGTTCAGGTATTTTGAACTCGGTATAGTGCTTAGATATAGCTGGCAATGTATACGTTAGCTGCGGTAACACAATACATTGAAGTCGCGTCGCGTATGTACTGGTGCAGGAATTTATTTCAATATCACACATTTGCGTAGACTGTGTGATTGAATTGCCAACTCCGCGTATTTCATTTGTGGACTGTAAAATTGGTAATTGTAATAGTTTGCATAATGAACTTGATATAAAGCAACGTTCACTGCCCGAATCTAAAAGCGCGCGCGCCAAATGAAAATTGTTTTGACTATCACTAACTTCAACTATTGCTGTAGATAGCAAAACTACTTTTGTTTGTGATAAATGAATGTCTGATTCGATGTGTGCGCTGAATAAGGCGGCAGCGGACGGGCTCGAAACCGGTTGCTGCACCAGCGGCGGCGCGGGCGGCGGCGGAGCCCCGCGCTTGGAGAGGGCAGTGTGCATAGATACAACTTGTTTGTTATCGCCGCATACTCGCGCTGGCACCGCCGGGCTAACATCGTTACTGCCTTTGTGCAGTATTGTGTTATGCCTTTCGTTGCATTGTCTACATGGACCGAACCTGCATGCATTTATAGTATGACCCGGGCGTAAACAGTTCTCGCAAAGTTTCTTAGCGCTTACGTGTTTAAGTTTAGTATTCAAATCAGTAGATAAAAATAGTTGACACGCGTAAAGTGGATGCATACCGTTATTACAAAAGGAACACGACTTGCTAGTGAAATGCTTTTGCGGCTTATTAGCGGAAACGTTGCAGTGAATCTTCGGGTAGTGTGAATGTGATTGTTTTCTGTTCTTGGTGTTAAAATTTGAAGTGCTACTACCGTTAGATAACTGCAGCGTCTCCAGCATATCCGCGCGATCCTTTAGAAAAGATAATAATTTATCTACCTTCAGTTTTGACTTGGAGTTATCGGATTGTTTTAATATTGTCGTTTTATGTTGTTCCCATTCGCGTTCAGTAATTTTATCTAATTTAGAAACAACAATATAAATAATAAGTGTGTCCCAAGTGTCTACCGGTTCACCTAGGATCTTGAGGGCTCGCAAATTTTTTAAAATCGTATCTATTAGGTTACGCAATAAATCCGGTTCCTCCTTAGTCAGGGCTTGAATATTAAATAACGCTTTGACGTGATTGTGTACTAACAAGCCGCAATTGTTATAACGGTTCAATAATAAATCCCATGCTACAAAATAGTTATCGGCACAGAATTCTAATGAATCTATTACTAGGGCTGCGGTACTTTTTAATGAGGATTTTAAATAATGGAACTTTTGAATGTTAGTTATCTGTGTGGAATTGTGCACAAGGGATAAAAATGTGTCCCTGAATTCCAGCCAGTGTTCACTCGAACCATCGAAGGTCGGTACAGATATGGTAGGTAACTTAACCGAGTTATAAGAGCAGCCTTTGGAACTAGAAATATCACTCTCTACGGTTAACATACATTCAGCTTGAGCCATCACTTTGAAGTAACTGTTCTCAAACTGATCGCGTTGATTTAATTGTTCTTCCAAATCAATTTCTAAAACCGATTCTTCTAGTTTACTTTGAAGACCGTTAAATTCAAAGTGAAGGCTTTTGACGCTTTGAATTCGCAACTTTAAATCTGCCATCAATTGTGAAGACAATGGTTTTTCACACTCTAGATTTGTAATGAAATTGGAAAACCTAGTTAATCTACTCTTGACAATGGCGCGTTTTTTAACTAGATCACGAATTAATTGATTTGTGCTGTCATCGTCAGTGACCGTTATTTTAACTGGGGATTTTGAACGAGACATATCATTTTCGTTACCCATTTTGGTGACTAGTGAAAGTTGGATTGTATTAAACAGTGGCAGTTAGTGCTAGCAAACGGCACGATCTGACAAACGACTGTTAATAAAGATCCCTGCGTATCAATCACTAGTACAATGAAATAATTTACCACAGTAATAGACACAAGTTTAAGCACTGGATTAGGAAAGGAAATGATAACTGATGGTCGTACCTTTTGCGCTTTGTTCTCAGCTTGATCCTCAGTTATTCTCCTTTTTTCTATAGATCGCTGCTCCAAATTCTTCGTCAGAATTTCCAGAATCCGGCTCGAAGGGCCAGATGTTCGTGCGTAGGTCGTCGGGAAGTGATAAATGAGAGGAGGCAAATAGATAAAAAGGCTTTACTTGTGTTACAGTGGTATACAAAATAGAAATATAGAAAATAAAATGCGATGGGGGAAAATATGCGTTAAGATGCGAAAAAAGAGAGAGAGTGTTCTTCGTTGACTTCAAAAGGATGCTTTTATACATCCTTTGAATTTGAAATTTGACCGCTTCTCGCCGCCAGCCAATCACGTTGCCGCAGCCGTCAGCCGTCATCCGCCTTGTTTCGTTGCATGCAGTAGCCGCGACACCGCAGTTTTACGCGGGACAAATACATATTGAGGTCTCAGTTTTTTTATTTAATATTTTGCAAAGTTTTTGTGATTTTAAATGTGAAATGGAGTAATTACCTTTAAAATGAGATACTTTGATAAAATGTTTGATAAAATTTCGTGTAATAGTGAGCGATTTTGTGAGCGCAATTTGTAGTGGGACAAGCTTCCCAGGGGTATGCCGCTTATAGAAGTCGGATATTCAACGTGGAATTTCTTGTAAGTTTTATGTAAGTACGGTTAAAATACGAGGTAGATATATTTTCAAAAACGTGTGTGTCTGTTTTTAATGATAGTTTCTTTATAAAGATCATATTATGACGCTCAAAAAAGTACGCTCGTAAATTTACCCATATCGGGGATATACCTACGTGAGTAAACGAAGTATTTTTTTTATCCACAACGGAGTTGCACTTATCCTTCATCACACCTGATGGTAAGTGATGATAAGGCTGAAGGTTGAAGCGCACTACTCTCGGAATCCTCAATCACTGATTGAACTGGCTATCATATCTCTAACTGCCGGAACACAACATTGCTGAAAACATCGTTGTTATGGCGTCAAACTTAGATAAGATGGTGGTAGCTAGCCAGGCGGACTGTGAACAAGCCCTACCACCAACCAAACCGAATACAATATGTATCACCACTGGGAATCAAATCCGGGACCTCTGGGTCTGATACCGGTGATGTGTATCACAGAGGCGGTTAAATTATGACGCAAGTTACATATATACATATATTGGATAAGTACCTACATAGTATAAACTGCCTATCTTATTGTGCCTCTTTCAGGTTAGGTTTCAATAGGATGTAACCGACCCCGTTTCTTGTGGTCCAATCAATTAATATATCGTTTTTATTTATTCACAAAAAGCGATTTTATCATAATAATATTTGCGTATTTCTTTATATCATCCAATCAAAAAGAAATGCTTGATAAGTTTAAAGTATTTTCATATAACAAGAGATACAACATAACTAAGAATAAAGAGAGAAAAATTATTTATTTACGTAGATAACCTCTCCGATGTTGTGAGGGGAACCCTTTATACTAAAGATATATCTCACTTGCCTCTGTTGCTTTATTTGCCAAGTAACTTGCAGTAAGCTAGAGAATGTGCCAGTTAACGTTGTGCTTTTTACCAAACAATGCACAATGATTTGTACTCAGTTCGAGCGAGAGCTCGTAAGGACTCGAATAAAAATTGAAGGCTCTGTAATTTTATGGGACTAGCCAAGGACTATACCTATTGTAGTTTTATATAATAGTAGACGTCAAAACCATTATCCTACTATAATATTATAAATGTGAAAGTTTAGATGTTTGGATGTTTAGAACGAAAATCGTTACTCAGTCACGCCAAAACGGCTGAACGGATTTGGCTGAAATTTGGGACACAGATACTTTGTAGCCTAGAGAGGTACATAGGCTACTTTTTATCCCGAAAAAATGTCACATTCTCGTGGGATAACATCGTGTAGTCCACGCGGGCGAAGCCGCGGGCGGAAAGCTAGTTTACTAATAAGATCACAATTTTTTTCAATGTAATAGTGAAATAATGAAATAGCTATGAGTACATATTTACAATTAGAGAAATCTCTAAGTTTTTTAAAGGCTGGAAATAAAAGACCGTTTTAAAAATAAAATTTATTAATTTTCATTTTCTTGGCAATACTACCTTAGTAATATTATAGCATTCTTTGGCAATACTGTACTGATTGATATACTTGAAAAAATCAACCCATCTTCCAAAGGTTTGGTGTAAACTATAGTAGGTACTTACATTTTTCTAGAATTTCAATATAAATTGTTAAATAAAAATAGCATAATTGCAAATTCAACAAAAAGTAATAAATAATTTGGCTAAAGTTCACCTTTTTCAAGTAGCTTGGTCTTTGTAAATCAATCTTATTGAATGTCATGTATCTGTCAGACCTTACTTGTCCTCAAAAATCTCCTTTAACTTAATTAGCTCGCGAGTGGTTATCCGATCAAGATAATTTTCCCCTTCGGTGGCAAAGAAAATCTTCTTTAGAGATTGTGGCACGATGAGGGTCTTGTGGCTTGTGTATGATTGAACACGAGTATTTTGTATCGATATACATGTTTGTCTGTTTACGTTAAGACTGCATGACGAATTTAAAGAGGTAATGGTGGACCGTTGTGAATTAAAAACATTAAGAATTACTGTAAAAACATACAACACAAACAACAAAAAGTATACTTTAACGTAGGTATAAAGATTTAATATTTTTTGATAAACTTAAGTTGTTAAAAGATGATTAGGTATTTGTGTTTGTGTGTGGTGAATTGTTGATAAATGTATATCATTTCACACTGAAGTGTATGATCCATCGATGATATTTAATTACAGTGCGGACAAATATGAGTACCTACGTATAATTTCCCATAAAAACTTCAATTTCTTCCAACGTGTGATGTATTTTTATAAATAACTAGCGGATCCTCGCGGTTTCACCCGCGTGGTACCCGTTCCCGTGGGAATATCGGGATAAAATATAGTATATGTCACTCAGGAAAGAATTTCCTAAATCCGCCCGTAGTTTCGGAGCCTATTCGATTCAAACAAACAAACAATCAAATCTTTCCTCTTTATAATATTAGTATAGAAAATGTTCGATAAATCTGATGATTAGGTAGGTACATATTACACTAGATGTTCTGTAATAATAACACAATTTTCCAAGTTAATCTAAATAATTAATGAATTTGATTGCATTATAAAAGAACAAGCAACTGGGAAGTAGTGAACCAAGTACAAGTCATATGACAAGATATTGTAGATAAATGAGAAATTGCGTCTCATTTATCTACAATATCTTGAGCAAACTCAATTCTTTCCTCGTTCTCACTAACAAATCACCTCGAACAATGCTAACTGCTTCGTTCCCAGAAGTAATTCAAGATCAGCGACGAATAAATCAGTCCGCGTCGAACCCGGCTCCACTTAGCAGACGCATACGGTGCCAACACTCGGGAAACATACCAGCAAAGTTAGGGCATAGTTGAAAACTGGTTGGAAATATTTGGTGTGGAATAAGATATGTAGGTATCTAGCTGTCATAGTTTCTTAAGAATCCGAGTCGATGCCATGGAACAAAAACATACAAATTTCTTGGTCGATGCTGATAAGAAAATATCTTCTAAAATTATCTATAGAATGACAGAAAAGTTTTGCGGGCCGATCGCCGTAATTCTATGCAGCGCGTCTTGATCACGTTTGCGTCTTGACGTTTGACTTCGTATTGCCGTAATGACATAACGAGGCACACGTCACGCAAACCTATAGTCCCACACCCCTGTCTGTTCTGGTGACATCCGTACGAAAGTATAGCTGTCGAAATAGACTGCCGTATGAAAACTGTTTTAGTTCCAAAGATTATCACCGGAACAGAAAACGTCAGTCAACGCCGCGCGTATCAAAAACGGTATTGCACGTCGCGTGAACGTCAACTGCACGTACACTTGACTAATGCGTCATAAGATTACCGCGATCGGGGCGCTGGTTGTTACGGCGTGTTTCGAAATATTTAACGATTTTATGGTTAGATGGATTGTAGAAGGCTAAGAATTAGTAGCGAGTTGTTCCAAGTACGTGGTATCAGTAATTATACTCCATGCTCGTAGGCGAGCACTGTGTAAAAAAAAACAAAAAAAATAAAAAAAAAAATAAACAAAACAAAACATAACATAACCAAATAAATCTAAGAGCTGCCAAAAGCAAAAAAATCCATTTTCACGATTATAACACAACTAGCGCTCTGCTTGCGACTTCGTCTGCGTGAACCCCTTCCCCGTTTTTACCCCCTTAGAGAGGGAATTTCCAAAATTCTCTCTTAGTGCTCCCCTACACTCCCCAAGGAACATACATGCCAAATTTCAGCTTCTTGCGCCGAGTAGTTTCAGCTGTGCTTTGTCTGTCAGAAACGCAAGAGTTTTATATTTATTTTTTATTTTATTTAATAAACTTTATTGTACAGTTACATCAAGTAGAGTACAAAAGGCGCGCTTAACGCTAAAAGCATTCTCTACCAGCCAACATTTGGGAAAAACGAGACAAGCGAAGGCGGTACAAATAAAAAAAATATTAATTCTGATTTAAAAATGAATGCAATTACCTAATATACGTTTAAAATACTATAATATATAATACTTATATACATACATACATGAAAATATATTTTACATACATACAAATAATTATAATATATACATAAATAATACACAGTGAACACAGAAAGGAATGATGACTGAATTCATGTGCGTAATCCTGCGAGAAGAACAGCGCGAGCATTCTTTTTGAAGGAGAACTTGCTTAGAGATCTCCTAATAGAGTCTGAATATATATAGATAGATAGTGCAATCATACCTCAGAGAGAATCTCTTTTAAAATATGATGAAAGATATGAAAAGAAAGGATCATCCTTTGGTATAAACGTTCTTGCCCAACCCGTAAATACGAACTCTTACAAAGACGTACCTACCTTTTAACTTTTTATTTACGAGTGTGATTTCTTTTGTGACTTGTCGTCACATAAAACGCGCAGTCTGAATTGCCCCTTAGGGTTGGAATCGGCAGCCTTGCACCGGAAAACTTCCGAGTAGCAATTGGTGCGTTTCCATTATACATCGGTCCCCTACATGCAATAAAATAAAATGCGAATAGTTTTTTCTTACTTCCCACGAATACGTTGACAAGGGTCGTGACGGACTTTAATTATTTAGTTATAGTCGAATACAAGTGTATTTATTCTAAAATGTATCTTATTAAAATAGTCCAAACAGTTTAAACATAGGTTATACCTTTAGCAAAGTTATTAAAATATTGTGCGAAGGTTTATGATTGCTTGATGAAGTCTTTTTTAGTTTGAATAAATCATCCGAAACAAGGCAAGAAGCTTTTATTCGAAAACAAATGTTTAATCACGCCTACTCGAATTTGATACATTTTATCGTAGGCGTAGCAAAAAGGGTTGTCCTTGATCTGTCAAAATAACTGAAAAAACTGGGTAAGTTTCAAGGCTTTTTAAAGGAACAAAAATATAAAAATAGATAGAAAGATAGGAAAAAATGGAAACGGTACAGTTTCAATGTGCTAATACTTTCAGCAAATACATTGGCGTGTATGAGACAAAACCTCATACAAAACTAGGGTGGATTACGGGTGCAGGGGCGACTAACTGCGGTCCCCTTACTGTTACATTCTACCAAAAACTTAGCGTTCCACCCCTCAAATTTAAATTGAACCTTAAGGCGAAGCTCATAAGGATGAAAACTTTAAGTTTGGCTGCAAAAGATGCAGTGAAATGTTCGTGAAATATGATAATCGTCGGCGTTGATGATGGTATTCATAGGACAGGGTAAGGAGAGATGGAAGCCTGCAAAGTGTACAGGAAATTAGTGTATGTTTCATAATATTGGCGTGCGTGTGTGCTTATACTATGTACAGGCAAAGTATTACCAGGTATGGAACTTTGAAGCCATCTTTTGTAAGTATTGGAAAAATGTGATAGTAAAAAACCACGACCCCTATTAAGTAGCTTTCAGGCGGGATTCGAACCCGCGCCTCCGGGAATCCGGCCCGATGCTCTGACCAACTAAGCTACCGAAAGGCTTACACGACTCGTCGAATTTTACTATCACTTGTTACGCTGTAGGCCAGCGTTGCTTCATCAATGTGAGGAAACCCTCGCATCCGAAAGAAACATTTTTACAAATGTTTAACAATCGATTAAGATGAAACAGCCATATTGAGATTTTATATTATTTTTATGCATTCACAATGCAATTTTGTAAGTATAGGAAAAATGTGATAGTAAAAAGTGATAGCTAAATTCGACGAGTCGTGTAAGCCTTTCGGTAGCTTAGTTGGTCAGAGCATCGGGCCGGATTCCCGGAGGCGCGGGTTCGAATCCCGCCTGAAAGCTACTTATGGGGCTCGTGGTTTTTTACTATCACATTTTTCCTATACTTACAAAATTGCATTGTGAATGCATAAAAATAATATAAAATCCCATCTTTTGTACTTAAAAATACGCTTAGTAGAGTTTTTTTTATGTCCTACTAGCTTTCCGCCCTCGGCTTCGCCCGCGTAGACTACAAGACGCTATCCCGCGGGAATGTGTTATTTTTTTGGGATAAAAGCCTATGTTCCTCTCCAGGCTACAAAGTATCTGCGTCTCAAATTTCAGCCAAATCACCATAAAAAATAAATGTTTTTATGAAAAATAAATGTAACGACTCCGTAGCTCAGTGGTTAGAGCAGTCGCCCGGATAGCGAAAGGATTTTTCTAGATACTTTCAATTTCAATTTTTCAATAATAAAAATTGCATTGTGAATGCAAAAATATAAAAAATTACATAAAATAAAAGATTTTATTGTTTTCTTAAGATAAATGTTTTTCATTTTCAACTATTTTCTTATTTCACTTTCCCATTGACATAAAAGCTTGAAAATCAAGCACTTCCAACAGACACCACCAAAGTTGTAGCAGATAAATAAAGTCTGGCATACCCTGATAGCATTTCTTCTGCGGTCAACAATAATACCACTATAATTACAAAGTGCAACTGACGTTAAGTGTTATTTAGGATCACCCTCGCGGAAATCTTAAGGCGATTGGGGAAAGAAGAATAGGATGTTGGGACGATGTGATTCACAGATCTATTAGAAGCGCACCGCTGTGGATGAAATAGTTTTCATTGATCAATATATCTTGTGTAAGTATAGTGTATTGTCAGTTACAAATAAAGTTGTTTGTCTAGTGTAAAAATTACGAGTGTAAACGAAAAAAACAAGTAATAAATGTTAGATCAATATTACAAACACAAGTATTTTACAATTGCGTATTTAGACTGCTTTGTTGTTTAGTTAAATGTTTATAAAAAAATCTTTTTGTTTTTAGATTTCACCATATCAAAGTTTATGTTAATTTATATAATACTGGCCTTCAGCCAGCGGCTTCGTCTGCGTGGACTAAGTAAACGACCGAGCGACATAATCCCTCGGTAATGTGATAGGCTTTCAAACTATCTTCATACTAAAAATCGCAATGACCCGTTGCTCCGTTTTGGCGTGGAAAACGGCCAACCACACAAACAAATACACTTTAACATTTATAATATGTGGATATGGATAATACTCGCAAGGTGAAGAAATTCTAGCATAGGGTAAAACGCTACAAAATGCCCCACTTGACAATACGCCCCTCTACGACTACGCTATGAGTAAAAAATATAACGAGTGACACTGATACATACGTGGCAGTCGCCTTTGGACTTCACTGAAAGCTCGGTAAAATAAATAAATAAATAAGTTCTTACATTCACACCAATTATCTAGGCCCATGTTAATTTCATTAAGAAACTGTATCATGGAAAACTTGATAACGGATAAATATATACTTAAGAGCGTTAAACCCAAATGCGTCGCGTCGAGTTTAGGTAAATGAATAACTTTCACTCGCATCAGACGTGCGCTCAAGGTCAAACGTGCGGTGTCCTGCTATAGTCAAACTAATCACATTGATCCTTTTAACTCAAGTTTAAATATTATTTAGTGTTAGTTTTTATATTATATCCTTACTTACCCTTACATAATCATAATAAGTGTATGCTGTAATCTAATGGGTTTACTACATAGACAATATTTTATTGTTTACATGAAGTAGATTCTTTAAAAGTTTACCAACTAATACTAATAAAGTAATCCTTCCCAAATGTGTATGTAAGTACTTGCTTACTCATCTTATGTTATTCATGTATGACCGACCATTCGATACGTAATCCTATCCTACTTCCTACTAATATTATAAATGTGAAAGTTTAGATGTTTGGATGTTTAGATGTTTGTATGTTTGTTACTCAATCACGCCAAAACGGCTGAACGGATTTGGCTGAAATTTAGGACACAGATACTTTGTAGCCTGGAGAGGAACATAAGCTACTTTTATCCCGGAAAAATATCACATTCCCGCGGGATAACGTCGTGTAGTCCACGCGGGCGAAGCCGCGGGCGGAAAGCTAGTTTAGAAATAAAATACCGATTTCAGAATACCATTTTTATCACAATCTGATGTAGACCTATACCACAGGAAAAAAAATACTACTACGTATTACAGAGAAACGACTTCATAGAACGGTGGGAAATGATTACACTACTACAAGCATGCTGGGCATGTGTGCGTGTCCACTGGCTGCTTGTCACTGGCGTGTCCGTACACGGCGTGTCTGGAAAAACCGGTTTACGACAGCTCAGCCAGTGGACAAGATCAGGGTCAACGCGAAGCACGTATGAGCAGTTTTCAGGCTACGCCTTTTCAATTTTGAATTTAACCAATCTTTATTAAAAATCCAAGAAGGCGGCCAACTTTTTTGATTGTAGGCCGATTTTGATGAAACTCGATTTCTAGTACTATTTTGACAAGAAAATAACAACGCCATGTCAAAAATGTAAAAAAATCCAAGATGGCGCCCAAATTTTTGGTTTGTTGGCCGATTTCGATGAAACTCGATTTCTGGTACTATTTTGACAAGAAAATAGAACTGCAATCTAAAAAATATTAAAAAACCAAGATGGCGCCGATTTTTTTTTTGTTGGCCGATTTTGATGAAACCCGATTTCTAGTACTATTTTGACAAGTAAATAGCAACGCAATGTCAACATTTTGACATTGCGTTGCTATTTTCTTGTCAAAATAGTACCAAAAACCGAGTTTCATCGAAATCGGCCCACAATCAAAAAAGTTGGCCGCCATCTTGGATTTTTTTATATTTTTTACATTGCGTTACTGTTTTCTTGTCAAAATAGTACTAGAAATCGAGTTTCATCGAAATCGGCCAACAGACAAAAAAGTTGGCCGCTATCTTGTATTTTTTTACATTTTTGATATTGCGTCGCTGTTTTCTATTAAAATAGTACCAAAAAAATATAATTATAAAAATAAAATGTATAAAGAGAATCATTAGAGTAAGTAATTTGTAAATAAATATTTCATAATAGGTACCTAATAGAAAGCTAACAATTTTAACTTCTTGTAACAACCCTACCAAAATTTTGCACCCTCTATGAAGTCAACACTCTGATAGTACTCATGTGCTTATACACCGTTTTGAAGGTCAACATCCCATTTGGATAATTCAGTCATTTACGCCATGGGTTCGCAAACCCTGGAACAGGAGACCTTGAAGAAGTACCGGCAAGAAACTCGTCAAGGTTAATTTTTTTCCTCCTTATTTACTTCATACATTGCAGTTCTGTTTTCTTGTCAAAATAGTACTAGAAATAGAGTTTCATCGAAATCGGCCAACAAACCAAAAATTTCTGCGCCATCTTGGATTTTTTCCAATTTTTGACATTGCGTTGCTATTTTCTTGTCAAAATAGTACTAGAAATCGATTTTCATCTAAATCGGCCAACAAACAAAAAAATTGGGCGCCATCTTGGATTTTTTTACATTTTTGACATTGTGTTGCTATTTTCATGTCAAAATAGTACTAGAAATCGTGTTTCATCAAAATCGGCCAACAAACAAAAAATTTCGGCGCCATCTTGGTTTTTCAATATTTTTTACATTGCAGTTCTGTTTTCTTGTCAAAATAGTACTAGAAATCGAGTTTCATCGAAATCGGCCAACAAACCAAAAATTTGGGCGCCATCTTGGATTTTTTCAAGTTTTTGACATTGCGTTGCTATTTTCTTGTCAAAATAGTACTAGAAATCGAGTTTCATCGAAATTGGCCAACAAACCAAAAATTTGGGCGCCATCTTGGATTTTTTAAAGTTTTTGACATTGCGTTGCTATTTTCTTGCCAAAATAGTACCAAAAACCGAGTTTCATCGAAATCGGCCCACAATCAAAAAAGTTAGCCGCCATCTTGGATTTTTTAATATTTCTTACATTGCGTTGCTGTTTTCTTGTCAAAATAGTACTAGAAATCGAGTTTCATCGAAATCAGCCAACAAACAAAAAATTTGGGCGCCATCTTGAATTTTTTTACATTTTTGATATTGAATTGCTATTTTCTTGTCAAAATAGTACCAAAAACTAAGTTACATCGAAATCGGCCAATACCAAAAAAGTTGGCCGCCATCTTGAATTTAATAGTATTTTTAACATTGCTTTGCTGTTCTCTTGTCAAAATAGTACTAGAAATCGAGTTTCATCGAAATCGGCCAACAAACAAAAAATTTGGGCGCCATCTTGAATTTTTTTACATTTTGACATTGCGTTGCTATTTTCTTGTCAAAATAGTACCAAAAACCGAGTTTCATCGAAATCGGCCCACAATCAAAAAAGTTGGCCGCCATCTTGGATTTTTTTATATTTTTTACATTGCGTTACTGTTTTCTTGTCAAAATAGTACTAGAAATCGAGTTTCATCGAAATCGGCCAACAGACAAAAAAGTTGGCCGCTATCTTGTATTTTTTTACATTTTTGATATTGCGTCGCTGTTTTCTATTAAAATAGTACCAAAAAAATATAATTATAAAAATAAAATGTATAAAGAGAATCATTAGAGTAAGTAATTTGTAAATAAATATTTCATAATAGGTACCTAATAGAAAGCTAACAATTTTAACTTCTTGTAACAACCCTACCAAAATTTTGCACGCTCTATGAAGTCAACACTCTGATAGTACTCATGTGCTTATACACCGTTTTGAAGGTCAACATCCCATTTGGATAATTCAGTCATTTACGCCATGGGTTCGCAAACCCTGGAACAGGAGACCTTGAAGAAGTACCGGCAAGAAACTCGTCAAGGTTAATTTTTTTCCTCCTGATTTACTTCATACAGAGTCATCAAATTAAAAAATGACCTTACAAATTACTATTTGTTAGATCATCTTCAGGGTCAGTTTCTATTACAAATACGTATTCAATTCTGATAAATACAATTAGGTGTGTGAGTGAACTAATGATCATAGAAGTAAACAATTTTCAATTACCTATCTAATGAGTGTACTAAGACGAAAGTACTAAGACGTGTCGGTTGCACTATAAACTATACCACACCACGCAGCACACTGCAAAGGTCAGCGAACGGCAGACGGCAGAGCACCGAGCGATACGTCCTCCCTCTGAAGAGCCTAGCGGCGGACTAATTTGAAATGTTTTGCGCAGAGTGTTTTATAGCACTTTAAAAAAATATATATAAAATAAATTATGCATCATTATATAGGTTTTTTGTATTATTCAAACTTTAGATAATATGTTCTTATTTTACGTTAGACTATAACTTCTTGTAAAATAAAGTAATTTATTGATAAATGTGGCATGTTTACCACCAGTGATTTCTTTATAATTTCACTTTGTTTGGATTTTAATTTCGTATGAAAATAATCACAAATTAAACTAATTTTCTTACTAACTATTTGCGTAATGATATGTAGATATACATAGAAATTTTTTTTCCCTAGTTTTTTCAATGGTATTAAAAAATTAGAGCTTCAAAATTGATGTTAAAAGTGAAGTTTATAAAACACTGTTCGGGAAAATTGTTAGTATTCACAAATACTCTATAAAAAGAAAAATGTTTTTTACTAACTTTTTAGACAAAGATACTGTTTACAATAATTTGAAATTAGCATGTTTCTAAGATTACGTTTTCATAGAAAATATCTCGTTCAAAACTGCCTATTTTGAGGCAAAACGGCGTTCGACCGCGTCAATGCTCTTTAAATACATACTTAATATATATATGTAGTTAACACCCAGACCAAGACAAATAGACATGTTCATGCACACAAATATTTGTCTTGTTCGGGAATCGAACCCGAGACCACTGGCGCAGAAGGTGGGTAGCCTACCCCTGCGCCAAATCGGTCGTCAAATTATTGAGGTGAGTAGTTATGCTTATAAGAATATCCTGTAGACTATCATCATGTAATTACCTAAGTTGCGCCTTCCAGAGCCCATACAAATATTCCTGTAGTGGCCGCTGTCGGAACGACTTTCTTACTAACATAGAAATGTATGGAGAGGTTATTGAAGAAAAAATATATTTGGCTTCATTTTTGTGTCAGTCAAACAACATTCAGTGTAACTTTATTAATTAATCTATTTACAACTCTGTTATATATTGTAGGTATTTCATGGGTGGTTGGTGGTAGGACTTGTTCTTAATCCGCCTGGCTAGCTACCACCCTCTTAGCTAACTTTGACGCCATAACAATGATGTTTTCAGCATTATTGTGTTCCGGCAGTTAGAGATAAGATAGCCAGTTCCTCAGTGATTGAGGATTTCGGGAGTAGTGCGCTTCCACCTTCAGCCTTATTACCACTTAACATCTAGGTGTGATGAAGGCTAAGTGCTACCCCGTTGTGAATAAAAAAAAATGGGTCTAGCTAGACTAGGAAATCGAGCGCAGAAAGTGAAAGGGGGCAGGACATATTGCCAGGATGAACCACAGCATGTGGCCGAGAACACTACTTGAATGGCAACCTCGCGCTAACACCCGCTCGAATATCGGCCATTCGTCCGTAAAAGCAGGCCTGTCTCACTTCCATACAAGCGGCAAAGTCCCCGAGATATTTACCTACTATTCTGGAAAACAACCTAATTTCAACCTTTTGCATTGCGTATAGCGTTCATAGTACAATAACTGTCTGCCGTCTCGCTTCAATCTGCTAGGGCTGTCAGAGGTACTACTTTATCTGTGAAAGTAATACACGCGAAGCGAGACAGATGGCGACACATGCGGATGCGTGGGCTGCGTGTGCGAAAAGTCGAGCGAGTGCAAGCCTAATGAGTCCGGTGACCGGACGCTTGCGTTTATCATACCTAAAATCGGGAGTGAAATTTCTGTACCGTAAGGTACTAATATATATTCTGTGGTAAAAGGATGGCCGTGTAGTCACGGCTCATAGTCACACGGGAACTGTAGCTCCCGGAGATCCTTCCCGGGAAAGGAACTCCGGTTCGAACCCGCACCATACCTTTGGTATGAAGATTGCCAGATAACACCCGCGCGGGAGAACACAAGAGATGTACTGACGATATCCGGCAGCAAGTTGGCAACAATTGGATGCGCATAACAGCAGATCGGCAGGAGTGGAATAGGAAAGAGGAGACCTATGTCCGAAGACGGGCGCTCCACGGGTCTCTATAGAAATATAGTAGCATTTAACTATGGCGTATATTCAAATATTGCCTGCCAATAGGATATAACTTATATTTTTTTGTCATAGTATTGGATGCAAAATGATGTGATCATGTTATCACGGCCCACACAAAACTGCTGAAACATTGCGAAAACCAAGAACAAACAACATGCAACCATAAAATCTACTGGGGAAAAATATCGGAGAATTCAAAAATAAATCTAATTCTCACGATATTATAACCTTTAATAACGTAAGTATCATACAAAATTAATAAAAATTTAGAATACCTTTGATCAAAAGCTGTATTAAAACTGTTAATAAAATGAGCATGGCTTCCTCACAAACTTGGTTCGTTCCACTCCGTGTCTCTGTTCCAGAAGTCGTAAGGCGGGTAATTCAATTACATACAACTCCTTCCTGCCTTTCCTCGGAAATAATACAAATACGAAACTTAAAGGCTTCGGGAGTTATGACCGGATATGATGGCGGCCTCCCGCTTTGCTGGTTCGTGGTCGATGGCTTATGAACAGTCTTTCAATCGAAACATGTTTCATCAAAAGAGTTTTAAAGGTTTAATTTTGAAGATTATGTTTTAGTTGGGGTCTTAAGTTTTAGTTGAGGTTTTTATTGGTAATAATAGTCTATACTAAATTCAGTAAATAAATATGAGCATTTACGTTGACGGAATGGGTACATATTCCTGCATGGAGTTAGGTAGGATACCTCCTGTCACAACAAGGTCTCAGGCTGTAGAGCTTTGCGAACCGATGGCGTAGCTTCTGTGGCATTTACAATTAAGTCATTGTTAAGAAATTTATACATCATTAAGTAACGGCTTTGCAATACTAATTAACTTTATTGACGTTTTTAAGTGCTTGTGTCAGCCTAATTGGAACAAAATTGATATACAGGATGTTAGGGGCACCTTAGCAAAAACTTTAACCATGGATAAACACATCTTAGATTTCTGCGCGAACTGTCCATATAAATAAAACACTTTCACGGATTTTTTCACGCAATTTATTCAACAACTTAGTTAAAGTTTGGTCAGGATTCCTGATAACAAGTACATCTAGGAAGGCTAGTTTCTTATTTGCCTCTAACTCCATAGTGAATTTAATGTTTGGGTGAATAGAGTTAAGGTGGTCAAGGAAAGCAGTGGCACTATCTTTAGGTAGTACTGTGAAAGTGTCATCTACGTACCGTTTGTAGAACCGGGGATACACTGGTGTTGAAGCCAGCGCCTTCTCCTCAAAATCCTCCATAAATAAGTCTGCGACTATTGGGGATACCGGAGAACCCATTGCTACTCCATCAACTTGTATGTAGAATTCATCATTCCACAGAAGATAGCCAGTTGTTAAACAATGTTCCAAAAGTTCTGCATATTCCAAAGGCAAATCGTTATCTTCTAGTTTCTTCCTAGCGATATTGATGCAGTCCTTTACTGGTAAGCATGTGAATAAGGATTGTACATCAAAACTGACCATGATTTCATCATCTGCGAGATGTAGATGTTGTATCTCACTGATGAAATGGTAGGAATCCTTCACAAAGGCTGTTGTGTTACCTCTTAGTGGCGAGAGGATTTGCGCTACGTGTCGGGCTAGTTTGTAAGTTGGTGAATCAATTTGGCTGACTATAGGACGCAGCGGAGCATCAGGTTTGTGTATCTTCGGCAATCCATACAGTTTTGGCGGTTTAGGGCAGGCAGGAATGAGTAAGTTGATGTCGAGATTCAACCATTCTGAATGTTCTTTGATGAGGTCACTAGTCTTTTTAAGGATCTTGGTGGTTTGATCGCTTTTGACATGTTTGTATGTATTCTCATCTGATAAAAGATGTAGTATTTTTTCGTTATAATCTGACGTATCCATTACTACCGTCGCGTTACCCTTATCTGCACGGAGAATAGTAAGCTCTGGCCTGTTTCGCAAGTTTTTTAAGGCCGTAAATTCGTCTCGAGGGAGGTTGGGTTTCGGTAGTTTACTATGCCGTAAGACAGATGAAATGTCCTGACGTATAGCTTCACTGTCCTCCTTTTTGATGTTGTTTTTAAATAAGCAATCCTCCACGTTACAAATAATGTCCTCGAACGGTATTCTACCAGGTGTTACCGCAAAGTTTAGACCCTTGGATAAAACTTTTAAAGTTGGTTCGTCCAATGTTTGTTTTGATAGATTGACAACTGCACGGGTTTCGTTTACTCTATGGTCTGCGGTTGCGTTTCGATACGCATTTTGTTTAGAGTTTAGTTTATGGTATTTTGAAATTTGTCTGTGTTTGCATTTGTTGTACTCGGATATTTCACGTTTATTTATTGTTTGAATGCAATCACTAAAGTCCTCCGTGTTAAGTTGTATTTTTAACTCATTGGACAAACCATTTATTTCTTTACTAATATTTTGTAATTCGGAATAATATTCTCTGATTTCATCTGTCTTACGGCATAGTAAACTACCGAAACCCAACCTCCCTCGAGACGAATTTACGGCCTTAAAAAACTTGCGAAACAGGCCAGAGCTTACTATTCTCCGTGCAGATAAGGGTAACGCGACGGTAGTAATGGATACGTCAGATTATAACGAAAAAATACTACATCTTTTATCAGATGAGAATACATACAAACATGTCAAAAGCGATCAAACCACCAAGATCCTTAAAAAGACTAGTGACCTCATCAAAGAACATTCAGAATGGTTGAATCTCGACATCAACTTACTCATTCCTGCCTGCCCTAAACCGCCAAAACTGTATGGATTGCCGAAGATACACAAACCTGATGCTCCGCTGCGTCCTATAGTCAGCCAAATTGATTCACCAACTTACAAACTAGCCCGACACGTAGCGCAAATCCTCTCGCCACTAAGAGGTAACACAACAGCCTTTGTGAAGGATTCCTACCATTTCATCAGTGAGATACAACATCTACATCTCGCAGATGATGAAATCATGGTCAGTTTTGATGTACAATCCTTATTCACATGCTTACCAGTAAAGGACTGCATCAATATCGCTAGGAAGAAACTAGAAGATAACGATTTGCCTTTGGAATATGCAGAACTTTTGGAACATTGTTTAACAACTGGCTATCTTCTGTGGAATGATGAATTCTACATACAAGTTGATGGAGTAGCAATGGGTTCTCCGGTATCCCCAATAGTCGCAGACTTATTTATGGAGGATTTTGAGGAGAAGGCGCTGGCTTCAACACCAGTGTATCCCCGGTTCTACAAACGGTACGTAGATGACACTTTCACAGTACTACCTAAAGATAGTGCCACTGCTTTCCTTGACCACCTTAACTCTATTCACCCAAACATTAAATTCACTATGGAGTTAGAGGCAAATAAGAAACTAGCCTTCCTAGATGTACTTGTTATCAGGAATCCTGACCAAACTTTGAGCCACACTGTGTATCGAAAAGCAACACATACAGATAAATATCTAAATGGTGACTCTCACCATCACCCTTTACAGTTAGCTACCGTAGGGAAATCTTTGTTTCAGAGAGCTCGCGGCATCTGTGATGATGAACACCTGAGTGGCGAGCTTCGGCACGTCGAGCAAGTACTGCGAAGTAACAAATTGCCAGTACCTCGCAAACATCACAGAAAACGCACCAAAGCAGCCACAGTAGAACGTCAACCTGCCATTCTGCCATATGTGAAAGGTGTCACTGACAAGATTGGGAGGATTCTGAAGCGTGCTTCGATTCATACTTACTTCAAGCCGCCGAAGAAGATTAACCAATTATTACCACCAGTCAAGTGTAATATCCCCTTTCAAGTTGCAGGCGTTTACAAACTAGATTGTGACTGTGGGCTCTCCTACATTGGGCAAACAAAGAGAAGCATAGGGACGCGCGTTAAAGAACATGTAGCTGACATCAAACATAGGCGCGACAATAAGTCTGCAGTGTGTGAACATTCATTTGAGGGAACCAACCATTATATAAGGTTTGACAAACCGCAGATCCTCGCTAGAGAACCAAGATACTTTCCCAGATTGATGCGCGAGGCTATTGAAATTAGCAAATACCCAAATTTCAATAGAGAAGATGGTTGGAAGATACCACCAGCTTGGGACCCTATAATCCATCAAGTAAAGTCACAACCTAAACCACACACTGCAAGAACTAAAGATACGGTTAGTTCTTTTTGCAAATAATTTTAATAAATGGAGATCGTCCCCCTTCGTGTAGTTTTCTTGCCAGTTCTTTCTCCGAAGGGCTCCAACTTTTGTGAACTGGTGGTCGAGTCAGTAACTTTTTGCTTTGCTATAAATAATTATTATCCAAATTACTTAAACAAATCAAAATATTAAATTAATAAATCATTTTGTTATAATTAAATATAATGTTAAAATAATTAATACCTAACCGTATCCTGTTTCCGAACGAAAAACAAAGACAATTAGAGTGGGTATATTCTTTTATTAAAATCAAAAAAATAGTGGGTAGTTTTCCGTGACCACGGCCCCTGGAAAGGTGCCGAAACGTCGGATAAACCAAAAAAAAAATCTCAAAAAAACAACTAAAATTTAACTAAGTTGTTGAATAAATTGCGTGAAAAAATCCGTGAAAGTGTTTTATTTATATGGACAGTTCGCGCAGAAATCTAAGATGTGTTTATGTGAACCAGTACGGACTGGAAGTCGCCAACAAATTGCGCCATTTGGAAGGTCTGGTAATCAAGCGCGCAAAAAGAAAAACATCCATAATCTTCTTGAAGAGATGTCGTGATCATGATCTCATCCCGTCTTGTGTCCGTATTTCTCCAAAACATGACATACGCGGGAGCGCTAAGATCTTACAACAGGCAAGCAAAAAGCTATTAATGAGTTTAATCAGAGAATATTATTCCGAATTACAAAATATTAGTAAAGAAATAAATGGTTTGTCCAATGAGTTAAAAATACAACTTAACACGGAGGACTTTAGTGATTGCATTCAAACAATAAATAAACGTGAAATATCCGAGTACAACAAATGCAAACACAGACAAATTTCAAAATACCATAAACTAAACTCTAAACAAAATGCGTATCGAAACGCAACCGCAGACCATAGAGTAAACGAAACCCGTGCAGTTGTCAATCTATCAAAACAAACATTGGACGAACCAACTTTAAAAGTTTTATCCAAGGGTCTAAACTTTGCGGTAACACCTGGTAGAATACCGTTCGAGGACATTATTTGTAACGTGGAGGATTGCTTATTTAAAAACAACATCAAAAAGGAGGACAGTGAAGCTATACGTCAGGACATTTCATCTGTCTTACGGCATAGTAAACTACCGAAACCCAACCTCCCTCGAGACGAATTTACGGCCTTAAAAAACTTGCGAAACAGGCCAGAGCTTACTATTCTCCGTGCAGATAAGGGTAACGCGACGGTAGTAATGGATACGTCAGATTATAACGAAAAAATACTACATCTTTTATCAGATGAGAATACATACAAACATGTCAAAAGCGATCAAACCACCAAGATCCTTAAAAAGACTAGTGACCTCATCAAAGAACATTCAGAATGGTTGAATCTCGACATCAACTTACTCATTCCTGCCTGCCCTAAACCGCCAAAACTGTATGGATTGCCGAAGATACACAAACCTGATGCTCCGCTGCGTCCTATAGTCAGCCAAATTGATTCACCAACTTACAAACTAGCCCGACACGTAGCGCAAATCCTCTCGCCACTAAGAGGTAACACAACAGCCTTTGTGAAGGATTCCTACCATTTCATCAGTGAGATACAACATCTACATCTCGCAGATGATGAAATCATGGTCAGTTTTGATGTACAATCCTTATTCACATGCTTACCAGTAAAGGACTGCATCAATATCGCTAGGAAGAAACTAGAAGATAACGATTTGCCTTTGGAATATGCAGAACTTTTGGAACATTGTTTAACAACTGGCTATCTTCTGTGGAATGATGAATTCTACATACAAGTTGATGGAGTAGCAATGGGTTCTCCGGTATCCCCAATAGTCGCAGACTTATTTATGGAGGATTTTGAGGAGAAGGCGCTGGCTTCAACACCAGTGTATCCCCGGTTCTACAAACGGTACGTAGATGACACTTTCACAGTACTACCTAAAGATAGTGCCACTGCTTTCCTTGACCACCTTAACTCTATTCACCCAAACATTAAATTCACTATGGAGTTAGAGGCAAATAAGAAACTAGCCTTCCTAGATGTACTTGTTATCAGGAATCCTGACCAAACTTTGAGCCACACTGTGTATCGAAAAGCAACACATACAGATAAATATCTAAATGGTGACTCTCACCATCACCCTTTACAGTTAGCTACCGTAGGGAAATCTTTGTTTCAGAGAGCTCGCGGCATCTGTGATGATGAACACCTGAGTGGCGAGCTTCGGCACGTCGAGCAAGTACTGCGAAGTAACAAATTGCCAGTACCTCGCAAACATCACAGAAAACGCACCAAAGCAGCCACAGTAGAACGTCAACCTGCCATTCTGCCATATGTGAAAGGTGTCACTGACAAGATTGGGAGGATTCTGAAGCGTGCTTCGATTCATACTTACTTCAAGCCGCCGAAGAAGATTAACCAATTATTACCACCAGTCAAGTGTAATATCCCCTTTCAAGTTGCAGGCGTTTACAAACTAGATTGTGACTGTGGGCTCTCCTACATTGGGCAAACAAAGAGAAGCATAGGGACGCGCGTTAAAGAACATGTAGCTGACATCAAACATAGGCGCGACAATAAGTCTGCAGTGTGTGAACATTCATTTGAGGGAACCAACCATTATATAAGGTTTGACAAACCGCAGATCCTCGCTAGAGAACCAAGATACTTTCCCAGATTGATGCGCGAGGCTATTGAAATTAGCAAATACCCAAATTTCAATAGAGAAGATGGTTGGAAGATACCACCAGCTTGGGACCCTATAATCCATCACGTAAAGTCACAACCTAAACCACGCACTGCAAGAACTAAAGATACGGTTAGTTCTTTTTGCAAATAATTTTAATAAATGGAGATCGTCCCCCTTCGTGTAGTTTTCTTGCCAGTTCTTTCTCCGAAGGGCTCCAACTTTTGTGAACTGGTGGTCGAGTCAGTAACTTTTTGCTTTGCTATAAATAATTATTATCCAAATTACTTAAACAAATCAAAATATTAAATTAATAAATCATTTTGTTATAATTAAATATAATGTTAAAATAATTAATACCTAACCGTATCCTGTTTCCGAACGAAAAACAAAGACAATTAGAGTGGGTATATTCTTTTATTAAAATCAAAAAAATAGTGGGTAGTTTTCCGTGACCACGGCCCCTGGAAAGGTGCCGAAACGTCGGATAAACCAAAAAAAATCTCAAAAAAACAACTAAAATTTAACTAAGTTGTTGAATAAATTGCGTGAAAAAATCCGTGAAAGTGTTTTATTTAACCATGGATTCAGACCATCATGCTGAACAACGTACAGCAAAAATTTTTTGTCGGAAATGAAAAAAAAAAACGACTTTTCATACAAATTTTGCAACTAATCGGGACATTTTATATGGAGAGTCGAAATATTTTTTTCATTTCCGACAAAAAATCTTGCTGTGCGTTGTTCAGCATGATGGCCTGAAGCCATGGCATTTTGCAACGGTGCCCCTAACACCCTGTATTCAACCAATAATTATCAGTACTTGGTACGATAAATTATCAGTCATCATCATCATCATTTCAGCCGTACGACGCCCACTATTGGGCATAGGCCTCCCCAAGGATCTCCACAACGATCGGTCCTGTGCTGCCCGCATCCAGCGGCTTCTCGCGGCCTTTACCAGATCGTCGGTCCACCTTGTAGGGGGCCTGCCCACGGAACGTCTCGTCCGGATCGCGGTCGCCATTCGAGAACTTTACCGCCCCAACGGCCATCGGTTCTCCGCGCTATGTCCCACTGCCACTTATTATCAGTACCTACTAGTATACATTTATAAGTTAAGGTAGAATTTCAGTACTTGTAGTGTAGCCGTTACTGAGTTAAGTAAAGGCATTATTATACAAAATGTCAATGAACACGTATGTTTATACATTTCGCTACCCGATTATCCACGTTGTATAAGTTTCTCACGTCGCGTCGCCGCGTCGTCGTCGACATCTGTTACAGTAAGTACATAAATTTCCTATGCAGACTTTCTTAATAGACGATGAAAGCCATGTGCTACGCTTTATCTTGATAACGTGTCTACTTGACACATTCAGCAAAAGCTCAAATTAAGTTTTCCCTAACTCCTTATTCAATCTTAACCATTCAACTATGCACACAACCAAACTTTGTTGAACATATTCATTGTAACATTTGCACAATAGCTTATCATGAAAGCAACTCAGTTTGTATGAATACCTGAGTATAACATTGTTACTGAACCAGGCAATAACTTGGTTTACCGTTGGTTATTGTAATTGCGTACAATTGTAAATAAATATGATGCTCAAATAAAACTGTATAAACCCGCCAACCTGTTGTTTGGGATCGCGTGTTGCGGAGACAGAAATGTTCTACTACGCGCTTATGCAGTAACACGTACAAAATATAATAAATATATATTAATGTGTTACTTTTAGTTTGATACTTCTTGAACTTATAGGGAAATGCAATTTCATACAAACATTTAATACTTTAAATGCTAGAGAAGCACAGTTACTTAGGTTAGGTTATTAGAGAAGACAATCTAACGCTTATTTAACGCTATACTTGAACGCTAACCAGTTTTGACAGCATCATAAACAGCATGGCATCTCTTTCATTCCTTTGACATTCAAAGCGACAGGGCGATGTAACATCGCCTTGTCGCTTTAAATGTCTTTAGGATCTTCTCAAACATCGCCGATGTTTGAGAAGATCCTAAAGTTAACTAGCGTTCGAGTATTCGGGCGTAAGGCAGTTGTTTTTTTTTATTTTTATTTATTAGTGCAATTTATTGTTATCAGCATCTTTCCGATGAGGACATGGGTGATTTTTGATTTGTTTTTATTTGATTTGCGTCGTTTGAATAATTTTATTAAAACACTTCAAACGACGCAAATCAAATAAAAACAAATCAATAATATTGGACACAATATGAACACAGCAGTCTACCTTACACGCCCCAGATTTCTTCATTATGTTTTATGACTTAATAGTCTCTGGCTGCCTATGTGAAGGCAATGCGCTTTATGGCATCGACATGCAATCTGGGCTCGTTCAATACATGCCAACAATGCTGTTAGAGTTTCTAACTAACATGACTGTAATTAAAGTTTAACAACAGTGAAGGTTATGTTCGATTTCATTTGTTTAATTTTAAAAAATAAGCCTGTTGAAAGTCTAATCTTTTTATAGTTAGGTGAAAATCTACGAAATTTATGATTTAGTTGTAAGCAGTAAAATTTAACTAAGTACAATATTTCAACTCGTACAATTTGGTTTTAAGTATTCATAGCTTGATATGGAACTAAGCAAGTAAAAATAAAAGAATAAAATGTCAAGACGATTTCTTGCCAGTTAATCTCGTAAGAAATTCTACCACGGCAGAATATTGCGAGCTTAGAGCCCAGAGACATACATGTATGTCTGTGTGCTCTAAGCCTATATCACACCGCAATATTTTGTAGCGCCGCCGTCGATGCGCGTTTCTATCGATACAGACGCAATACGACGACGCAATTCTCACGCATACCTTTACCGCCTACCTACAGACCTTTGCACATCAGAATTAATCAAACGCGCCGTAAAAAAAAAAACCTATTTTTTACGGCTCTGCAAAAA
The DNA here is from genome assembly GCA_949710035.1 of Crambus lathoniellus. Lineage (NCBI taxonomy): Eukaryota > Metazoa > Arthropoda > Insecta > Lepidoptera > Crambidae > Crambus > Crambus lathoniellus. The sequence goes on along the minus strand of OX453299.1, from coordinate 6,214,018 downwards.
AGACGCAGTTTTCATAGGCTCTTAAATGATCAAAATAACAAACAAATGACTAATGTAGAAGAAAAGGCGCAAATTGTGCAATGAAAGGAAAATTGAAAGAAGTCGCCCAAACCATCGGCCATGCGTCTGTTTCCAGAAGGGGAAATTAAAAAGTCCAAATGAAAAAGTTTGCAACACAATTCCCATCAAACGAAATTACAAAGAAGATGAGGTCGCAGATGTTAAAAATTGCAAAACGAGTTTTTTCTTTAGATTCAATTCCAATACAGGCGGTAGCGAGGGGTGACGTCAAAGGCGTGTGACGTCATAATCTACCAAATAATTTCACGGTCCCTTAGTGCACTTGATAATGAGTTTTATTAGTTGTTTGATGATGTTATTTCGTTTTGACCGTTAGAAGGTATATTATCAAAGGGATATTAATAGGGTTATTTGAAGTGTAGTACTAGATAATGGAAGGAAACATTAGGTATTATAATATAGGTACAGCTGATATAAAAGCAACACAAAAACCCCATTCACAATAGGTACTTTTAACCCGGGGTGAGCACAGTGAAAAAGTGTTACACCGAGTGTAGTGTTGGGTCAAGATGACCCGTTTATAACATTAATGTTATTCCAATATACTAAGGTATTTTAAGAAAGTGTTGCTGTAATTTCAATTAGTGACTATCATTTAAAGGGTTTCACTAGTTTACAAATTTTTATTTTTTTTATATACACTTCACAAAACCTATACCAGTACTTCCCGCCACCTTTATAAGTTCTAAAAATATTAACAGAAAAATTCTATCACGTCACATTTTTTTTCCACCCCTAAATATTTTTTTTAAAGAATCATACTTAATTGTTTAGCTTTGGTGCTGCATTACTCGTTTAGCTTAAGAGATATTTATTGTTTAACTCAATTAAAATGTCGAGTAGAAAGTGTAAACAAAGTTGTGATCGCTTTTGTTATGTTTGTGGACTATTTATATTTACAAAAAAGAGTAGAATCGTTGAAAAGTGCATATCTTCATTATTTTGGATTTCCTGTGGCTAATCAAGAAAAAAACTAAGTTCCCCAGGTTTTTGTGAGAGCTGTAGAACCACTTTACTGCAATGGTCATCCGGCGAAAACGTACACCTTTCATTTGGTACACCAATGTTGTGAAGGGAACCAAGTTACCTATCACTAAAATGACTGTTACTTTTGTGTTATGAAGACTTCAGGTTTCAGTAGGAAAACTAACTCGGGTATTGTGTATGCCGATGTTAAATTTGTTGCTAAGCCAATATTGCATTCTAAAGACCTTCCATATCCAGTTTGCCCCGGTGGTTGTTGTAGCACGAGCCAAATTAACCTTGAGGATGACAATGAAAGTGACGTCATGTCATTTAAATCTGCTGATAGCGATTTAGCGGACTTTTCCCTTAAAGAAAAACCCCCACATTTGATCAACCAAGCCGAATTGAACGATCTCATTAGAGATTTACAACTTTCAAGATCTAAAGCTGAGCTTCTGGGGTCTCGTCTACAACAGTGGAATTTACTAACATCAGGTAGGTACAAAAGTTACATTTTCTAGAAGTATAAGCAAATTGTATGCAGAATTTTTCAAAAGATTGGTGTTAACATGTTGATAAAGATCCATTTCCTGCATTCCCACTTGGGTTTTTATCCGGAAAACTTAGGAAGTATGAGCCAAGAGCAAGGAGAGCGTTTTCAACAGGATTTAAAGGCTTTTGAAGATCGCAATCAAGGATATTAGGACGAAAATATGTTGGGAGACTACTGCTGGTCTATTTTAAGAGAAACCGATTCTGAAACCTGTAAAATAAGTCCAAAATCAGTCATTTTTAGTTTATTTGTTACCGTTTTAGTCCATTTTCTTATTTTTTTTCTTTAATAAATAATTCTGAATGTGGATGTGATGGAATTTTTTAAATATTTTTCCTAGATTACCTTTAGATAGATAGATAAAATTCAACAACTTTCAGCCGGGGTATAAAAACCTTGTAAACTAGTGTTTTAAGTAAAAATAAACTAATTCAGTATAAAATATGTGTTTAATGTAAATTAAAAGAAAGTAGTACGAGAAATCAACAAAATTTACATCTTCTGTCTTATGGCAATAAAAAGTTAACAAAACATAAATATTCTAAAAAAAAACTAACCTAAGATGACACATCTATCATAAAACTTTGTAATAACATATGATAACAACAATTTTTTAGTCTTATAAGTCATCATTTTCAGGCTCACCATTTGCTCAATCGCGGCAGTATAACATTGCGTGTTCAGTAAATATATAAATATATTATATTTATTACAGCACGAACATTTGTATTATTAGATTTTCTGTCTTGTTGGCGGGACAGTCTTGACATCGTTTTCTTACATTTGGTTTCTTTGTAGGTGGCTCCTCATCTGGTTCTCCTAAAAAACTCCAACTGAGCGACATTCTTACGTAAATGCTCACGAACACGAGAAAACCTAAATTCTATAGAAATATACTTCATTTTACGTTAGTTAGCGTTATTCCGTGTTCATTTTGAAAATAAACCTAAAAATAAAAAAATAAACAATAAAAAAACGTTAAGCAAAAATGGCGCGAAATTACGACGACGAGTGCATGGTTGGGTCATATTTACCCTTCTGGTCGTTTGGCCAAATCTATCTCTCGGTCCAGGCGCAACCCTACTAAATATTGGTAAGAAACGAAGAGAAGGGACTGTTAGCTCCAGCTACTGAGAAGTACGTCAACGTAGCACTAAAATTTCTGTAAAATACACGCGATTTAAAATGGCGCGGGTCAAATTGACCCAACTGTGCGCTCCCCGGGTTAATATCGGAAGTCCCATCCAATCTCTTGTTTTGCGTAAATTTAATCAAATGAAATTGACTGCCTTTTTAATATCTTCTTTATCAAATAAATAAGTGTTCGTTTTATTAATAGAAAGAACAACAGCTTTTGTGAAATTGTAGGCCTACAATGTTATATTTATTAGGTACTTTCTGGTGTTTATCGGATAAGCATAAGTACAGACATTAAAACTTTTAAAATTTTATTTTTATTTCATCCTTTTTAAATTCACCACAAAATTTAAAAAACCGCATTGAAATCGCTTGATCCGTTTAGGCAGACATTTTTTGCCGCCATTTTGTTTTTTTTATTGCACTTAAATTTGCCCAGGTTGTACATTATTTTAGTCAAAGCAGCATCTCTGTATCTTTTACCGTTTCGGCAGGCAGTTGACCATCTCCATAAATGGCCGGATGGATTTTTATCAAACGTGGACTAAGAACCACTTCGATTAATTTAGCTTTCAATTAAAATAAACCGCATCAAAATCGGTCCAGTCGTTTAGGAGCTACGTTGCCTCAGACAGACAGAAAGATACACAACACGTCAAACTTATACTTAACACCCCTCTTTTTGCGTCGGGGGTTAAAAATAAATACCATTAAGTACAAGGATTTGATTACAGTTACAAGGAACCACACACTAAGGTCCGGTTCTAGAACTAATTTGAAGAGCAGTGGTTGAGGTTAAGCAACTTTTGCAATGGTTGGTCACTGGATGAGGGTGACCAAAAACATTTCATCTCAAGTTCCTCCGTGCTTCCGGAAGGCCCGTTAAGCTGTTTGTCCCGGCTGCATTTACAGTTGTTAATACCCACCAATCCGCATTGGGTCCACGTGGTGGGTCATGGCCCATTCTCCTCATCTATCCATAAGGCCAGTGCCCCAGCAGTGGGGGACATTAAATGACTAATAATATATCATCATTTATGAAAACAAAAAATAAATAATTTTGCAATTTCTTACCAGGGTGTTTACCATCAACTTTCAGACAGCGATTCAAAAATAGCGCGATGCAGAATAGGTTCCTAAAATGAATTGTTTTCTTTCGTACTATGACCTTCTAAAAACTGGATCGCAAATGAATTGCTAAATGTTAATGACCGAACGATTTGTGTCTTTTTTCTTCTACCCGTCTCTTTCACTCGATTCTGTCATGCCCGGCGAGTGAGAGGGACGGGTATAACCTACAGGTGTCATGTTAAATCGACCGGGTTATAAGTCAAATAAGAGTTCCTGACAGCTTAGCGGCTGTGAAATGTCATTGATCGATCACTGAATCGCTGTCATTGATATTAAGCTGTCGTGGTATGAATAAGCGAAGCATATCAGTTTAGGTCCTAAACAAAACCGCAATAAGAGTTGATGGTAAGCACCCAGCACTAGTAACATTATTTCTGAGTGTCATTATGATATATTATTATTATATCCCGAAATTCCCAAGGTAACGGATACCATGCGGGTAGGACCAGATAGTCGTTAAAAACAAATCTAAGGTAAATGCTCCTATTACGGTCATAGTCAAAATCGACTCCTATTACGGCTCTATTTTTTATTTTCGTGTTTCATGCTGTTTTAGTAAATTTAGGTACACTGAAATGGAATTTACTCATTAATAGTCTTTCACTTCATCACATAACGGTCGTATACAATTAAAACACAGAGGCAAGTTACAAGAATTAATCAGTCAGTGCCACGGGGCGGAGATGGGGCAGGTTTGTCATACAAACGCGGAGCGACTAAGTTAAGTGCACTCATATTTTATATCTATGTTTTTTATAATAGTATATTGCTCAAATTTGTGAATACGCTATTTATAGCTTTTGTCTATAATTCTACTCACTACATAATAATGTAGGTTTTATCCTATTTGTAATTGATTTTAAACCTAAAAATCTCAAAACAAAATAGCGCCGTAATAGGATAAAAAATTTAAAGGTTAACCCTAATACGGCCCTATGGTCTGTAATAGGAGAAATATTGCCTCTTATTTATTGGCTTATAACTGAAAATATGATAACATAATTAATTAGTTATTAGTTTACTTCAAATAATGATTAATATCACAAACTAAAAACCTATTTCTGTGCTATGCTTTATCCTCTAGAAATCTTATTTAAATATGAAAACCATTGAGTGCAAAATGACGGTTTCTTATAAAGGTAAAAAATAGAAGATATATTTTAGTTAATCAAAAAGCAGTCATATAGTATAGCTTTTGACTTGAGTCTTACATAATCTTAACCAAAATACAGTTGTCATTCGATTGAGTTACCTTCACTATTTATGTATCTAAATTTTTATGGGTCAGAAAAAGGATTATTAAAACACGGACAGTTCTCCTATTACGGAGTTAGGATTTCAAGGTAGCTCCGTAACAGGCTCTATGAGCTCCTATGGCGGTGGCCATGGCTCCGTTACAGGAACTTCATAGTGCCTGTTACCACACAGTCTACTTACTACATAGGGCGTTTGTGCACTACACTGAATTTTACCGATCCGTAAAAAAACGGATGCTTGTATTTTAATAATTAATTATTATAAATAATAGAATTTATTTATTTCGTGTAGTTTAGGGTTCGAAACATTGAAATTACACGAAATAAATAAATTACTACTATTATAAATGATTAAATTATTAAAATACAAGCATCCGTTTTTTCCGGATCGGTAAAATTCAGTGTAGTGCACAAACGCCCATACAGTCGTTCATCGGAGGCGTCTAGACAGAGCAGTCGTTCTCATCTAGCATACAATTTTTTTTAGCTAGATTGGATTGCAGCTTTGCGACAGGGCTTTCGCATTTGATTTCAAATATTGAATTGAAAAAAATAATATTTAGTTCTTTTATATTGGTTTTATGTAGGGGGCTTATAAGTGTGTACGATTTTGGAATACAAGATGGCAGCCGCGCTTTTTTTAAAATTTTGTGATGTTGGTGTTATGTAAGGGGTTTTTTAGAAATACTAAGCTCGATTTTGATGCGAGTTTTGGAATCCAAGATGGCGGCCGCGCTTTTTTTTTAAATTTTGTGATATTGGTGTCATGTAAGGGGTTTTTAGGGATGCTAAGCTCGATTTTGATGTGAGTTTTGGAATCCAAGATGGCGGCCGCGCTTTTTTTGAATTTTGTGATATTGGTGTCATGTAAGGGGTTTTTAGGGATGCTAAGCTCGATTTTGATGTGAGTTTTGGAATCCAAGATGGCGGCCGCACTTTTTTTTCAATTTTGTGATATGGGTGTCATGTAAGGCGTTTTTAGGGGTGCTAAGCTCGATTTTGATGTGAGTTTTGGAATCCAAGATGGCGGCCGCGCTTTTTTTCAGTTTTGTGATATTGGTGTCATGTAAGGGGTGTTTAGGGATGCTAAGCTCGATTTTGATGTGAGTTTTGGAATCCAAGATGGCGGCCGCACTTTTTTTTCAATTTTGTGATATGGGTGTCATGTAAGGGGTTTTTAGGGGTGCTCAGCTCGATTTTGATGTGAGTTTTGGAATCCAAGATGGAGGCCGCGCTTTTTTTCAGTTTTGTGATATTGGTGTGATTTTTGTGATTTTTGATATTTTTAGCATGTCGTTGCTGTTGTCTTGTCAAAATAGTACCAAAAACCGAGTTTCATCAAAATCGGCCCGCAAACAAAAAACTTGGTCGCCATCTTGGATTTTTTTATATTTTTAACATTGCGTTGCTGTTGTCTTGTCAAAATAGTACCAAAGACCGAGTTTCATCTAAATTGGCCTGCAAACAAAAAAGGTGGTCGCCATCTTGGTTTTTTTTTATACTTTTAACATTGCGTTGCTGTTTTCTTGTCAAGATAGTAACAAAATCCGAGTTTCATCAAAATCGGCTCACAAAAAAAAACTTGGTCGCCATCTTGGATTTTTTTATATTTTTAACATTGCGTTGCTGTTTTCTTGTCAAAATAGTACCAAAAACAGAGTTTTGTCAAAATGGGCCCACAAACAAAATACTTGGTCACCATCTTGGATTTTTTAATATTTTAACATTACGTTACTGTGTTGTATCGTTGTCACTTTCGCATTTCTAATTTGTTAGAAGGAATATTATTTATCGTACGGAACCACAATATATACCTGTACGATTGGATAAGGAACACAGACGTCCTAAACAAAATATCGACATATTACTCGGATACATAGATAGGTACATGTGCCTCCTCAGCCAACCACTCGAAAAATGACGTTACAATGTAATTAATAAAGTTTAAATTTCGATTTCCGCCATCACAAGTTCGAGACTGACGGGTGTCAAGTTGTTGATGAACGTGACACATCTCCGAGCGTACAGGTTAACTAGTCTACGCTCCGTATTAGGAGCCTACTAGCGCCGTAATTGGCTCTAACCTTAATCATAGCTCCGTAATAGGGAAAATCGACTTAGGCACTAAAATGTTATTTTTTTATTTTAAATTCCTTAATAACAAACAAAGTGTCATAAGAAATATAAAATTTAATCTCCATTTTATACAGAAGAATATTTTTATGGCTAACTTAATGCTTACAAATGCTTATTTTTGATACTTACTTTCAAATGTTGCCATTTAACTCCGTAATAGGAGCATTTACCTTATACTAATATTATAAAGCTTAAGCGTTTTTTGTTTGTTTTTTTGAACGCGCTAATCTCAGAAACTATACTGGACCGAATTGAAAAATTCTTTTTGTGTTAGATAGCCTAACTATTTATCGACGAAGGCTAAAGACTATATTTTATCCCGATATTCCCTAGGGAACGGGTAACACGCGGGTAAAACCGCAAGGATCCGCTAGTAACAAAATAACAGCAGAGCCACAGATTACTAAATAGTTACTACGCAGAGGCCTCTGCACTTTGCAGTCAGTACAACAAAATAAATATTTTAAGGTTACATAAATACATAGTCTACTTACATGGTTTTTATTCTTAAAATTATAATTTACTTAACCCTCTAGGTCAGAGGTTCCCAAACTTATTTTGTCTACTGCCCACTTTGAAAATAAATTATTTTTTAGCCCCCCCCACCCCTCTTTTAACCTACTTAAAACCACTATAACTTCAAATGAAATAATTATTGTGAGCTATAGGTATCAGTGGAGATTAAACATTCATTATAAATATTATAACCCGCAAGAGTTAACTTGAGTTTGAGACCAGGGTGCCTACCATCAACTTTAAGACAGCGATTCAAAAATAACGCGATGCAGAATAGGTTCCTAAAATGAATCGCTTTCTTTCGTACTCTGACCTTTTAAAAACTGGATCGCAAATGAATTGCTAAATGTTAATGACCGAACGATTTGTGTCCTTTTTCTTCTACCCGTCTCTTTCACTCGATTCTGTCATGCCCGGAGAGTGAGAGGGACGGGTATAACCTGCAGGTGACATGTTAAATCGACCGGGTTATAGGTCAAATAAGCGTTCCTGACAGCTTAGCGGCTGTGAAATGTCATTGATCGATCACTGAATCGCTGTCATTGATATTAAGCTGTCGTGGTACGAATAAGCGAAGCAGATCAGTTTAGGTTCCTAAACAAAACCGCAATAAGAGTTGATGGTAAGCACCCTGATACTTGTACAATTATTTATTATGTGCCTGAGCGCAGTTAGCTAGTACACAAAGGCGCTCAGCACGGGTAGCCTCTACAACGCCCCCATTTGTTTTCTGGGTCTATTACCGCCCCCCTTTAGGCATGCAGCGCCCACAAGGGGGCGTTATCGGCCACTTTGGGAAAGACTGCTCTAGGTATTCCACAACAATGTCAAAATTAACGTAGAACACTGAGCGCAGCACTCGAAAGTAACAAACTCCAACAAGAACGTATCTCTCGTTAACTTCCGAAGCAACTCTAAACTCGATAGTGGTATCAAAAGGCATTCCGTCCATTTGCATTTATTTATGCAGACTGAAACGCTCCCTCCGGCTCCGGCGGGCAAAAATTATGCAAATTTCGCCCTTCAGTGAAGACAATTAGAACTGATTATCGTTCGCAATTGAGTTTTCGAGTTGTAGATTTCATTTGGCCATCCTGAGAATACTCTATTGAACAGTATCGCGATTTGCAATTGACTGCGTTTTGTTCTGTAATTATTTTGAAATTTTCGAATAGTACTGATTGTTAAATTCACCTTACTTAATTTTTGTAAGCAACATTTTATACTTAGGGCCAGTTTGTTTATCAAGGCCTCCCGCCGTAGGATTTGCGAACCGATAGCGTAGCTTCATTGACGTTCACAAGCACTGTATCAGCATAAAATGAATAAATGACTTTGATTTTATGATTTTTGATTTTGATCCGTAGTTAACTGAAGCAATGCAAAACAAACACTTAAAATATTGTATTGTGCGTACGTGCGAAGTCATTTAGAATATGCCTCCCAAATCTGGAACCCTCAGTATGAAACCTACAAAATAAGAATCGAAAACATTCAAAAACGGTTTCTAAGATATTTAGACTTTAGATCCCATCAATTCTCAAGCAATTATTACCACAGATGTAGAAGGTACCATTTTCTTCCACTTGAAGTTAGACGCAACATTAGTGACACCTCTTACCTTGTGAGTATTGCCAACGGATCTGTTGATTGTCCGGATCTTCTCTCCAAAATACATCTAAAAACTAACGTTCTCAAACTTAGACAACGACCAATTCTAAGCGTACTGCCAGCTAAGACCCGTTACAGAGCAAACACATTCATTTTACGTGCAAGTAATTCTTTTAATACACTACCAGCTGATATTGACCTCTTTTGTACCAGCACAGTTTCTCTTAGGAAGCAACTATCTAATGCATTTTTTGCTGATGAAAACCAGTCTATACTATAGCCAAACAAACAATATTGTTCTTGTGTTCTAGCAAGTGGTTGTTCAGTATGTACTCTAAAATAATTATACTGGTGCTTCTCTTTTTTGTTTATGTCAACATTACTCAGTGATGCACTATTAAACATCAAAATCTTGTAATTTAAATTCATTCAATTTTCAAGTATATATAATAACGTATAATATATATATATAAGTATACAAACATTGTTACTAAGTAGTGTGATACATTAATTTGGATATAAGCAACTTATTTTTTGGAACCTATTGGTGGAGATTTGTAAATGGCATTGTTTTAAACTACCGATTGTAATAATAATAATATATTTGTCTGTAAATCTTCCAAAGAATAAATAAATAAATAAATAAATAAATAAATGGTTTAAAAAAGGTAACTAATAGTGAGTCAAATATCTTGGAAATTCGTTTTTTAAACAATAGCTAGCTTAGCGTTTTGTGTCGTCCTGTGTACAGTACAGTAACTGTACTTACTTCACAGGACGACACAAAACGTAAAGCTAACTATTGTATGAAAGGCACGATTAGGCACGGTTCTAAAACACAAGCTTTATTTTAATATCTAAGGTAATAAACTCTGTACATTAAATATTTTTAAGACAATGATTGCCACGTATTGTACTACATATAAAATTAGTTGAAATTAAAGACGCCAAATCAATAGTTGTTAGGTTTTAGTCTGTTCGCATTGCACACGAAAACTAGGTGGATACGTGACGGATTTTAAAGAAAGTTTGTGTTAAATTAACTTACCACCTGGGATAGCATTTAGTTAACTTATTACTGTGGTGAACAGGAAATGCGAAATGAGTGGCACATAAAAACAAAATCTCGCTGCGACCCTCACAGCGTAGAAATGTTCGCGGTCATCCGCTATACGAGGTATACGAGTAGGTATATCATAAAATCAATTTGTGGGGGCTTAAAAAGTACACAAGACCCCTTATCTCGCGACATCTCGCCGGCAAACAAACATCATCGGCATTAACGCCTATTGTGCGAGGTATTAAGACGCGGTGGGCTCGGCAAAAAGGCCTAGTTGCAGCGGTGTGGGGTTCAAATCCCGGCCCTCTGTTTGCGGCTGCTATCCTGCAGATTTGAGCCATTGAGCAGGTGGGTTCTTGCCGTTGATGTGGATGGTTTCGATGCACATAAGTTGTGCGGTTGGAACAAAATTGTTTCGTAACCGTCCAATGAAAAATAGTAGATGTTTAACGATAAAAGTGTGTGTTAAAAAACAGTCAATAAAATATGTTATATTATATATTTATAAATGTAAACTGTGTACCTACAATATTTCTGTAATTATGTAATTGGGTTTTTATCCGTTTAATTATGTTTAATAATAATAATAATAAGGAAGTACAGAAACAGAAACATTTAAAAAATATTACAGAAATAAAGAAATTGCAACATTTCCCTATTATATTAAATAAAATAGGTATATATATATTTCATGATAGCACTGAGTTTTGAGAAAATATTTGAGGGGTCTATATAACATAAAATTCAACATGGCTGAAAAAAGTAAAATATATAAATATAGCACTTACGAGTATTGTTGCTAGTTGTCGCAACTGACCTACGTGAACACGTAAGACTTCAAGAAAGAAAAGGTGATTGTTTCTTATTTTTTGAACAAAGATAATTTTGGTTTAACATAAGAGATGCTATTGTTTTAAAATTTATGTGATATTTTTCAACATTTTACACTTGAAAATATGTACTTTCTGGTAAAATTCCAATTAATAAAAGTATTAAACAGTCTTAAGAAATTAAGATCATAATCGCAATTCGCACATAATCTATACTTAGGTACTAATATTATAAAGAGGAAAGATTTGTATTTTTGTATGTAACGAATAAACTCAAAAAATACTGGACCGATTTAAAAAATTCTTTCACCGTTAGAAAGCTACAGTCTTCCCGAGTGACATAGGCTATATTTTATCCCGATATTCCCACGGGAACGGGTACCACGCGGGTGAAACCGCGGGCGGCCGCTAGTATTTAAATAAAATAATACAAAACGTCTAAATGTCTCTAATTTCGGAGGAAACATTCCTTCCAATTCACAGTCACTCACAGGAGTGCTTTACAAATTGTCGATTGTTTGACGTCGGCATTAAAACAGCGAAATGTCAATATTTGTCGGCAGCTCGGAGGGCTGAGGGCCGTAATCCCTCTCTCGGCAAATACTAGGAGATTTGCCGATGTCTCCTCTTTTGTGAGGCCACTCCAGACGGCCTTTTGTTACACTCTCATTAATAAATATTATGTAGATTGCGGAGCGGAATTGTTTCGCTCCTCCGAGGAGTTAATTTTATAAGTGTTAATAGATTTGTGATGTAATTGGAATGTGGTTGTTAACTTCACTTGTATATTGGTAAATGGGGAAGTCAAATATGAAGAGGTTTTATTTACCACTAGCGGTTCCTCGCGGTTTCACCCGCGTGGTACCCGTTCCCGTGGGAATATCGGGATAAAATATAGCCTATGTCACTCGGGAAGAATGTATCTTTCTAAATGGTCAAAGAATTTTCTAAATCGGTCCAGTAGTTTCGGAGCCTATTCGATGCAAACAAACAAATAAACAATCAAACCTTTCCTTATATTAATATTAATTCTAATATTAATCCTAATATTAGTACTTACTTATAGATGACTGCTAACTTCGGCATAACTTAAGTACCTATAGGTCGATTTTTGTGCTAAAAATTTTAGCACCACTAACGTTTGAGTCCTTTCTTTTCTGACATAAACTTTTGGTGTTTTTGGCTCTAATACAAAAGCATAAGTAATATGTTTATGTATTAGAAATCAAAAAGAAAACTTCGTATAAAGATGAAACGATGAATTACCAACAAAAAAACTAGAGACAGACAAAAAAAAACATTTTACATGTATCCGACGTTCATAACAGTTAATAAGCGTGACTCCTGACATTAAACGGAAAATATTACGTCGAGTGTATACTAGGGATTAATTTTATTACCTTTTGTTTTAATAAAACACAATGAACACTCGGCCGTAAATAAAAACATACATTTGCATATACAAGGGGTAAACACAAATATAGGTAATAAAAGTGGCCCCGTATCCTCGTGGGCCATCAATAGGCCCGTATTCCCGGCTCGGCCCATTACTCATTCCCACTGGTTGGCATTACTCACACTTCAGCAGCAGGGATCCTTTGTCCCGTGTTGTCCTGGAGATATATCACAGGGTTAAGGTGTGCCCTTAAATCATAGTTTTTGAGACCACTATTACACTTTGTTGTTTAAATTCGAGATGAAGGGCGGTCTAGTTTTGTTTACAATAGAGATGATGACTGATGAATCTAAAAACTAAAAATATTAAACTTTTAGAGTCGTTTGTAGACCTCCTGGTTTTATATATTGGGTTTTATTAGTTTATGATCCTTCAAAGTTGGGTGGGCAAGTCCATTTAAAAAGTATAAAATTTATTAAACTAAATATTACCTTTTATTAGTCCGTAAAATCTTTATTAAATTTGTCTAAGAAACCATTTTAATAAACACAATATTTAATATAGATGCCGAACAAATTTCTTACGCGTTGCATACAAACTACGAAAGCGTGACGTCACAATTTCGTAGCCGTTAGTATGGAGCGTTTTTGGGCGAGTCCAATGTTTGTGCATTTCAAACTGTGATATCTCGGGGAGTTTTCATGCTAGCAAAATAATTATTTTACCAATGTTTCTGTCCTTAAGAGAGCATTGTCAATTATCAATAGTTTGCATGCGCTAAATCTATTACTTACTGGATTAGCATGAGCCACTGAGCCCATGTAGGTACTGTAGAAAAATTAAAGATCTAATACCTACTTAGCTAAATCACATGAGACATATTTATGTATTGGATAAATTCGACGCTTCTCGTAACGACTCCGTAGCTCAGTGGTTAGAGCAGTCGCCCGGAAAGCGAAAGGTCATGGGTTCGAGTCCCATCGGAGCTAGTTGTGAGACGGGTCGATTTTTTTCTAAATACTTTATTTTCCATTTTTCTGTAAATCACATGAGTTTCTGTACTTAAGTGGGTAAATCAAGTTATCTCTATTAATTGTTTTAAGAAAGAAACATTTAATGATGTTTTGATAACAGGTAAAATTATGTACAAGTATATACTTAGTATAAAGGTATACGTTTTTTTATTAACGCGATTGGCTTTTAAAATAAATAATTAAACAAGTAATTATTGAAAAACAAAATTATATTTGTATTCGAAAGTAATAAGCGATTGGCTTAGAGTGGATATAGATATAGAGTTTTGGCTATAACATGTAACATATTATATTATAACCCGTATAGCTCGCAGGACCGCCGGAAGGTATACATATCTGTGAATTATTGCGGCCACCACATTACCAGATAAGATTAGCAACATTACCGGCCATTGTGACGGAGCTTATTACCCCGTAATGCGATTATATTACCTTTTGTTAGGATACCTGTTGAGGGTTGAGTGGTATGGAAGGAATTTTGTTGTAACTTTTTTTTTTGGGACCGCATAAAGCTTAGGTTCATTTGTAACCATCGAAACTGAACTAAAGATAACAGTTCACTGAACAAATGAAACAGGTTAATTTTAAACTTTTACGGTCACTTTCACGAAGGGCGTTTGTGCACTACCACTGAATTTTACCGATCCGGAAAAAAACGGATGCTTGTATTTAATTAATTACTAATATAAATGATTAATTATTAAAATACAAGCATCCGTTTTTTTCCGGATCGGTAAAATTCAGTGGTAGTGCACAAACGGCCTAAGGCTGCATTCGACCAAACTTTTATTCCAAGATTATGGCTTACTTTCGTATAGTAATGTCAAAACCCAAAACTGCTTTGATGATGATTGTATCCGACAGTAAGCGATATTCTCGGAATAAAAGTTTGGTCGAATGCGGCCTAAATCTATTATGAAAAACGGGATTTTCACCAAATTTTCGATTTGTTGTTTAGCGTTGAGTGCCCGATCATTGCTCCGTGA